>OU343220.1:134626168-134802897 GCA_910596185.1 Chrysanthemum makinoi
ATCACACATGTCTTGACAAGTTGATCCGAATATAATATCGTCCATGTATATTTAAACAATAATCATTTGTGACTCCTTTTTCTTTGTAAAAAGCGTATTGTCAACTAACCCCATGGTATAGTTGTTTTTGATTAAAAATGCTTTGAGTCTAACATACCAAGCTTTTGGGGCTTGTTTAAGACCATAGCGAGCTTTCTTTAGTTTATACACGTGATTAGGTTTTTCGAAATCGACAAAACCTGGAGGTTGAGATAAATAAACTTCCTCATTTATAAAACCATTTAGAAAAGCAGTTTTAACATCTATTTGAAAAAGCTTAAGATCATGAGCACAAGCATAAGCAAGAAGGATTTTTATAGACTCTAATCTAGCTATGGGAGCATAGGTCTCTTCAAAGTCTATGCCTTCTTGTTGGTTATATCCTTGAGCAACAAGTCTAGCTTTATTTCTAGACACAACAATGTTTGCATCTAACTTGTTTTTATATACCAATTTTTTTCCAATTATGGTTTGGTTTTTAGGTGGAGGGATAAGTGTCCAAAAATTGTTAGAAAAAAATTGATTTAATTCCTCTTGCATAGCCATAACCCAACTTTCATCTTTTATGGCTTCTTGAGTGTTTTTAGGTTCTATGGTTGATACGAAACAAAATAGACTACTTTGGTTCTGGACTTGAGACCTTAGAGTTCTTTCATTTAATTTTCCTATAACCTTTTCTATAGAATGATCTTTAGACTCTTTAACATTGATAATTTCATTGTTTAATGGTTCATCTTCGTTGTTTATATTTTCTTTTATTAATAAGACTTCACTTTCGAGTAACTCGTCATCGAAAAGAGGTAAGGTAGTTTTAGGTGGAATCTTGTCAAATTTGACATTTAAAGATTCTTCAACTTTCAGGAGAATATCCTAAGAAGATACATTCGGTTGATTTTGGATCGAATTTTGTTAAATAGTCTTTAGTGTTAAGTATAAAGCATTTAACACCAAAGACTTGAAAGTGTTCTAACGAAGGCTTTTTGCCTCGTAACAACTCGTATGGAGTCTTTCCTAAGAATGGTCTAATCAAGACTTGATTTAGTATATAGGCTGAGGTGTCGACGACATTGCACCAAAAAATTTGAGGAATAGATTGCTCATTGATCATGGTGCGACTCATTTTTTGTAGGGTTCTATTTTTCCTTTCAACTACTCCATTTGATTGTGGAGTGCGAAGAGCCGAGAAATTATGGGTAATACCATTAGCATCACAAAAAGCTCCGAATTGCACTTCATTATCAAATTACCGACCATGATCCGTTCAAATTCCTAGTTGTCTTTAGATTTTCTTACTTAAGATTTCAAAGTAATCAAATGTTTCAGTTTTATTCTTTAAAAATTTAGTCCATGTGTACCTAGAGTAATCATCCACTATAAAAGGTATAGAAGTTACCTCTGTAACTTTGGATAGCGAATGGACCAAATAAATCCATATGTAATAATTCTAGACACTTTGTTGTAGAAACCATATTTTTAGCTTTATGACTAGCATGGACTTGTTTTCCGATGTTACAAGCATCAAAAAAATGATGTTCATATTTTATTTTAGGTAGGTTTCTTACAAGTTCTTTGGATGATAGCGATTGAAGAAGTCGCATATTGGCGTGATCCAATCTTCGATGCCATAAGGTCAAAGTATCATCCATAGAAGTAAGACAAAGTTTGTCTTTTGGTTCATTTTTAATTTTAATAACATAGACTCCATGTTTTCTAATGCCTCTTCCTATAGTAATACCATTTTTCAAGATTTTACTACCGGTTTCGCTAAAGAGTACGTTGCACTTTTTATCACATATTTGACCTATACATATTTGACATACGTCATTAATTGTCAAGGATTTGTGAGAGATTGTAACTTTTCTGATGATTTTGCTCTTGCTATTGCCAAACACCACATTTCCTACATTGAAGGATTCATATGTGGAGAACAAAGTTTTATTACCGGTCATATGCCTTGTGCACCTGCTATCCTTGATCCATTCGTCCGGATCCAAGTCAACCTTTAGGCACACCTCGTTGGAGTCTTTTGCCATAAGACAAATTTCTTCCTTCTCTTTCTCACTCATTCCCCATGAACCACTCACAAACACCTTTTGTTCGTCGCGTTTGGGACACTCACTAATGAAGTGATTTGGATCCTCGCGTTTAAAACATTTGCGTTCGTCCTTCACTTTCTTGTCGTCTTTGCTTTTCCGGAACCCTTTCTTGTCGTCATAAGATTGCTTGACATATCTTCCTTTTCTTCGAAAGAACTTCTTGAAATCGCGTACCGCACCGTCTTCACTTTCCAAAGATGAGGTTCATCACTTGAGACTTTATTGGCCTTTAAAGCGAGAGATTTATGTTTCTCTTTCTTTTCCTTCGAAACCTCGGAGTCTTTAGCGAGTACGAGCTCATAGACTTTTAGGTTGCCTATGAGTTCATCGAGAATGAGGATTGAAAAGTCTTTGGATTCTTCAATGGCCATCACCTTCGGTCTCCACTTTGATGGAAGCGCCTTTAGAAATCTCCTAACATGATTACGACTAGAAAAGGACTCATCAAGTGCTTGTAATGAAGTAATAATAATATTAAAGCTAGCAAATAAATTATCAATACTATCCTCATCCAATATTGAAAATTGTTCATATTGTTGAACAAATAAATCATTTTTTTTTTGTTTTTAACTTATTGATTTCCTTGGTGTGTTACAACCAAAGAGTTCCAAATTTCCTATAGCGGTTTTATGCATAGATATTCTTTCAAATTCCTTTTTGGGTAAGGCATTATATAAAACCTTTTTGCCTCACTATTTTTGAAAAGCTTTTTCTTTTGGTCGTCAGTGAGACGATCATGAGAAATATTTTCTTCATTGCCGGTTTTATCATCTTTTACAGTTGCTTGAAAATCACCTTTAACAATATTATACGAAAGGTCAATATCTTTAGATTTCACATAAGTTTCAAATCTATTTTTCCAATAAATAAAACTATTAGTTTCCAGTAGCGGAGGTCGTTGCATAGATTGCCCTTCTCTATAGTTTTCAAAACTCATTTTGATCAAAAAGTTTTTAAAATACAATTTACTTTAAAACTTTTTGAAAACGTCGCTCTTGATGCCAATTGTGGAAAATTAGAAGGGGGGCTGAATAGTTTTACCGTTTTTAATTTAAGTTTCAAAGATTTAGATTTGATCTTATGTGAATTCGTATGGATGGATAAATAGTATGAAGCAATAAGTAAAGTAAGTAAAGAAAACAAGTAAAGTAAAAGGATAGAAAGTAGCGACACTCGTAATTTATAGTGGTTCGGCTACAAGGACACCTTCCTTGCCATACTCCACTCCCCGAGTTCCCTACTCAAGAGTTCAAGCACTATGTCAACAAGCTCCTTTAGCTTGGTGGAGAAGCGTCACAACGTCGCTTACACTTTTTCCGTTACAAAGCTAAATACCGTGTTCTTCAACGAGGTAGAACTAAACCTTTACACAACTTTTACACAACAACTATGTGAAATATGAATTACAAGATATGCTACAGAAATATTGTAGATGGAAAAATCAATCAAGGACCCTTTACTTGGATGACTTGTAGTATAGCGTGATCTCGCCTTCGTGAAGGACCTATATGAGAATCACAACAAAAGATAAAAGAACTACTAGAATGATCAAATGATCAGAGGTTAGGAGAGTGAGATAATATATGAGAGAGTTGTAAGAAGAAGGGTGAGAAATAATGAAGAAATGGCTCACTATTTATAGCCCAAAAGCCTTCTGTCCCACGGTTCTGGCGGATCCCTCACTAGAGGGATCCGGCTAGTGCAAATCCTGGGATCCGGCAGTCTGGGTCAGAATAGTCAGGATTTTGGGTTGCAAACCGGATTATGGGTTATGGGTTATGAGCCATGGGTCATGGGTACCCAACAAGATACAATGTATCTAGACAATGGGTCATGGGTCTTGGGTCATGGGTCATGGACATTGGGTCATGGGTCATGGATAATACCCAACATGATTTCATGCATGATGTCATGCAATGGGTCATGGGTTATGGATTAGCTCCATGGGTATGGGTCATGGGTCTTGAATATTACCCATCCTATTACATATTATATTACAACAATTTATTTATTACAACATTTTATGTAAATGACCAAATGTATATGCTTTGCAAAACAACATGTATTATTATAATTTTACTTATGATAACTTTATAGTTGTTATCAACAAAACATAACGAGATCGCTAAATATAAACAAACATTTTTATGGTTTGTTTGTATTAACAAACTCATTATTATAAAACCTTTCCATTTTAAGTTGTTAGTTCCCTTTTAAATATCGAATAACAAGTTATATCTTGTTACTAAATACTTAATACGAGAACTTATTAATAGTTTTCTTTTCTAGTGTATATATATGTCTATATATATCGCGTTAAGTTTCCAATTTATGTTTTGAGTTATTATCCGTCTCGAGTTCACAAGTCCGAGTCATGACTCTCGGGCTTTTATATGTCATATTGTCCAATAATAAATTAAAGTCCATGTTACGGCGTTGTCGGGGTCTACTGAGACTAAAAAGTCACGGTAACACCAACGTTGCACAAAGTTCACATATATAAAATATCAAGTCCAAATAATAATTCTCGTTCGTTACCGGCCCTAAACCTACGGCTCGACAACTTAACCACAATTCCAATCAATCTCCATATCAACTCATCGTCAATCCTGACATCAACTCAACATCAAACTTCAACTAAAACCAAAGCCGACACCCTAATGGGCTCGGCTTACCCACGGCTACACCAAACGAACCAAACGGACCCTAATAGTCCTTGTTTCCCCTCGGTTTCCACCACAACAACCATACCGGACCTCTTGGTCCCGGTCATCTCCAACAACAAGAACAACAACAATAATCAATCCCAAAACAACCAAAACCCGGACCCTTTTGGTTACCAACGCCAATAACATCCATCAAAACCTCAAATCCGCAACAAACATCACACAAACACAATAATAAAAATGCACACGACACGACACAACATGACACACACGATACCAACTAATTTATTTTTGTTTTCATTCAATTAAAACATGTTTTTATTTCGTTTTTCCCACTTAACCCGAACCAAAATAATCGAACGTGACTCGGGGTCACCAAACGAGTGTAAAACTCGTTTATCTCACCTTCTCTCTTCCTGATCTAAGCTTGAAACGACAAAACACTAAAAATGAGGGCGCGTTTGGGGTTGTTTGGGTGACGGTGGTGGCGTGTTTGGGCGCATGAAGTACGTAGAAATGGAGAGGGGAGCGAGGTTAATGTTTTGGTGGTGGAGGTGGTGGTGCATGCGCTGCGAAGGAGCGGCAACCAGAGGTGGCAGGCGGCGACGGTAGGGGTAGAGATAGAAAGTGTTTTTGGAGCTACAGTTTTGTTTGAGGGAGATGAAATGAAGGGGAGGGTTTTTATATTTTTAAGTTGGGTATTATGTGTAATTTATTTCTATTAGGGGGGGAGGGGGGGGGCCGGCTAGCTAAAACCACGGGAGCAACATCGTAATTTTTATTAACTTTCCCGAATTACCACTTAACGGCACATAAATTTTATTAGTCATAACCGATAATTTTTATAATATGCACCATCGCTCTTAATTATATTTTTCCATTAAATTTGATTATAAACACGTCTATTTCCACTTAACGAGTTCAACATTACTATTTCTCACGTTTTTAGGTTTTTATTGTGCCGACTCGAGTAGTGCCTAACATAACGGATTATCAATCATATCATAACTCATTCAATAATATAATCATTCACAGAATCAAATTAACGATACCAAATCAAATCATCGTAATTCCAAAATAGTTTCAAAAGGTCTTTTACTTGTTTTAACTAACGTAATGCGGTACTTAAAAGGGCTCCCTAATTTGCCAGTTGTCACAACCTCCCAGCCTCAGAAGAAACCTGGCCCGGGTTTCATACCGAGTTACCGGATGACGTAAAGAGTTGAGGATACTTCCTCCGAAACTCATCCTCACGTTCCCACGTGAATTCTGGTCCATGACGGGAATTCCAACTAACTTTGACGATAGGAATACGACTATGCTTCAGTCATTTAACTTCGTGATCCATGATCTCAATCGGCTCCTCAATGAAGTTCAGACGCTCGTCAATTCGGATATCTCTCATTGGCACGATCAAGTCTCATCGGAAAGGCATTTCTTCATATTACTCACGTGAAAGACATCGTGTACACTGCTCAACTCTTGAGTTAGCTCAAGTCTGTAAGCTACTGGTCCAACTCTTTCCAGGGGAAAGGGCCAATATAACAGGGGTTGAGTTTTCCACGTTTTCTGAAGCGTATCACCCCTTTCCAAGGAGAAACCTTCAACATGACTCGGTCTCCCACTTGAAACTCTAGGGACTTACGTCTCTTATCGGCATAGCTCTTTTTCTATCACGTGCGGCTTGCAAACGTTTGCGAATCTGGACTACCTTCTCGGTAGTTTCCAGAACGAGTTCGAGACCTTTAAGTTGGCTGTAACCAACTTTAGTCCAACAGATTGGAGAACGAAATTTCCGGCCATACAATGCCTCAAATGGTGTGGCCTTAATGCTGGTATGATAGCTATTGTTGTAGGAAAATTCGGCCAAAGGCAAATACTTCTCCCAACCTTTGTCGAAATCGATAAAGCAGTCAAGAAGCATATCTTCTAACGTCTGGATGGTCCTTTCGCTCTGACCGTCGGTTTGGGGATGATAGGCAGTGCTCATATCAAGCTTCGTTCCCAAGGCCGTCTGCAGTGACCGCAAAAAAATTGACGTGAAACGGCTGTCTTAGTCGAAAATGATAGATATGGGCACACCATGACGAGATACTATCTCCTTAACGTATAGCCTAGCAAGCTTGTCGATAATATCGACTTCGCTAATAGCAAGAAAGTGAGTAGACTTAGTCATTCGATCCAAAATTACCCAGATAGCGTCACAGCCGCTAACTATTCTCGGTAATTTGGTGATAAAGTCTATGGTGATTCGCTCCCATTTCCAAACAGGGAGTTCAGGTTGTACTAACAATCCCGACGGCTTCTGGTGTTCGGCCTTTACCTTGGAACATGTCAAGAACTTACTGACATACAAAGCTATGTCGGCTTTCATGTTCGACCAATAGTAGAGTTTCTTCAGGTCATGATACATCTTGTCGGCTCCGGGATGAATAGAGTATTTTGATTTATGCGACTCGTGCATAATCAACTCGTGGATTCCTCCATGAAATGGTATCCAAATTCTGTCTCCAAAGCATAATATTCCGTCGGAACGCTTTGAGAAGCCGTTCTTGTTCTCCACCATTCCATAAAGGTTCTCAGTCGGACGGTTTTCTTCCTTCAATACCTCGGCTTGGGCTGCTCGTATCTGAGATGGTAGGGGCGAACTGATTGTCATTCCTAAGGATCGAACTCGTAATAGTGGTATTCTCTCCTTTCGGCTAAGGGCATCACAATCCTAATTACTGAGTAATTCCGACCAGCGTCACTTTCTCATGTTCAGCTCCTTCTTGTCTAAGATGTGTTGCAAACTCTTGTGGTCGGTATACACTATACACTTAGTGCCATACAGGTAATGTCTCCATATCCTAAGAGCAAACACCACAACACCCAACTCCAAATCATGGGTGGTGTAGTTTTTATCATGCTTCTTAAGCTGTCGGGAGGCATACGCTATCACCTTCTCTCGTTGCATTAGGACAGCTCCCAAACCTTTATGCGAAGCATTGCAGTACATAAAGAAGTCTTCGCTTCCTCCAGGCAGGGCTAAAATAGGCGCACTATGATAAGGATTTAAAACATACATTTTAAGGGGTCATTTAAGCCCTAAATCAACACATTTTATATATGTAACTAATTAAAATTGTTCCTTTTCACATTTTAGGTCTTTTTGAAGCAAAATGATGGAATGAAGCATATTTGGACGAAAAGGAGCGAAAACATGAAGAAAAAGGCAAAGTCAAGATCCAAGGTTGTTCTGCAAGCCTGATGGCGTCCCAACCCAAAGGGCGACATAATCCGTAAGGAAGTTTTCTAATTAAATTTGCACGCGACGACTCAGGTGAAAAAGAGGTTCTAAAGCATGATGGCGTCACGCCTATTATCTGGAAGGCGTCTCCCTTAGTTTCTACACCAGACGTCCAAGAACCATCTCAAGACGATGTCCTTCATGAAGATAGACGACGTCACACTCCTCAACTGACGCCGTACCAATGATGACTTGGCCCAAACGAAACCCTAAAAAAGGTGACCAGACGGCGTCGCCAGCAAAAGGCGACGCCGTCGCACTTGTAAATCTATATATAGAATTCAATTTTTTTGCATTTAAAGAGGTAGAATTTTGGAGAGCAAACCCTAGTTTGTGTGTAGTCCAACTTGAACAGTATTTTAGGGTTCCAAACCCTTCTTTACATCATAAGATAAGTTTGTAATCCATTATATCTCCATGTTTTTGGGTAAAAGGGATTCACCCTGGTAATATATTAACAATCAACCGAATAAGAACAATGGAATGTGACTGACGTGCCACATTAACCTCAAGCTAAGCTTGAACAACCAATGAAAATCGCTAGTGACATGCCACTAAGCGTTACAAAAGCACTAGAATACAAAAGCTAAAACACCAACAGGGAACACCCATCTAAGAACACATGAATGACACCACCTATCCGCTCACCTTTTCGATGGAGATTGATGAATCAGATGAGCTCGCCTTAAAAACCCTTTCCAAGTAAAACCCAATGGGAAAACCTGGAGTAGGGAAAAGAGTACAACACTCATCCGATCTCCAACGAAACACCACAACCTCCAATAGCATAAGCAAACGACACACCTCTATCGCCAACCACCGCCAAGAATCTTCAACATTGGAACCCACCATTAGGAATGTAATAGAGAAAGAGGCAACTGCCAAACCCGCAACAAATCTCTAGTATTCGACGTCTTCTTGAATTTGCATGTGAGAAGCTTAAGCCGAACCGTAGACTTGATAATATCAATAATTTGAACTTCCGATCTTCTTTGATGCTTAAAAATCCTGTTGTTCCGTTCTTGCCATATGAAATAAGAAGAAGCCGCGAAAAGAAGCTTGGAGACAATACTTTTGACCGACCGAGACTTCGATAAGGGAATGAGATAGTGAGTCACATCATCCAAAGAATCCGGGATATCCTGAAAACCTGCAAAAGACTTCAAAGAAAACCAGACCTGAAAAGAGAACACACAATCAAAGAAAAGATGATCATGAGAATCAGGTTGAGTCCTGCACAGAGGGCACTCCAACGTAACACTATTAGGGTCATTATGGCCATCATGAAATCTCAACATGTCTTGAGTCCGTAAACGTCTTTTTAAGACCAGCCAAAGATGGAACGCGTGCCTCGGGATACAATGAGAGAACCAAACAAGATGATACCAATCCACCTGAGGACCCCTTGGCCGAATACAGTCCCATGCAAGAGAAACCGAAAATGGCTTTATGGAATCACCATAACGCCAAAATAATTTATCCTCCAAGTCATCATTCAAATTAGGGACCGTAATAGAAATAATACCAGGATATCGATCAATCCAATTACTAGGCCATGACCACGCAACCCCATTAAGCACATCATGAACAATAGAACTAGGAGAAAAACCCGCACGATGTATGTCTTTAGAAGAAACAACAAGCGATAAAGGCCCTTCCGGGCACCACTGATCAAACCAAGCAGAAGTCGACCTCCCATTACCAAGCTTATACCAAAAGAACCTACGAACAAGCGGTCTATGCTGAAGAATCTTCCGCCAACTCCAAGTCATATTACCCCTACACGGGGTATCCCAAAAGTGACGCCCCTTCAACCTATACATATGGATCCACTTGACCCATAGGGAATCCTTACATGTAAACAAGCGCCAAATATAAGAAGCAATGAGAGCATTATTAAATGAAACAATACGACGAATACCAAGACCGCCCTCATGCTTGGGCAAACAAACAACTTCCCACGCGACCTTAGACTTACCTCTCGCACCATCTCCATAACTCCATAAAAACCCTCTCATAAGCTGCTCAAGATCCTGAACAATACTAGATGGGAGAATAAATATAGAAGCCCAATAAATATGCATAGACGACAAAACAGACTGAATAAGCTGAAGACGACCAGCGAAAGACAACGATTTGTTACACCAATCCTTGATACGATTAGATAACCGCTCAACTAATTCTTTGCAATCCTTAAAAATGAGCCGTGTAGTAATCAAAGGAACCCCAAGATACTTGACAGGCAATACCCCTTCTGTAAACGGAAGAATATGAAGAATAGCAATTTTCACATAATTAAGAACATTACAGAAATAAGCCGTGCTTTTGGGTAAACTAGGAGTAAGACCCGAAGCATGTTTAAATTCTTCCAAAGTCTCCATAATGACCCCAGCCGAATCCACATCCCCATGAGCGAACAAAAACAAATCATCAGCAAAACAAAGATTAGTAATACGCAATTGAGAGCATTTGTGATGATAAGTAAAAAGCCCGGAATCCCTAACTCTCCACTGAAGCATAAGCGTTAACACCTCCATAACAAGAGTAAACAAATAGGGAGAAAGAGGATCTCCTTGCCTAAGCCCACGCTTGCCTTTAAAATAACCATGCAGAATACCATTCACACTGATCGAAAAAGACGTGGTAGAAACACATTCTATAATCCAATGAACCATACGCGAGTGAAATCCAAAACTGATCAAAGTATTGCGCAAAAACTGCCAATCAACCGTATCATACGCTTTCTGAATATCCACTTTGAAAGCACACCTAGCTGGACCACGATCAAGGTGATAATTATGCATAAGCTCCTGAGTAAGCAAAATATTATCCGAAATCCGACGACCAGGAACAAAAGCAGATTGGTTACCTCATCAACTTCACTATCACTATCCACATGGGAATTATCCATTCCCTTTAACGACCCAAAAGCATTTTCAGTTGCCTCAAATATATCATCCTCACCACTAAGCGCCGCAAAAGAATTTTTTAAGCAAACCAAATTAGCATCAACATTAGTATTCGAATTGGGAGATAAAGATATAGTGGGACCAGAACCAACAATACCATGCGCATAAATATTACCACCATGTGTAGATATAGAGGGACCAGAAAGTATGCATATCAATATTGCCAACATATGTAGATGTAGTAGGAAACGAACCTTTAGGCCCACTCGTACTTTTGTTACCCTCATTAACCAGATTGCTTGAAACGTTGACATATTTATTAGGTTGATTAGCAACAACAGGTTTAGAGGCCATAGAATTACCACTCGACGTAGACGGACCTCCATCTTTCACCGACGTCTTTGGCTCCCACCGATAATGGTATGAAACCTTGGGTTTATGCAACCGAAGACCGTCAATATGCTTCTCCTTATTAACTTGTTTCCCTTTTCCTTTACGCTTGTTGACCTCCACCAAACCATCGTCATCAACAACTTTATTAACATTAGCCGTAACATTTTTAGGACAAGCTTCATCATTATGATCAAAGATCTTACAATTATCACACTTTGGCGGCTTCCATTCGTATTCGACATCGATCCGCTCCAAAGAATGCCCATTCCCGAAACGGGATAGCCACCACCAAAAAATCCATTAACTCATGAAGAGAAGATACTTCCACAAGCGCTCGAGCATAAGAATTTCTACCCCATGACTTAATGCACATAGTACTCGTGTATGAATCCAACATAATCGGATGACCAATTTGTGTGGTAATTAAACTCAAACAAACCTCCGAATATGCCATAATAGGAACATTATGCAATTTTACCCATACCGAAACAGAAGTAATCTCATCCTTTTTAAGCTTGGAATTCGGCGTCCATATGTTTAAGATTATTGGCACAAGACATACACGGACCAGATTCAAGGACTTGATCCATACCTTCCTTGGAAGCGAATTGAAAAAGGAAGAAACCGTTGTTCAACATAACCCGTTCCAAACCAAATTTCGCCCAAGTATTCTTCACATAATTTTCCACGATAGGGAAAGCAAGACGTTTCCCTATAAAGTAACCATAGAGCGTATGAGCAAAACGAGAAGAAACCTCGTCAACAGCTTGCAACGGGATAGTAACATGCGCTCCTTCTACACTTTCCTCATTACGCATCTCAACTAAATTGACAGCCTTAGGCGCGCTACGACGATTAAACATAGCTGCATAAGTTGGTTTATGACCCTCAATACTTCTACTCGTTGTAACAGTTGCATGTGGAATTTGTGACGAACCATTAGAGTTATTATTGCATGTATCCACAACAGTGGGCTCCTCCAAATTCGACTCACATGCAACATTTTTGCATGCATCCCCATCAGTGTTTGTAACATATGAATCCACATTCGAACCAGCAATATTCACATTCAAATTACTTTTACCCTGATCCTCCATTGTTAATGAGACATTAGGAATAGCAGGCGACGTACCTTTAGTTACATCATGATCGACCTTAGTATTAGGAATGGACGGAGGGATATTACGATGTGCCTTCTTTAAAATCGACTTGAGAATGGGGGTTTCTCCTAGTAAAGCAGATCCCTTACCTCCATCAGCAGCTAAATACGAACCCTTAGAACCCTTATTCTCCCCAGACTTCGACATCTCCATAATCAAAACAACAAACGAAAGAAAAAAAAAACCCTAAAACACGACCCTCAAACAGCAGCAGCACGCACAATAAAAACGAAACCCTAAGGGTTAAGTTACATCATGAGACTAACACACTTACATGATTAATGATATTAAACAATAATAGCTTCAACAAAACGAATCAAGGTAGAAGCGATAGAGCGAAACCCAAACGAAACCCTAAAACAAAAAAAACGACCATCAACCTAAAAAAAACTACTAGAATGAATTAATATAATATTAATCCACTAAAGTAGAATCTTTATAAGAGACAAGATCAGTTTAATGCTAGAGAAACGAATGAAAAAGTAGACACCATGGAATCGCCAAAATCACCGAAACGTTTTAGGGTTTTTTTTTTTTATTATTATTATTATTTTTTTTACTATTATTATTATATCTCCATGTTTATCCTATGATCAATTGTTTGTGTGTATGCGTGCTTATCTATCATGAGTACCTAAATTACTATTTTGTTTGCTTAGATATATGAAAGCTAGATGTTAATTATTGTTAGGTTGACTCTTGTTTTAATTGGTAGAAGCTAGAGTAAGGAAAACTGGTTTCTTCTTTAATTGTTGTGAGCTTAAACGTCCTAAATAGCTCAAAAGCTTGAGAGTGCACTTGATCCATCGTTATGTTTATTGCGTGAGTTGTAGCTTTAGGATAACAGAGTATTCGAGGGAGATACTACTGTACTTGGTGATCCTGGATAGTCTAGAGGAGAGTTACAATTCATAGAACTAGGGAATTAGGCACCCTTTCTGACCACACGTAATACAACGCACCAAGTAAGATGAGGATGTGACAATTCAACCGACCAATAAGAGATAACTAGGGAGTAAGAACATCTAAGTAAACACACTTTTAATCATCATAAGAACACACTTTACAATACATAGCCTATCTTTCTCTTTTTATTAGTTTAATTAGCCATTAGTTTAATTAATTAGTACTTAAAATTGGTAGAAGTATAACCCCCACTCCTATACCCCGAGATATTAACTAATGCAGGTTTTACTGACCATGTTTTAATATTTATAAGTGCCTTGTTTACCTATGGTCTACCTTATGCACTAACGCCCAGTATACCTGATCGTGTATAGTGTAGTAATCTGTAAAACCGAGGTCGTCCCAAAAGCTATGTGAGTAGATTCTAATTAAGTTTAGGTGTCAAAGGTTTTAATGGTTTTAAGGTTTGAAATGATTAATTAACTAATAAAGCAAGAAATGACAGAAAGCAAATAAAGGTAAAGGTTGTGATCAATAGAGGAGAAGTGTGCTAACCTAGTTACTCATCCTATCATGTTATGTTCACGTCTAATTACTTCCAATTGCTTCAAGTGGGGGTTTAGGTCACTAGGACAACATTTGTTCAATTCGTCCTAACATATCAGCAAAGGTTTCCACCGGAGATCAAGCTACTACCCTTAAAAGTCTAGTTGTTTTTAGTCCCCTAAGCCAAGTCATTAAGTTTTGCTACATGCAAGATTCATAAAAATGAGTGCCTGGGCGCTAACATCTTAGATACTCATCCCTAACTACTTAAGTTCATCCAAATGGCAGGTGATCATTTGGTCAGTTCGCACAATTGAAGAAGGGTCGTCAGTTGGTCAATTCTTACCCTTCCCAGTCAGTCAACCTACTTAGGGTCAGTTGGTCAATTCTACTAAGCAACTAGACACTACCGTCATTCAAAACTACTAAAACAAGGGTAGCTACCAACAAACTATGCATGCATACACTAGAAAAAATTATACGAAAGCAATGTAAACATAAACATAACAATTAAGGAATCATAACTAGGCTAGCACCAGAGGTGCTTGACCGATCATATTAAATGAAACAATCAATTCAACGTTTGACATAATGAAATACATGAATTGAAAGTAAAAGAAATGATAAATCGCTAATGCTTATCGTTAGGGAGTGATTTCTCCTTTGGAGATGGCTCCGTATGCTCCTCAAGATCTACCTTCAGTCCCTTACTCACGTTCTCTACTTTGTGGTGTAGAGTGAATGATGTGGAATGCATAATTTAGGGCTGGTATTTATAGGCGAGATCTAGTTACGGCATAACTTAAGTTGAGAGTTACGTCGTAACCTATATAAATCCGTAATAATGCTCTAGTTATAGCTGGTTACGGCGTAACACATGGAATGAGTTACGCCTTATCTTCAATATAGGTTACAAAATCATGATTACGCCGTAATCGTTGGAAAGAGTTACGGCGTAGCTTTCAGCTGCGTGGAACATCATTTGACCTAATTGGTTACGGCGTAATCCTAAGATGGAGTTACGCCGTAATATGCTGTTGAGTTGGTCTTCTGAGTCACGCTCTTGTTACGACCTAATGTGAGAGAGGAGTTACACCGTAATTACTTCACAGTGGGCATACTATCATATATCTTCAATAAACTCTCCAAATCCACGTCTCTTTAGCTCCAATGCTCGTAAATTACCTAAAAGTGAAATATAGGGGAAAACAAGCGTAAATCCATATAAATGATATAAAATACGAGCATTATCGGGGGAAATTGACACATAATATTCAGGACTATTTGATGTTATCATATACCCCCCCACTTGAACTCTACTTGCCCTCAAGTAGACTTTATTAGATAAATTACCAAAAGGATATCTCCCATTACCTAGAAAATATAAGTTTAAAAATCCTTATGCTAGAATAAAATAAAGCCGAACACCTCACGAAATGGGAACAAAACACTCAAAATCTCTCAACTAATCTAAGTGTCAATTTCGGGGTGATCACTCAACGCAATGTATTCTATCATAAGCTTGGCGGTTACACAAATCTCCACCACTAGAGTTAAGAACTAAACAATTCTCGAAGGCAATATGGGTAGACACGACAAAGGTTAAGGGTGAGTCGTCATTACTAACATGTCACGACGAAGTGGACAAAATCAATGATACATGACCAAATCCATGGCCAAGACACAAAAGATTGCTCGCTTCATCACCTAGACATGCTTCATGGCTAAAGGGTAGGATAAGACATGGGATATAATTGGTGTAAAGTAAAAATAACAATCAAATAGTCTAAATCTATAACCAAGTCATCACCGACCGTTCATCCAAAGTTTAAGTTTCAAGGCTAAGAAACCGGATCATGATATATCAGGTAGATGTGCCATTAGAGGACATCATGATGGGCACATTACCTCTTCTTCAACTGTTGGGGCAATGATTGCCAACTTCATTCTTCAACTGTGACCGAGGTGGCCTCCTCGATACTAAATCTGTGATGAGCTCTTAAACATAGTGCTTATAACATCGCACAATAACTACAACTATTTATATATATTTTTTTTCGAATCATTTTTTTTTCATAACTAAACATAACACCCCCTACTTGAGATGAACAATATGAGAATTTGGGGGTCTTTAATGATCTTCAAAAATATGTCTTTGACGAAAGCGTGATTCCTGAACCTTTTCACTTGAACCTTGAACTTAGACAAACAATGACTTCCCGATCACAAATAAAGGCTACACGGTAGGCTAAGGTGTATGGGTGTATCGAAACAATATATTGGGTAAACAAAATGAAATGAATGGCCCAGATGGGTGTATCTAGGGGTATCTTGTACTAAAGGTGAGTGCAACAAAAGGGTTTAACATGGGGGTCGAGAAGTCGAGGTGACTAATCGATAGACACACAAGGATAGGCTTTTTGGGTGATAATCCTATAATATTGCCTTCTTAAACTAAATAATCCAAATACATTAAGCTAACTCAACATACCTCGTCTATGGTCTCGAAATGATGCAAAGGCCAAGTTCTAAAGTTTACAAGCTACCAGCACACTCATAATTTGGAGGATTTGGGGTAAATATTTGGAAATGGATAAGGCTAATCTCACCATATAATATCAAGGGTTATAATGTGCTCGGCTAAGGTCTAATCTAGTTAGGTTAAGAAAAACATGTCAAAATTTTAAAAATGGCATAATTTTTCAAAATAAACTAGAAAAACAAGGGCTAAATAAAGTTCAAGAGATAATTCTACTCCCCCCACTTGAAATGTACAAAGTCCCTTTTGTACTAAACGTTAAATAAAGGTGAAGAGAAAGTAGAATTAGAGCGAGAACTTCCCTGAAATTCGCTCCTAAAAAGAAAGAAGGCCCACGAAAAGAATCGTGCCTTCGCTTAAGCATCCACGAGCAAACTTCATTCACTGAAATCACACTACCAACAACCATAATTCTAAAAAAAAAGAAAAAGAAAAAGGCAAAGAAATCTAACTCACTTTCATAGGAATCACGGTTGCATTTAGCATATGCAACAAGCCTTTTAAACCACTTGGTGTCCCAAGTGGAAGAGTGTAGTCTCGTGAGGGCTTACAGGGAACATACCCACAAAGTTCATTTGGAAACTAATACAAGGTTATTGTTTTTTTTTTGGGTAAAGGGTTTTACCTCGGTAAATATATAACCAAAAAATAATGTTAAGTACAAATGGAATGTGGCTGAAGTACCACATAAACCTCAAGCGAAGAGCTTGATAAAACTAGTGTTTATGACATGCCATAAACACAAATAACCTAGCTATATTACATCAACAAACTAGGCATAAACAAGTAAAAAAACTTGTAACAAGCGAGCATCCCGCATCCAGCCACTCCACGAAGGGAGCAAGTTAACCCAGGAAGTTTTTTTTTTTTTTTTTTTTTGGGTAAAGGGCAAATCCGCCCGGTAAAATATATTACACCAAAAAATCGTTTAAGAACAATGGAATGTGGCTGAAGTACCACATTTACCTCAAGCAACGCTTGAACAACCAACTAACTCCCCACTTGTGCCACTAAGCGAAAACAACTACAAAAAACATACAATAACCAAAACTCCTACTGGAAATAACCATCTGATCACACAAGAATGACCACACCAATCAGCCCACCTTTTCGAAGGAGATTGATGAACCAAATAAGCCTGCCTCCTTAAAAACCCTTTCCAAGAAAAAACCCAATGGGAAAACCTGGAGAAGGGAAAAGAGTCAGCACTTACCCGGATCTCCAACGAAAACCGACCACCAGCAATCAAACTAACCAGAGGCAAAACACCAACCTCACGAACCCAGACCAAGAACGCATCATCATGCCTAGAACCCGCCATCAAGAATGCATAAGAGACATAGGCAAACGCCAACGCAAAAAAAATCAAGGACATCGCCTTCGTTTGAAACTACAAGTAATAAGCTTCAGACGCACCGTTGATTTGATCACTTCAATTAATTGAGTAGCAGACCTCCTTTGATTCTTGAAAATTCTGTTATTTCTTTCTTGCCAAATAAAATAAGAAGTGCTGCCGCAAACGAAGTTTCGACACAACGCTCCGCACAGACCGAGATGAAGAACTAGGAGTCAAATGGTTCACAATAGCATCTAAGACATAAGGAATGTCCGTAAGACCAGCAAACACCTTCAAAGATTCCCAAACCTGAAACGAAAACAAACACTCAAAGAAAAGGTGATCATGAGAATCCGGTTGAGTGTAATGGGCACACACAGGCTACGCTCGAAGGATCATTGGAATACATCATATCCTGAGTACGAAGTCTCCTACGATAACCAACCACAAATGAAATGCATGTTTCGGAATACGGTGCGAGAACCAAACAAGATGAAACCAATCAACCACCTGTCCACGCGGCCGAATACACTCCCAGACAGACGAAACAGAAAAAGACTTGATATGACCATCACCCGTCTTCCACACTAACCGATCATTCACATTAGAAACTAAATTAGGAACCGGAAATGATGTAAGCATAGGATACCTAGGTCCCCAAATAATCGGCCAAGCCCAAGAATCCTCCACAATAATGTCACGAACCACAGAATTAGAAGAGAAACCAGCCTGGTGGATATCCCTCGAGGACACAATAAGAGATAAAGGACCAGCCGAACACCACGTATCAAACCATGCAGAAGTCTTCAAACCATTCCCAAGATTATACCAAAAGAATTGCCGAACAAGAGGCCTAACCTGAAGAATCTTTCGCCAACTCCAAGAAAGATTCCCACGACTCGGAACATCCCAAAAATTACGACCACGCAACCTATAAGAATGAATCCATTTCACCCACAACGAATCTGTAGAATTAAACAAACGCCAAATATGAGAAGTAATGAGAGCAGTGTTGAAGCAATCAATCCTACGAATCCCAAGCCCACCCTCCTGTTTAGGCAAGCACACAACCTCCCAAGCAACTTTAGAATGACCTTTACGACTAGTACCAGAACTCCAAAGGAATGCCCTCATAAGTTGCTCTAAATCAGCCATAATACGAGCAGGGAGAATAAACATCGAGGCCCAGTAAATGTGCATAGAGGACAAAACTGACTGAATAAGCTGAAGACGACCAGCAAAAGAGAGGGATTTATTCCTCCAATCATTGATGCGATTAGACAGCTTCTCCACCAATTCCTTGCAATCTCTAAATATCAATCTAGTAGTAACCAATGGAACCCCAAGGTACTTAACCGGCAAATTCCCTTCAACAAATGGGAGAATCTGCAAGATAGCAAGCTTTACATGATTTAGAACATTACAAAAATAAGCTGTACTCTTGGGTAAACTAGGAGACAATCCCGAGACATCCTTAAACTCCTCAAGGGACGCCATAATAACACCTGCCGAATGAGCATCACCATGAGAAAACAAAAACAAATCATCAGCAAAACAAAGATTAATAATATTAAGTTGGGAGCATTTGTGATGAAATGTGAACATCTCAGAGTCCCGCACACGACGTCTCAAAATGAGGGTAAGCACCTCCATAACAAGCGTAAAAAGATAAGGCGATAATGGATCCCCTTGTCTTAAACCACGCTTACCCTTAAAATAACCATGAAGAATACCATTCACACTTATAGAAAACGAAGTAGTAGACACACACTCCATAATCCAGTGAACCATACGTGGGTGAAAACCAAAATGATCCAAAATACACCTTAAAAATTGCCAATCCACCGTGTCATATGCCTTCTGAATGTCAACCTTAAAAGCACACCTAGAAGGGCCCTTATTAAGGTGATAATTATGCATAAGCTCCTGGGTAAGCAAGATATTATCAGCAATCCTTCTACCGGAACAAATGCGATTGATTCGGGCTAACCAAAGTATTAAGACTCTCCTAATCCGTTTGCAATAATCTTACTAATGCACTTGAACATCACATTGCAACACGAAATAGGCCTAAAATCGTAATCCGAAGTCGGAGAATTGATCTTAGGCAAAAGAGCTATGGTAGTATGATTAACCTCTTACAACAACCTACCATTAACAAAAAACTCCTGAACCGCCTTAATAACATCCTCCGATATAATATCCCAGGCACCTTTAAAAAACGCAGCCGAATAGCCATCCGGACCCGGCGCTTTATCATCCCCCATAGAAAAAATAGCTTCTTTAACCTCTTGAGCCGTAACATCACGAACCATGAAAAGAGCCACATTAGGATCAAGGGTCGAAGTAAACAGCCCAGAGTCCTCCAAAGGCAACGTAGGACCTGCTTGACCAAGAAAAGAAGTAAAATGAGAAACAAAAGCATTAGGAACCTGGTCGTCCACCAATTGCATACCATTAGTATCAAGGATCAAATCAATCCGACTCCTAGCTCTCCTACTCTTGACAACCTTATGAAAATAAGCAGAATTGGAATCACCAACACGAAGCCATTCCACTTTAGTTTTTTGTTTGAGAAAGCATTCTTCCTTTAAAACAGCCTCATTAAACGCATTTAGGTAACAAGCTTCCTCCTCACGCAAATCAAGATTAAAGGGGTCCAAATCAAGAGCACGCTGAACCGCATCCAATTCATGACGAAGTTTGGAAACTTTATCATGAATATTACCTTCCCGGAAGAGCATTCTTCGAAAAGGCTTTTTAAGCGCCTTCAATTTACTAACCACTTTATACATATGAAATCCACTCACCACACTTCCCCAACATTCTTCAACTTGCTGCTTAAAACTAGAGTTCTGAACCAAAATATTAAAAAATTTAAAAGGCCTTGGCTTAAACTTACTCATCGTAGGAATATGAAGAATAGCCGGTGAATGATCAGAAATACGATACGGTTGAAATATAGCATGAGCACCAGCAAACGCATCAAGAAATCCAAGATTAGCCATTATACGATCAATTTTCCTCAACGTACCATCTAATCCTTGTGGCTTTTGAGTCCACGTAAATTTCAGGCCCGACCGATTAATATCAACCAGTTCATTAGCATCAACACATTCCTTAAACTCCCGCATCGCAATATCAATAATCGAAGAACCCTCAACCTTATCTTCTAAATTAAGAGCTGAATTGAAATCCCCTAGAACACACCAAGGACGATTACGAACCAGCTGATTATGTAAACCAAGGTTATCCCAAAGAGTTCTCCTACGCGTATACCTATTATGAGCATAAACAAAGGAACAAAAGAGCTCCTTTTTATCCGCCTTGAAACGAATGAAAGTATGGATCACCTGATCATTCATAGCAACCACATTCAAATCAACCACATCCACATTCCATCCCAAGACAATACGAGAACCACTACAACAAAAACTACCATTAGACGTCCAATCCCAACCTTTAAAAACCTTCACGCATAACTCCTGAAGACGAGAATTAGAAACATGCGATTCCAAGATAGCACAAATAGAAAGTTGATTTTCACTAATAACATGCCGAACCTCATTTTGTTTAGGGGATTGGTTCATTCCCCGTATATTCCATGACGCGAAACTATACATGAGGAACATCAAGAGAGGAAGTGCTTGCTTCCATAAGATTACTAGTGTCCGTACTTAGTTTCCCAAACTCAATATACTCATCAACCTCCGTATCACTCTCACTATCCACTTGCTGAACCCCTTGATCTGGTTGAGAAGCGCCCTCCTCAACCCCTAAAATAACTCCATCACCAAGCACACTAAAAGGATTCTTATTAACTATATCACTCAAATCATCATGAATGTATTTCGAATGGACACGAACATCACTTGTAAGCTGTTTATCCAACGTATTCTGACCAGCAGCACTTGTAGGCTGTTTATCCAAAGTATTCATACCATTTGTCTCCAAAGAGGATGTACTTTTGTCCCCAAGCTCCTTAGGAACATTTGGTTCATTACTAGTACCATTACCCTTGGAAGTAGAAGCACCATCAGACCCCCCTTTCGGTTTCACAACCGGCTGCCAACGATAGTTAAACTGGACCTTAGGTTTAGTAAAACGAACGCCATCAATTACCTTTTCATGAGTTTGTGCCTTACCTTTACCCTTACGCTTAGGAGCAGCCACAAAACCCTCCTCATCAACATTAGGTTGCACATTAGATTGTTTAGCATTTTTGGGACATGCCGCATCATGATGATCAAAGATCTTGCACACCGTGCAACAAGGAGGCTTCCATTCATATTCAATATCAATACGAACCAACGAGTGACCTGATCCATTAGAAAATGGAATGGCCACAACCACATGATCCATCAGTGTGTTAAGAGATGACACTTCAACAAGTGCACGCGTGCGAAGAATTCTGACCCCAAGACTTAACACACATAGAACTAGTATATGAGTCCAACATGATAGGTTTACCAATTTGTGTTGTAATCAGACTCAGTCCAACCTCCGTATATGCAACAATTGGGACATTGTGTAACTTCAACCATACGGGGGCTGAAGTTATCTCTTCCTTAGCAAGTGTAGTATCAGGCGTCCATAAGTTCAAAAATATAGGAATAGAACGAATCAACCATGGCCCCGACTCTAATACTTGTTCCATACCCTCCTTAGTGGAGAATTGAAAAAGGAAGAACCCATTATTTAGCATAACACGTTCCAAACCAAACTTAGCCCAAGTGTTCTTTACATAATTCTCCACAATCGGGAAAGCAAGTCGTTTCCCAATAAAGTACCCATATAATGTGTTAACAAACCTCGCTGAAACATCTTCAATTTCTTTCATAGGTATTGTAACATGAGCACCCTCCACACGCTCCTCATTACGCAATTCACATATATTCACGGATTTGAACGTATTCTTCGTTTTAAACATTGAAACATATGATAATTTAGGAGCTGTTTTGGAACCAACATCAGAAGAAGTCTTACCATTAGCATTAGATTGTTTGGGAAGAGTAGCACTTTCTTGCTGATTTGCATTAGAAATTTGTGTCTCATTAAGTTCATTCTCATGCCGTGCACCACAAGAAGCTTGGCCAGCAACATTCTTTGTACTCTTCACATTACCCAAAGCCTCGACATTACCAGCAACATTCACCACATTCTGATCCATAGACAAGACATCGGCCTGATCAGCAAACTTAACACCCCATACAGGTTTTAAGACTCTACCATCCTTACCCACAATCGTTCCATCAATATTCTTCAATTTAGCAGCCAAATCACTAGCCTTAAAACCCTCATTGACCTCTCCTTGTCGAACAGCAGTTGACACAATAGGAGGAGTTGTAGAGATACTAGAACCCGACTTCTTCAAAATCGATTTATAGATATGTGCATTATCCAAAACATTCAACAAAGAACCTAAAGAAGCTTGAGAACTACCAGTATTCAATGAATCCTTATTAGTGTGAACCTTCTCCATACTCAACAACAGAACGTAAGAAAAACAAGCAGCAAAGGAAACGAATCCCTAAATAAACAAAAAACAAACTGGAAAAACCCTAAAACCAACGAATAAAACGACCAGCACCCTTAATGAAACCTCAACAAACATTAAATACCAATCATTACTAACCGACATTAAATACCAATCATACTAACCGACACTCATAATGATAGAACAATTAATTCAGCAGCGATCACAAGAAACCCTAAATAGCGATTCAAAAAAGGTAACAATCGTAACCCTAAAATACCTTGAATCCAGCAACCCAATAATAAGTCGACTAAAGGGATATAATGCTGAGATTAATCCACGATAGTAGAAGTGTTAGAAGGTATAAGATTAAGGAAATCAAAGAGGAACGATTAGATGAGAAGAAAAAGATGAATCGCCATTTTTCTCCAGAGCAAAACCAGGAAGTTTGCCTCCTTAAAAACCCTTTCCAAGAAAAACCCAAAGGGAAAAACCTTGGAGTAGGGAAAAAGAGTACAACCCTTACCCGACACTCCCTTCGTGTGAAATACATATACTTGGAATCTTCCATTTATCCAGAATCAATCGAGACCTCGAGGTTAGCTTCTTGAACTTGAAAGTAACCAGCTTCAACCGAATAGTAGAGACAATGGAGCTAACCACTTCAGCCATGAAGACTTCTTACAGCTTGAACAACCTAGAATTGCATTCCATCCAAAACGGCACGTAGTAGCAGAAAGCAATAATCTAGAAATGATACTACTAACCGACCGCCTCAAGATAACGGAATAAGAACTGTAAATAACACTCTCCAAAGAAGGTGGGACCGCATCCATACCAGATAAAATCCGCGACCGAAACCAAACCTCGCATAGAAAATTGGCACTCAAAAATAAATGAGAATGAGAATCTGAACCAATTCACACAAAGGGCATCTAAGCAAGACCAAATCAACGCCGTGACCAACATCCCATTGTCGCATCCTATCCCGAGTCTTTAGCTTCTGTTTAATAGCGAGCCACAAATGTATAGCATGCCTTGGAATACAATGAGAGAACCAAGGAACATTACACCATTCAACCAAATCAGCCCTAAGATGCAGAGATTCCCATGCACCCGAGACTGAAAAATAACTAAAATTGCCATCCAGGTTGCGCCATAATAATCCATCATCAATATCATTTCGAGTAGGAAACGGGAGAGCCACTAACAATGGAAATCGAGATAACAGTCCAACGGCCATCGCCAAACATCAGATGCAATCGATCATAAACCGAGTCGATAAATTAAACCCCGCCGCAATATCTCTAGCAGTAAGTAAATTACGAATCGGGCTTAACTGACACCACATATCAAACCAAACCGAAGTGTCCTTCCCATTATTGATCTTATGCCAGATAAAAGGCCGAACCTTGGGTCTAATGGCAAGAAGCTTGCGCCAACCCCGCGCTAACATCCCCAAACAAGGGACATCCTAAAACTTCTCCCACGAAGTTTATATGAATGGATCCATTGCACCCATAGCGACTCTTTATGTGTCAAAATACTCCAAATGTGAGTAGTCATGAGAGCAATGTTAAAATCCTCCAAACGACGAATACCAAGGCCACCTTCTTTCTTTGGCTTACAAACAGATTACCAAGCAACCTTAGCCTTTCCCCTTTTCATTTCTCCTTGACACCAAAGGAAACCCCTCATAAGCTGCTCTAACTCATGGATAATACAAGTAGGAAGGATAAAACCGGCTCCAATATAAATGCATCGAAGATAAAACAGATCTCACCACCGAAGCCTACCCAAGAGATAAGAACTTATTACGCCAATCATTCACACGACCTTCCAATTTTTCAACAAGCACCTTGCAATCCCTATAAAGAAGTCTTGATGATATAAGGGGACACAAAGGTACCGACACAGGGAGAGAACCCTCTCGCAAACGGATGACTGGAGAATAGCAGCTTTAATAGCATTAGGAACATTACAAAGAAAGTCTGTACTTTTAGGGATACTGGGACAAGACCAAAAGTTCTTGAAATCCTCCAAAGCTCTGATAATGACATTAATCGAATCCTCGATGGCCTCTAGCAATAAGAAGAGGTCATCCGCAAAACAAAGGTTAATAATTGCTGTTTGCACATAAATGATGAAACCAAAATCAACAAAGATTCGGAACCTTTTTCTCGCAGAATATAAGAGTTGGGGCACTTCCATAACCTCGCGTGAAACAAGTATGGAGATAACGATCACCTTGTCTAAGGCCCCGCTTACCTTAAAACCACAGCCATGAAGATTCATTAACACATATGAAATAAGACGTAGATGAGACACATACCATGATCCAATCAACCATTTTGGAGTGAAAACCAAAACCAATCAGAACAGCCCTAAGAAAATTCCAATCAACCGTATAATATGCTTTCTGAATATCAACCTTAAATGCACATCTAGGAGGACCTCTCCCTCTATGATAATTCCGCATAAGCTCTTGGGTAAGTAATATATTATCAGATATACGACGACCAGGAACAAATGCAGATTGATTAATACTAACCAACTGACCAAGGCCTTCTTTAATACGATTAGAAAGGATTTTGCTAATGCATTTATACATGACATTACAGCAAGAAATAGGCCGATAATCATTAATCTTAGACGGGGTAGACACTTTAGGAATCAAAGATATAATGGTATGATTAATTTCCTTGAGAATCTTACCATTAATGAAAAAATCACGCACAGCAGTCCTTACCTCAGCACCCACAATATCCCATGCTTTCTTAAAGAAAGCCGCCATGTAACCATCGGGACCAGGAGCTTTATCATCCCCCATCGAAAATATAGCTTCCTTAATCTCCGCATCCGTAACATGACGAACCATCGAGCCAGCCAATTGATGAGGAAGAACATTAGAGAATATACCATAATCATCAAAGAGAGTACAATTTCCTTCCATACCAAGAAATTGTTCATAGTGAGCAACAAAAGCACCTGCAACCTGATTACCCTCGTACAAGACATTGTTTGCATCTCTAACCAATTCAATTCGATTACGGGCACATTTGCTATTAACAATATTGTGAAAATAGGCCGTATTAGAATCACCGCATGAAGCCATTGAACCTTAGATTTCTGCTTTAAAACCGTTCTTCATCTAACATAGCCTCCTTATATGCAAGAAGATAATGAGCATGTTCATCCCGTAATCTCAATTTAACGGATCTGTATCAATAGCCTTTTGGACGTCATCTAACTCCTGCCGAATCCTACCCGCCCGCTCATGAAGATTACCTTGACTGTGCAAAAGCTTACGAAAAGGAGATTTCAGCCCCTTTAAGCGTTGAACCACACGATACATAGCACAACCATGAACATTAAGATTCCATCCCGTAGTAACCGTATCGCTAAACCCATCTTTATGAACCAAGAAGTTAGAGAATTTGAATGGTTTAGGCTTTGGCTTAGTTACCTGGGGAATACGCAGAACACATGGAGAATGATCTGAAATACGATAAGGTTGGAATATGGCAAACGAACCTGGAAACAAGTCAGCAAACTTCAGATTGCCCATCACCCGATCAATTTTCTTCAATGTACCAAAAGAGCCTCTTGGTTTCTGATTCCAAGTAAAATGAAGACCAGTACTATTAATATCCTCAACCTCCATTTTCTGAACACAATCTTTGAATTCACGCATAGCAATGTCAGGAGCATAACTACCACATGAATGATCCTCCAATTTTAGAGCCGCATTAAAATCTCCCAACAAAACCCAAGGCCTAGTACGCATAAATCCCGCATGGCAAACAAGATTGGACCAAAGGGCACGCCGATGAACATAATAATTATCTGCATATACAAAAGAACAGAAAAAAGTTTTGCTGTCCGCCCGAGTATTAACCTGAACATGCATAACCTGGTTAGTTTGAGACATAATCATAACATCAACAATATCATCATTCCAACCAAGAATAATACGGGACCCCTTATCACACAGACTACCATTTGACGTCCACTTCCACCGACGACAAACTTTACGACATGTATCATACACCACCGATGCATCAACATGAGATTCCAAGATAGCACATACACTAAGATTATTATCATTTACCACCTGTTTAACCTCTTTTTGTTTAGGGGAATGGTTCAAACCCCTTATATTCCAAGAGGCGATACTAAACATCAGGGACATTCAGAACAGGAGTGCTTGCCCCTGATTTGTCAAACAAATTACCAGTTTCATCATAAACATTCTCAACCACATCATCCTCATCTAATTCATTATTATCATCAACATCGTCATCAGTAGCCAAAGAACCAAACGGGTTGGATGTAGTCACATTAGCACCTAAATTTGGGTTACTAGTTTTAGGTGTAGGATATTTAGTACTATAAATAACTTTAGGAGCAGATTGGTTATCCTTATTCACCTCAACATCTTTAACAGTAGGAGAAATATTATGTGAATTAGAAGGACCTACCAGGTTAGATGTAGTCACTTTTGGATTAGTGGGCTGATCCGCACTAGTACTAGCACTTCCGTGAACAGGTTTGCTAGTAGAAGGGGTGGAGACAGATTTAGGCCTATACTGCATATTTTTACCAACAGGGACCCCATTAAATACAGTACCGGTTTTATTATCCCTAGCATTCTTTTTAGCTTTACCCTTTTTCCCAACAACTTGAAATCCATCCTGGTTTTCCTCCACAACTGGTGCAGTCACAACTTTCTTAGGAAAAGTATCAACAGAATGACCAAATATACAACACACATCACATCTAGGAGGTTTCCATTCATATTCCACCCTAATAGTTTCAGAAGAGAAGCCAAGACTATCCATGTATGGGACCCCCACAGTAATAGATTCCTTAAGAGGAGCATGAGAATCAATTTCAATTAAACACCGAGCAAAACTACTCCTACCCCAAGAATCAGTACACATAGAGCTAGTATAGGAATCAAGCATAATAGGCTTACCAATGTGTGTTGCAATAATACTAATACCATCCTCAGAGAATACCTGCAATGGAACATCATGCAACTTAACCAATACCGGGATATGGGTTAATTCCTCTTTCGTCAAACTAGTACTCATTGTCCACTTCTTTAGAATAATAGGGTTGTTTTTGATCATCCACGGACCACCTTCTAAAACAGTCTCCAAGCCAACCTGTGAGTCAAACTTAAAGAAAAAGAAACCTTGTCCACTTCTTTACAACGTAATACAAGGTTATTGTGTTTAAAGAGAAAGAATTAATATTGAGGATAGTTACGTTGTAACTCATAGAAGGAGTTACGCCGTAATTATGGCAAAACCTGGCAGAAGCTACTGGAGTGTAGCTACGGCGTAACCACTGCGTGGGATTATGCCGTAATTGGTAATGCTCTAGGAAGATAGCTACTGGAGGTGTGTTACGGCGTAACCATTGGAATGAGTTACGCCGTAACTGTGGACAGATCAGGTCCCCGTTCAGGCTGCTGCAGCAATCTTCTCTAATTTCTGCAAAAATTCTTAAAAACACAAAACCCAACAGAAATGGAAATAAAACAAATAAAAGGGATGATTCGGGTTGTCTCCCGAAAGATCACTTTTCTTTATTAACGAGTCTTCAAATTAGACTCAAAGCTATGTGGCTTTATGGTGGCCTCCGAACTTAGCCAACTTCCTCCATATCCTTCATCAAGTTATGCGACGACCCAAGCAACATTCGTAGCGGTGTGGAGATATTCCTTAGTCTCGATCTTCCAAATTTTAGAAAACTTTTCGTCCGGCCCCAAGTGGTATCTTGTAAACTCATACTTTTCAGCTATAATTGGTGGCGGCCTCTTATACGGAATGCCAAGAAGTTTGCGCCTTCTTTGCTCATATGCTTCATGGTCGGGGTCAGTGAACCCATCTTCACCTTGTAGTTCAAGGTGGTCCATGATTCCATCGATGTTATAATCATTGGACTCGGTACCTTTAAACCACTTATCATTGACTAATTCATCAATATGCCCATGTTTACATTCTTCTCCTGTGTCTTTGTTATCTTCTTTTGGTAAGTCACTAGTATTTTGAGGAGTCTCTTCACATTGGCTATCTTTATTCATGCAATCATTCCAAATATTATTCTTAGTGGAAGCGTCCACTTTTCCAAATTTGATTTTAATCTAATCGTCAAATCTAATTTGTCTAACCAATGTATCTCAGTTCTTCTATCGTCATTGGCTGAGGTCCACAAAAATTTGTTGTCTCCTACTCTAGCCATATTACTCCCCCCATTAGAGTTGTCATCATACGGGTTGCAGGAAGCCCAAAAATCCCCACCAATGGTTTTTATTTTCTCACACCAATGCTTCCGAGCTAAGGTATTGTCATTATTAATAGTTCCATGATTCGAGATTGAATTTTTCGTTGCTTCATGAATCGCATCATCACCAGAGGTTTCATGGCTAACACTGCGGCTAAGATTAGTCCAAATTCTTCTTTTAGCGTCATTTTTAGTTTCCCCATAAACGATCCGTACCCATGCTTCGAATGTAATGCTTCCATCATTAATTGAGGACCACAAGTACTTATTGTTTATGCCTAGTTAGTTGATGTAATGCCTAGTTAGTTGATGTAATATAGCTAGGTCCTTTGTGTTTATGGGTTTTCATAAACACTAGTTTATCAAGCTTTCGCTTGAGGTTAATGTGGTATTTCAGCCACATTCCATTTGTACTTAACATTATTTTTTGGTTATATATTTACCGGGGTAAAACCCTTTACCCAAAAAAAAGTACTTATTGTTTTTTACCCTTTCTAAAACACCCCGAATTTTGTGATACGCAACGGAATTCAAACTGGGTGTTACTTCATGGCACAACAGTCATAACAATAGAAAACGAACTCTAATGGAGTCGTTTTAAAAAGATTTATCATTCGATTTATATAAATATCAGAGTTTACAAAATACATTAAATTGGTTTTCGAATGATAATAAAATTTACAGCCTTCTTGAGTATAGTCCTTGCTCTTCCGTGCCCGCTTTCGACATTATGGACCTGAAATACATGCTTAAAACTGTCAACACAAAGGTTGAGTGAAATTCATAGAGTTTAGGAAATCAGTTGAACACAATATTCGTAACGTGAGGTAATTAGTCTCACATTCATAGTTTAGGAAAACAAAACAGATATTATTGCACTAAGCTCATGACACCTAAATGTTAACAGCTTGTCAATAGAAATTGATATAATAGTAACAGTTGCCCTAACAGGTAATTTGCCAATTAACCTATGGATCTTCAAATATAGTGTGTTTGTTTACCGGACTTGGTCAAACAAACGGGATTCGTCAATTCCGATAGATCTATCCACATTATTCGTGTTCACTTCACTTGTGATTAATGGTTCATGATAATAGGGACTTAAGATTGGCAATAGTGGTACTTAGTGCAAATAATACAACCAGATAAACATACAGTTTGAAAGCAATGTGTTCGGTTTAAAATAAAGCATGTATCTCCCCCAAGGGTTTGTAAAACAATTAAGTAATAGAAAGTGGGGCTATGAACTCACCTAGAGTTTAATGATGTTAAGTACTTTAATGGATGTGATGGATAAATCTGGAAACTTCTACGTGCAACCTAAAAATTGGAATGTTGCGACTTAGGTTTGGAATAATGTTTTAGTAAAACCTAAACCATCCTATATATGTCTCTATGTTGATCATGATGTAGTCATTTATAGTTTGATGTTTATAGTAACATTTTTAATATGTGAAAACGTATTTAGTTTATAGATATCGTACTACCGTTCGGGCCATCATAATTCAGAGGTCATGTAGTAAACGTTAGAGGAGCTAGGGCACTTTAAATCATAAATCTAGAAACTCGTCGATACGTTTTACCCAAATGAAACCCCTCACATGAAGCTCCCTAGTATTGTAGCACTTAGTAGATAAAATATATATTTTGAGTGGAGACTATTATATTATAAAGTTTTATTATGTTTTTAATAAACATTTAGTTTTTACAAATTCTCATAGTTTACAAGTGGTCATAACTTATTAATATAATCAATAATGAAATTTTAGTAACAATTCAATATGTAACTAGTTATGAAAATGACATGGATTTTATATTTTTAACTTGTAAAAATCCAATTTTTGCCGATAAAAACTGTTTTACAAATATTAGACAGTAAATGATATCATTTGGTCTTTTCAGGCCAAGTTCCTTTAATGTAGACATAAAACATCGTTCCGGACAACTTTCATGTTTTAAGTTTTTGATGATTCGAACCATAAGTACCACTTATTTTAAAACAGTTTCAACGGTAATGAAAATGGTCATTTCTAGGGGTTTCTAACTTCTTTTTACCATAACTTTTGACTTGTTTGTCCGTTTCGGGTGATTCAAGTTGCTATGTTTACCTTTTTATTTTGTACACAGTAATATGTAAGTTACCAAGTCCATATATAGCTGTTTTAAATAGCTTCAAATATGTAGAATATGACTAGTTTACTAGTTTGTTAATTTTATGACAATATGTGAATTAAAACATATGTTTGAGTATATGTACATCATGAATCAACATAGTAACCACATAGATATAGCATGTATTTAACAAGATTAGTAATAATAAACATGAGAAAATGGAGTGGTGGTGGTGATGAGTTGCTTACAACTTTTGGCTTTCTAAAGAAAGGAGTAACTAGTAAGGATTAGGACTTTGATTGATCAAGCTTTCCACACCTTGGTACTCTTCTACACTTCTTGTAATAATGAAGGATTGGTGATGAAGTCTTAAGTGAATTGAGTGGATTTAAACTGAAGAAGATCACTTAAACTTGTTAGAGATTTGATGTAGTAACTTGTTACTTGCAACTTCTTAGCATAAACTTGGAGTCATGAATCAAAATATGGAATGTGTGCTTTTGTTTATGATATAAACGACCAAGAAGGGGGAGGATGAGGGTTTTATGAAGTCTTTCACTTGCTATTTATAGGAGGGAAGGTTTGGTTAACCATGTATTGGGTTAAATAATAACCATGGTTAAGTTTAGGACACTTGTATGTGTTTACATGCAAAATGGCTAAGATGAAGCCACCACTATGGTGACTCACTCCATATGGGCTATCACATAGTGTTAGTGGAGTTAGATATTATGTCTTGATAATATCTTGGCTTTATGATGTGTTTTGGTTCCGTTAAATGCCAACAGTAAGCTGTTAAGCCATAAAACGTAAAACCGGGTATCGTAAAAATACGAAACTTGTAGGAATGATGAAACTCATCATTATACTCTATATAAATATATAAAATGGGTGATAAGTCCCATCGGGTTCTAAAATGTTGTTTAGAGCTGGAAACGTGGGTCAAAATCACGTAATTCACGTAAAACGCAGAACTAGAAAACATAAAATTCTAAAACTTGTGGAATTATCATAGAATGGTAGAATTACATATTTTTAATGTTTATAGTGTTTTATGGACATAACGGGATGCCCAAATGACGTTTAAACCTTAAGGTAGTTCTCAGACACGGTTTTGTGAAATCGGTTCTGTATGGATTCAACGTACGTCGTCAGGATGACTTGTCAAGTTTTATTTATCTTGTCATTATGGTAAAATAAAAATAAAATTTTTTACGGGATGAATAGTAAAATTCAAATAGTCAAAAGTCACAGTCAAATGTCAACTTTAAAAAGTCAAAGGATAAAATAGTCATTTTACCTTATGAAAAATTACGGGTTGCTACACTTTCCTTGTCATTGCCACCATCACAGTTGTCCTCATAGGGGTTACATGAAGCCCAAAGATCATACCATCTGTCATTGTCAACAGGAATAGCTTTGCACCAATGGTATTTCAATTTAGGTAAGTACTTACAACCAACGTTATGAATTTCGGGCCAATCGCCTTTAGACTCAAACTTTAGTACTGGATCGTTGTTACGCCGTATTCTTGAGAAGTGGTTGCGGCATGATCTTCCATTGTTGCATCTTGCAACTACCTTTTCTTGCATATTGCGAGTATTAGAAGTACAGTGCTTGTGTGTGACGGTGGTGGGTACAACTTTATTTTTTCCTTTTTTGATAACACAAACAGTTTCGATATGGTGACATTTTCCTACATCATTTATATTTAGGGTAAGTTTCCTGTCATTGATTTTTTAGAAAACATTAATTTTTGCCGTTGCGGTGGCCAGAAGAGATCTACCTAAAATGACAAAATCGACAGGAAGAGTAAAATTATTAATCTTAATGAGCACATTCTCAACTACCCCTAGGTATGCTAACCGTTCTATCTGCCATTCCAATGGTCATGCAAAGAGGTTTTACAAGTCCAAGATTTAGTCTTTTGCACATGGAGAATGGCATGATACTTATGCTAGCTCCTAAGTCAGCTAAGGCATTAATATTATGCAAATTATTAATAGATCAAGGGAAAATGAAACTTCCTGGGTCTTTTTCTTATAGAGGGATCTGATTTAGGACAACTGCTGAACATCTGGCGTTTAACTTTACTTCATTTTCCACTACAGCTTCACGTTCAATCTCAGTATGTTGCTCTTCTTTCTGAAAGTTCGTATTGTCATCTTTTCTTACTACTTGTTTGGAGAAACCCGCAACTTCCTCTTCATTGTACCTGAAAGGGGTGTAAAGATGCTTTCCGTTATTGGAAAATATGGCTTTACAGACACTATTGTCATCAATTGAGCTGTCTTTATGAATTCCATTTGCCCTTATCCCAAATTTCCTTTCGGTGTTTTCTAAAGTCTCGTGATGAGCAAGGAGGGTGGCTTTTGTTTCTTGAAAATTCTGGAACAACGTTTCCCTGTTGGCCTATCGCTTGGCATCTTCCTCCAAATATTTAGTTATAGATTCTTCAAGTGAAGGTTTTATTCCTTGTAGGGAGTCCGGTCTTTCTCGTAGCAGAATTCATCATAACTTTGATGGAAGGGTTTCCCTTTTCCGTACTTAACCTTTTCGATTTGAGGATTTTTGTTCTCTATAGGGCAGTTTCTGGCTAAATGTCCTCCTTCACATTTGTCGCATCCTACTCGAATTGCATGCACATTCTCCTGAAGCTTTTTCATGTCTCTACCAAGGTTTTCTAGCTTGTTTGCGATGGCTGCAATACCTTCAGAATTTCTGTCAAGGCTTCTTTGGCTTCCTCCATCATGCCATTTTTGAGAGTGATCAACCAATTTTGAGTGGTTTCAATGGCAAGAGTAGGTGTCATCCCTGGAATTGGTCCTTGATAATCCACCATTTGTCTCGTAACAATGTTTTTCCTTTTATAGAAAATATTGACTTTTTTCTGGTTGTTTAGGTCATGAGTGGGGCACTTGTAAAGCAGATCATTATATCTATCCCAAGCTTGATACAATGTCTCATCATCACCTTGCTTAAAATTATGGATTTCTGTGAGTTGCCTTGATACTTTTGAAGATGGACAATATCTTTGAATGAAGTATCTTTTAAGGAGGGCCCACGTATCAATTGCCCCAGCAGGCAATCTATTAACCCATCTCTTTGCAGCTCCAGTAAGCGTGATGGGAAAAACTCTGAACATAACCGCATCCTTCGAGACTCTTGGTGTATTAAACAGGCTAGTAATATATTCCACATTTTCAATGTGTTCGTGAGTATCCTCTGTAATATTTCCAGAAAAAGGATTTGCTCTTAATTCCCTCTTGAATTGTGATCTTATCTTGAAATCAATATCTTCCCTAATAATCGGCCTAACGAGCCCCAGACCTTTTTCTTCCCTTGTCAATGCCAAATATTCCTCAAGAGTGAGGTCATCGATGTTAAAAACTTCCATGGTACCTGAAACTTGAAAAGAAATCGTGAGAAAACAAGGAATATTTAGAATAAAAATAAAATAAAATACTTAACAAAAATCCTAATATAACTCCCCGGCAGTGGTGCCAAAAACTTGATGCAGGTTTTACTGACCAGGTTTTAATCTTTATAAGTGTCTCGTTTACCTATGGTCTACCTTATGTACTAACGGGCTGTGTACCCGATCGTGTATAGTGTAGTAATCGGTAAAACTGAGGTCGTCCCAAGAGCTATGTAAGCGGATTCTAATTAAGTCTAGGTGTAACAGGTTTTGATGGTTTTAAGGTTTGAAATTATTAATTAAGTAATAAAGCAAGAAATGACCAAAAGCAAATAAAGGTAAAGGTTGTGATCAATAGAGGAGAAGTGTGCTAACCTAGTTACTCATCTTATCATGTTATGTTCACGTTTAATTACTTCCAATTGCTTCAAGTGGGTGTTTAGGTCGCTAGGACAGCATTTGGTCAGTTCGTCCTAACCTATCAGCAAAGGTTTCCACCGGAGACCTTGAAAGTCCAGTTGTTTTTAGTCACCATTAACACATATGGAATAAGACGTAGATGAGACACATACCATGATCCAATAAACCATTTTGGAGTGAAAACCAAAACCAATCAGAACAGCCCTAAGAAAATTCCGCATAAGCTCTTGGGTAAGTAATATATTATCAGATATAGGACGACCAGGAACAAATGCAGATTGATTAATACTAACCAACTGACCAAGGCCTTCTTTAATAACGATTAGAAGGATTGATTGGCTAATGCATTTATACATGACATTACAGCAAGAAATAGGCCGATAATCATTAATCTTAGACGGGGTAGACACTTTAGGAATCAAATATATAATGGTATGATAATTCCTTGAGAATCTTACCATTAATGAAAAAATCACGCACAGCAGTCCTTACCTCAGCACCCACAATATCCCATGCTTTCTTAAAGAAGCCGCGTGTAACCCTGGACCGGGAGCTTTATCATCCCCCATCGAAAATGTAGCTTCCTTAATCTCCGCATCCGTAACATGACGAACCATCGAGCCAGCCAATTGATGAGGAAGAACATTAGAGAATATACCATAATCATCAAAGAGAGTACAATTTCCTTCCATACCAAGAAACTGTTCATAGTGAGCAACAAAAGCACCTGCAACCTGATTACCCTCGTACAAGACATTGTTTGCATCTCTAACCAATTCAATTCGATTACGGGCACATTTGCTATTAACAATATTGTGAAAATAGGCCGTATTAGAATCACCGCAAAGCCATTGAACTTTAGATTTCGCTTTAAAACCGTTCTTCATCTAACATAGCCTCCTTATATGCAAGAAGATAATGAGCATGTTCATCCCGTAATTCGAATTTAACGGATCGTATCAATAGCCTTTTGGACGTCATCTAACTCCTGCCAAATCCTACCCGCCCGCTCATGAAGATTACCTTGACTGTGCAAAAGCTTGCGAAAAGGGGATTTCAGCCCTTTAAGCGTTGAACCACACGATACATAGCACAACCATGAACATTAAGATTCCATCCCGTAGTAACCGTATCGCCCATCTTTATGAACCAAGAAGTTAGAGAATTTGAATGGTTTAGGCTTCGGCTTAGTTACACAGGGAATCACTGAGAACACCGGAGAATGATCGGAAATATGATAAGGTTGAAATATGGCAAACGAACACGGAAACAAGTCAGAAACTTGATTGCCCATCACCCGATCAATTTTCTTCAATGTACCAAAAGAGCCTCTTGGTTTCTGATTCCAAGTAAAATGAAGACCAGTACTATTAATATCCTCAACCTCCATTTTCTGAACACATTCTTTGATTTCACGCATAGCAATGTCAGGAGCATAACTACCACATGAATGATCCTCCAATTTTAGAGCCATTAAAATCTCCCAACAAAACCCAAGGCCTAAATGCGCATAAATCCGCATGGCAAACAAGATTGGACCAAAGGGCACGCCGATGAACATAATAATTATCTGCATATACAAAAGAACGAGAAAAAAGTTTTCTTTGTCGCGTATGCTTGAACATGCATAACACGGTTAGTTTGAGACATAATCATAACATCAACAATATCATCATTCCAACCAAGAATAATACGGGACCCCTTATCACAAAGACTACCATTTGGCGTCCACTTCAGGCGACAAACTTTACGACATGTATCATACACCACCGATGCATCAACATGAGATTCCAAGATAGCACATACACTAAGATTATTATCATTTACCACCTGTTTAACCTCTTTTTGTTTAGGGTAATGGTTCAAACCCCTTATATTCCAGAGGCGATACTAAACATCGGGGACATTGAGCAGGAGTGCCCCTGATTTGTCAAACAAATTACCAGTTTCATCATAAACATTCTCAACCACATCATCCTCATCTAATTCATTATTATCATCAACATCGTCATCAGTAGCCAAAGAACCAAACGGGTTAGATGTAGTCACATTAGCACCTAAATTTGGGTTACTAGTTTTAGGTGTAGGATATTTAGTACTATAAATAACTTTAGGAGCAGATTGGTTATCCTTATTCACCTCAACATCTTTAACAGTAGGAGAAATATTATGTGAATTAGAAGGACCTACCAGGTTAGATGTAGTCACTTTTGGATTAGTGGGCTGATCCGCACTAGTACTAGCACTTCCGTGAACAGGTTTGCTAGTAGAAGGGGTGGAGACAGATTTAGGCCTATACTGCATATTTTTACCAACAGGGACCCCATTAAATACAGTACCGGTTTTATTACTTCCAATTGCTTCAAGTGGGTGTTTAGGTCGCTAGGACAGCATTTGGTCAGTTCGTCCTAACCTATCAGCAAAGGTTTCCACCGGAGATCAAGCTACTACCCTTGAAAGTCCAGTTGTTTTTAGTCCCCTAAGCCAAGTCATTAAGTTCAACTACATGCGAGATTCATAACAATGAGTGCCCGGGTGCTAGCATCTTAGACACTCATCCCTAACTTCTTAAGTTCATCCAAACGGCAAGTGGTCATTTGGTCAGTTCGCACAAGCGAAGAAGGGTTGTCAGTTGGTCAATTCTTACCCTTCCCACTCAGTCTACCTACTTAGAGCCAGTTGGTCAATTCTCCTAAGCAACTAGAAACTACCGCAATTCAAAACTACCGAAATAAGGGTAGCTACCAACAAACTATGCATGCATACACTAGAAACAATTCTACGGAAGCAATGTAAACATAAACATAACAATTAAGGAATCATAACTAGGCTAACACCAGAGGTGCTTAGCCGATCATAATAAATGAAACAATCAATTCAATGTTTGACATAATGAAATACATGAATTGAAAGTAAAAAAATTGATAAATCGCTAATGCTTATCGTTAGGGAGTGATTTCTCCCTTGGAGATGGCTCCGTATGCTCCTCAAGATCTGCCTTCAGTCCTCTACTCACGTTCTCTGCTTTGTGGTGTGGAGTGAATGATGTGAAATGCAGAATTCAGGGCTGGTATTTATAGGCGAGATCTAATTATGGCGTAACTTAAGTTGAGAGTTATGCCGTAACCTATATAAATCCGTAATAATGCTCTAGTTATAGCTGGTTACGGCGTAACACATGGAATGAGTTACGCCGTATCTTCAATGTAGGTTACAAAATCATGATTACGCCATAATCTTTGGAAAGAGTTACAGCGTAGCTTTCAGGGGCGTGGAACATCATTTGACCTAATTGGTTACGGCGTAATCCTAAGATGGAGTTACGCTGTAATATGCTGTTGAGTTGGTCTTCTGAGTCACGCTCTTGTTATGAAACAATCAATTCAATGTTTGACATAATGAAATACATGAATTGAAAGTAAAAGAAATGATAAATCGCTAATGCTTATCGTTAGGGAGTGATTTCTCCCTTGGAGATGGCTCCGTATGCTCCTCAAGATCTGCCTTCAGTCCCCTACTCACGTTCTCTGCTTTGTGGTGTGGAGTGAATGATGTGAAATGCAGAATTCAGGGCCTGTATTTATAGGCGAGATCTAGTTACGGCGTAACTTAAGTTGAGAGTTATGCCGTAACCTATATAAATCCATAATAATGCTCTAGTTATAGCTGGTTACGGTGTAACACATGGAATGAGTTACGCCGTATCTTCAATATAGGTTACAAAATCATGATTACGCCATAATCGTTGGAAAGAGTTACGGCGTAGCTTTTAGGGGCGTGGAACATCATTTGACCTAATTGGTTACGGCTTAATCCTAAGATGGAGTTACGCCGTAATATGCTGTTGAGTTGGTCTTCTGAGTCACGCTCTTGTTATGGCGTAATGTGGGAGAGAAGTTACACTGTAATTACTTCACAATGGGCATACTATCATATATCTTCAATAAACTCTCCAAATCCGCGTCTCTTTAGCTCCAATGCTCATAAATTACCTAAAAGTGAAATATAGAGGAAAATAAGCGTAAATCCATATAAATGATATAAAATACGAGCATTATCAAGGGAAATTGACACTTAATATTCAGGACTATTTGATGCTATCATTTACCTTGCTTTCTAAAAAACATAAAAAGACTAAAAAGAATCTCCCTCAACCTTATTTTCTCGTCATACATCTCTACCTAGCATCTCTATTCCCCTAGAGAATGATCGCTTACCCATACTACATTGCAACGATTAGGTACATTAACTTGTGAGTTTTAAAGCTTGCTCGTTGAAAAGGAAGTCTTTCGATCCCGAACCCACGCATCAAGTTTTTGGCACCGATGCCAGGGAATAGAATAGCTAGTTAGTTTTCTATCTCGATTAGGTCTACTCACTTGATTCCGATCAAGTGAGTTTTTTTTTTCTTTTTTCTTAGCTTTCTTTAGTCTATCCCATTTCTTTGTGTTTTTGTTCGTAACCTCGTCATTTTTCGTCATGAAAGGTGATAATCCACCCAATAACAATCCACCACCACATCATCCACTACCACCACCCAACCAACCACCACTCGACCCGCCAAGAGGCCATACTCTTGGTGAATACTCTAGACCGAGCCATCCAGGCTATAGGAACACCATTGAGCTTCCACTTCAAGCTCAAACTACGGCCCTGTGATCCAACATCATCCGGATGGTGCAAAATAGATGTGCATTCCATGGAATTCGTTCCAAAGATCCTAACTAACATCTCAAGGATTTCCTTAAAATCCTTGACTCCATTGACCTTGATGCTACCACTCGAGAGACCACGCGATTGCGTCTCTTCCAATTCTCTCTACGGGACCAAGCTAGTAATTAGCTTAAGCGACTTCCCGTAGGATCCATCTCAAGTTGAGATGATCTCACCACCTGTTTCCTCGCCTAATTTTTCCCACCGGGGAGAACCACCAAGCTAAGGAATGACATCTTGATGTTCCAATAACGTCAAGGCGAAACCCTTTATGAGGCGTGGACTCGATTCAAGGACTTACTCCACAAAGTCCCTCACCACGGCATTGATATTTAGCTCCAAGTCCAAATCTTTTATGATCATGTTAATCTCTCCATAAGGCAAACCATTGACCAAGCGGCCGGTGGTAAGCTTAGAGAATTAACCGCGGAAGAGTCGTGGGGTACAATAGAGGACCTTGCCCTCTATGACAAAAAATGTTGGAATGACCCCCGTGAGTTTCCCAAAATCGTAAAGGCAATATCCTTGCCTTCAATCGACTCACAACCTTTCAATCGTAGGATGCTCAAACTTGAAGATCAAGTCAAATTCCTAATGAGTTCCTACGAAGCTCCTAAATCATCACGTAAAGTGAACAAAGTCTCTTCTTTGTGTGAGATATGTAGTGGTCCCCACGACACTCATAATTGCCCGAGACTCCCCGAACAAGCTCCCGTGGACTACGCTTCCCCATGTACAAACAGAGCGGGAGGAAGATTCCTTATAAACCTAGGACCTAGGACTTACAATGAAGCCCGAGAGGCATGGAAGGGAAAACCCGACTATAATTGGAGTAAAACCAAAGAATTCACTTCTAATGACTCCCCATGGCCCCAAAAACACAATTCAAGCCCTCATGGCCCTAGTCAACATAACTTGGAAGGGATGATGCGAAACTTCGCGACATCTCAAGAAGTCCAAATAGCCAAGCTTTTGGATCACTTTAATCAACAACAAACAGAGATGGATAGAAAGATAGATAACCTCTTGAAAGCAATTAACAATCATGATAGGACGGTAATTGTAAAGGTTAATGCCATCTCGACTCACTCATTTGAAAAAGCTCCCCTTGTAAAGATTAAGGACCCAAGCAAGTTTTTCGCTCACTCGCAATTAGGCAATGAAACTAGGGACCAATCTTTATTAAAGCACGTTCACTTCGTCAATGCCCTAACCCTAGTGAGACCAAATAGGAATAATGATGAAGCAAACCATGAGACGGTGCTTGAGGTTAGTGAGACTCCTAAGGATGAAACAACTAAAGAAGTAGACGAAGTAGGTGACGAATACTTCAACAAGTTTCTTACGGAAGAGGAACTTTCATACCATCCACACCTAGTACGTGACCTTCATCCCTTTTATACTATGAGATCCCCACACATCACCTTTCAATAAAAGTATCTTTGTGTTTCTCCACCCTCTCTCTACTTTCTCTCTCTAGAAGATGAATCTCTTCATCATCTTCCACCAACCTAGACCTCCCAAAACCACATAAATCACATGTATTTACGGTCCTACAGTAACAAAGTCCATCGTGATTCTTTCCCATTTTCATATAGGAATCTCAGGTTGTTGCAATAATCGTGATGATTTTTGACATTCGGCCTTGACCTTAGAACATGTCAAGCACTTACTAACATATTTGGCAATATCGGCCTTCATGTTAGGCCACCAATATAGATTTTTGAGATCGTAATACATTTTTTTGGACCCCGGATGAATGGAGTACTTTGACTTATGCGATTCATGCATAATCAAATCCCGTATACCTCTATAGAGTGGTATCCAACTTCTGTCTTTGAAGAACTCTTTACAAAACCGTTTTTGTTCTCTAACTCGTAGAGATTCTCTGTGGGTTGGTTTTCTTCTTTGATAGCTTCAATTTGTGCTGCAAGGATTTGTGAGGGTAGTGGTGACATGATAATCATTCCCAATGATCTAACCTTTAGAGGTTTGAGTCGTTCTTTTCTACTGAGTGCATCTGCTATGACGTTTGCTTTACCCGAGTGATAACGAATTTCACAGTCGTAATCACTAAGTAATTCTAACCAGCGACGTTGTCTCATGTTTTGCTCTTTTTGGTCCAGAATGTGTTGCAATCTTTTGTGATCCGTGTATACTATACACTTTGTGCTGTAGAGATAATGTCTCCGGATTCGAAGAGAAAAAACGACTGACCCTAACTTTAAGTCATGAGTGGTGTAGTTTTTCTCGTTCTTTTTAAGTTGTCGAGAGGCGTAAGCTATCACCTTTTGTCTTTGCATTAACACTGCTCCCAAACCTTTATACGAAGCATCACAGTACACAACAAAGTCTTTGTTGCCTTCGAGTAACGCTAAGATTGGTGCACTGCACAATTTCTCCTTTAGAAATTGAAATGCTTCTTCTTCTTTTTCGCCCCAATTGAATTTCACATTCTTTTGAGTTAATTTAGTTAAAGGCTTTGCTATCTTGGAAAAACCTTCAATGAATCTACGGTAATATCCAGCAAGTCCTAAAAATTGACGTATTTCTATTGGATTTGTAGGGGCAGCCAATTCTTTATGGACTCTAACTTAGTGGGATCCACGTGAATTCCATGACTATCAATTACGTGGCCCAAGAATTGTACCCTTGAGATCCAAAATTCACATTTGAGAATTTAGCGTACAACTTCTCTTTCTTGAGTAACTCTAGGATTAGCTTGGGATGTTTTTCATGTTCTTCTTACTCTTAGAGTAAATTAGAATATCATCTATGAACACAATCACAAACTTATCCAGAAATGGTCTACATACTCGATTCATGAGATCCATGAATACTGCTGGAGCGTTAGCTAAAACAAATGGCATAACTTGAAACTCATAGTGACCATACCGAGTCCTAAATGCCGTTTTCGGAATATCCTCTTCTCGGAATCTAAGTTGGTGATATCCTGATCGCAAATTGATCTTGGAGTATACGCTTAAACCTTGGAGTTGATCGAAAAGATCATCGATTCTTGGAAGTGGGTATCATTTCTTTAAAGTTAGTTTATTTAACTCCCTCTAATCAATGCACATTCTGAAGAATCCATCATTCTTTTTAATGAATAGGACTGGAGCTCCCCATGGTGATGAACTTGGTCGAGTAAAACCTTTGTCTGTAAGTTCTTGCAATTGGTTGGATAACTCTTGCAATTCTGAAGGGGCTAAGTGTGGTGCTCGAGCAACTGGTCCAGCATCTGGCACCAATTTGATTTGGAACTCCACTTGTCTAGGTAGTGGAAGTTCGGGTAAGTCTTCAGGAAAGACTTCAGGATAATCACGTACAATAGGTACATCTTCGAGTCGTTTATCCTCTAAGTTTTTCTCCGTTATGTGAGCTAAAATGACATAACATCCCTTCTTGATTTACTTTTGATTTTTAATGCAAGAAATGATGTTCATGCGAGTTCCACTTCGATCTCCTCGGATAACCAAAGTTTCATCATCGATTGGAATATGTACAACTTTCTCACCACAAATAATATTTGCATTATGTTGCGATAACCATTCCATACCAATTATAGTGTTGAAACTTTCAAGTTCTGTTGGCATGAGGTCTATTTTGAATGGGTGACCTAAAAAGTTTAGTGTACAGTTTTGAAGTACAGTGTTGGTGGTTACAAGATTCCCATTTGCTAACTCAATGGTAAGAACGTAGTGGGTGAAATATCAAGTTAAGATGCAAATTCAGTAGATATAAAACTTTTATCAGCACCTGAAACAAATAAGATTTTAGCATAATGGTTATTGAGTAGAAATGTACCCGTAACCACATTTGGATCCTGCTGTGCATCTTTATCACCCATAACATACGCCCTACCACTAGCTCTACCTTTTTGCTGACCATTGTTTCGGGGATATTGTCTCTTGATGTGTCCACATTCTCCACACCCAAAACAAGTCACTACTGGTTGAGTGTTGGTACCAGTAGCAGGCTCCTTCCCTATGCAGTCCTTGGTTTGATGCCGTTTTTTTTGACAATTCTTTCATCTAGTTGTACAAGAGCCTTTATGATGTAACTTGCATCTATAAAACAAAGGAGAATTTCCTTGATAACCCCTTCCTTCAGCTGGGGCAGCAGCAGTAACAACAATACCTTTGGCATTTTCTTGCCTATGGTTTTGCTGGTTGTGGTGATTTATGTTTCGGTTTTGTTGGTTGGGATTGTTGTTGTTACCCCTTCGGTTATCATTCCACCTTCTCTTGTTGTTGTTGTTGTTGTGGGTATTGTTATTGGGATGGTTGTTGCTATTATGTTGCGGTTGTGGTTATTGTCATGAACCAGAACAGTTCCTTCTCTAACCACTTGGTCCATCTGTTTACGAGCCATTCCCATTGCCTCGTCTATAGTGTTTGGATCAAAAGAGGTCATATTTCCCTTGATAGGTTGTGGAACTCCCCACATGTACCTCTCCAGTAATTTCTCCTTGGTTGGAACCATTGTTGGGCATAAGATTTTCAATTCATTGAATCAACGATTGTATGTGGTGATATCTATGCCCTTAAGTATGTGGTTCCAGAATTCAACTTCCAACTTCTGCACCTCGTTACGAGGACAATATTGTTTGATCATCTTTGTTTTTAGTTCGACACAGGAAATTTTGTAGGCATTTTCAATGCCAATTGGTTGAACTACAGAGTTCCACCATGATATCGCTTCATCCATCAAGGTACTGGTGGCGCATTTGACCTTGCAGTCTTTAGTGGTGTTGCTGATCAGGAATACAAATTTAGATCTCTCAAACCATCAGGTTAACCCTACAGCTCCTTCAATGCCTTTAAAATTTGTAGGTTGGCATATCATGAATTCACTGTATGAACAGCCCTTTGACATTGGTTCAACATTTATTCTTTCGGCACCAACATGTGTTCCCGTAGTATTAGAACCTCCCGCTCCAACATTAGTTGCAGCGGCCTTGGCGGCTGCGAGTGCCTAGGCAACAACAGTAGTTTTTGTGGCTTCAGCAGCCTCAGTGGCCGTGATAGCGTTAGCAGCTGTAATTGCCAGCTCGGCTCTAAGTGCGGCAGCCGCTTTATCAGCAACCATTTTATCAACAACAACTTTGCTTTTCTTTTTAGGTGGCATGAATCTATCAATTAAACAAGAGATGTGGTATAAGTATGAAGTTGGATAATAAGCACGATTATAACAGAAACGATAAAAGAACAACATTGGAAATTAAATCATGTTAGGATTTAGAAAATCGAAGAGTTAAAGAGTCGGTCACCTCAAGTATATGTATTCGTTAGAAAGCTCGTAGTCGTAGTTTTGTTGTGTTAATAAGTAGTCGAATATGTAACACCATGGAGGACGGACGGGTCTTTACCCACTGTATGCCTGGTCCACAGCCCGTAGGAGGCGTATCTTGTAAGACACTATAAATACCCTCTACCTCCCAAGGTAGAGGGTTGGAGCTTTAATACCATTTTTCTTTGTTTCACATAGTTCCCAACTCTCTTCTCTTTCTCTCTCTAAAATCTTTCATACGCCTCTTATATGATTTGTGTTATGTGTTTATGAAATCCAATAGCTAACAATTGGTATCAAGAGCCATGTTTTGATCACTCATCTTTCATGTTCTTGGTTTTAATGGATTTCATAAGGTTTTTGGGGTTAAAAGTGTTTAGAAGAGTTTGAATCATTTGGATCATTTCTAGTGTTAAAGTTTGGATTTTGATTGTACTTTTGTGTTTTGAATCATCATATGTGCTTAGGTTTTGAATTGGAAGGCTTGAATCATCGTGGTTGGGCTGTTTTTGGATTGTAAAGTGGTTGTTTTTGAAAGTTGTACTAAGCGAGTTGAGTCTCGTATAACCTTTCTTCGAAGCAAGTTGGGGTGTTGCTTGAAGCGAGTTGCCACCTTTGTGAGTTGTTACTTAAGCGAGTTGTCGCCTAAGCTAGTTGCTTTGAAAGCGAGTTGTCTGTTTCAGCGAGTTGTCTCTTAAGCGACTTGTGTTCTTGTGTTCTATGCGAGTTGTGCTCTAAGCGAGTTGGTTTATGCGACTTGGCTATTAAGCGAGTTGTCTCTTTATGCGACTTGTGTTCTATGCGACTTTTCTTTTAAGCGAGTTGACCTCAAAGCGTGTTGTCCACTAAGCGAGTTGATTAAGAGAGTTTACCTCAAAGTGAGTTGGTTAGGGTGCGACTTGTCAAGTTCACTACTTGTCTATCGATACTTGTCACTTCTTCGTGCTACATTTTACGGTTGTTCTTTTGATTTTGTAAAATCCCGTGAAAGAGTCAATTTCCCGGTTTAATCAAAGAATAGTAAAATCCCGTAGAATCTGTGATCATGTCTAACAACGTACCTACTATCGTCTCTTCTGTTGCTGATGACGTTCAAGCTGTTGGACCCGACACTCTTCCTCCTATGCTTGACAGAACTGATTATAACTCATGGGCTCAATGAATTAGGTTGTACTGTTTGGGAAAGGAAAATGGGGTTACAATTCTCAAATCAATTGATGAAGGACCTTATCAGATTAAGACTACCAGAGACATACTTGAAACTGCTGCGGATGGTTCAGTGATCTTAGGTTTGGACAGACCAAAGACGTATGATGAGCTCAATGAAAAGGAGAAAAAGAGATACGATGCTGATATCAGGGCTTCAAACATTATACTTCAGGGTCTACCAAAAGACATCTACAAGTTAATCAATCACAACACTGAAGCCAAAGCAGTCTGGGACAATATTAAGATGCTTCTCTCTGGTTCTGAATTGACCAAAGAAGACAGGGAATCTCAATTGTATGATGATTTTGAGAACTTTAAGATGAACCCTGGAGAAAGTGTCACTGAATACTATGTGAGGTTCCAAAAACTTGTGAATGATATGAGGAAAATCAAAATGACCATGCCAAATATTCAGCTCAATTCAAAGTTTGTGAACAACATGAATCCCGAATGGCACAAATTTGTCACCTCAGTTAAGCTAACCAAAGGATTAAGGCACACCAACTATGAGCAATTGTATGCCTTCCTACTTCAGAATGAGAAGCATGCTATGTTTGAACGAATGATTCTTGAAAAGTTCAAAGGTAATCATGGAGATGCAAGCTCATCAAATAAGCCTCCAGACCCACCAAAGCTTCTCAAGTCATACCAACGGGTAACGGTAACCAATCATGGAACATTTCATCAATATAAGCCTCCAGACCCACCAAACCCATCAATATAAGCCTCAAGTCATTCCAGATCCATCATATAAGCCTCCAGACCCAAACACAATCATGGAACATTTCATCAATCAACTAGCTCTTATGGTTAAGCAAAATCTGAACCTCACTCCACACACTAACAATGATATCAAAATGCTATTGTCAGAGATGGTAAGATCATGGTGCAACCAGTGCCAGGAAGACAGTATGAACAAGGAAAGGGTGGAGTAGGTGGAGGGTATGTGGCTAATCAGAATCGTGGAAGGAATGCAAATCAAGGACAAGGAAAGCCAATCAAGTGCTACAACTGTGGTGGTGAAGGACATATTGCAAGGAACTGCACATCTCCAAAACACCCTCAAAATGCAGAGTATTTCAGGGACAAGATGCTGCTGTGCAAGCTTAGGACAGTGGAGTGGTTTTGGATGAAGAAGAGTTGCTGTTTCTTGCTGAGGGAAATGCCAAAACATATGATGCGGATGTGGATGAGCAGCCAATTCAGGAAATAGGTCACAATCAGCAAAATGCCTTTCAAGTTGCTGACTGTGATGCATTTGACTCTGATGTCGATGATCAACCTACTGCCCAGACCATCTTCATGGCTAGCATTTCACCAATGGTCTCTCCAAAGGTCTCATCACCACAACAGGCTGGTCCATCCAAAGATTCAATCAATTCAGAGGTATTAAAATTATACGATGAAGTTGATGAGCAAGAGATGCATAACAAAGTACAATCACATGAAACTAATGAATCATTTATTAAAAATGTGGGTAATAGTAATATTGTCCCATATGATCAATATGTGATACAAAGTGAAAGTGAGATCGTACCAAGTGATGCATTTTCTGCAGTCAATGATGACTATGTTTTTTATGAATACACTGCATGTGCCCCTGATGATTCTTAATCTCGAATGAATGCCTATAAAGAACAAGTTGCCATTTATGAACAACGTGCTAAGTTTGAGCTAACTACCCGTGAGCAGGAAATGGATGACCAAATGCGTACAATTATTAGAAAAAGTAATTTTAGGGAAGAAATATTAAAACAAGAGCTAGATTCCTTAAAAGACAAACTAAACAAAACTGTTAAGCAAAAGCAAGAACTTCAAGAAAATGTTAAAGTGCTTAAACAGGAATTTAATGCTAAGGAATCAAAACTTTTAACTGATTTTTCCAACCTAAAAACTTTGAAAAACAAGCTTGAAAATAAGTTGTACGTACAAGGGAATACCATTCAGACTGCTCACATGATCACTAAGCACAGAGTCTTAAGCGATAAGCATAGTATTCCCCTACTAGAGGAACCAAATCCCGAGTATTGTAAAAAGGCCAAAGCTTTCCATACGATTGTATATGATGGTAATGAGATCCTCAAGCCTAGGCAAACACCATCATGTATTGGAAGCACGGAAGAGGATAGAAAATTAGAAGATGCCTCCAGGGAGAAAATGGCTAAAAGATCCTCAGTGTAAAAAGCAAAACATAATGATCAAACCCCATGATTACACTAAAGAAAATTGGATTTCCCTGAACATGTTTAAGCCTCAAACTCAATTAACCCTAGAACAAGTTTTTTGGAAAAAAGACATGGATATGCAAAAAGCAAATGTACTGGTTGAAACAAACACTCCCCTTAGGAAAGTGCCTCCAGCTACTGTGTATCCTCCGAATACATCAATGCATTTAGTTCCTAGAACTATTCCTACTAAGAGCAAGACCTTAATCAGCCTGTATGTGGTTTATCAACTATTCGTTGATTTTGAGAAGACATGTAAGAAAAGAATCACACCTACAGGGATAACTGAAGGGGAGAGGGGTTTTGAGCAAACTAAAGAATGCTATTTAACTGAAGTCATGCCTTTCTTTAAACAATTAAAAAATCAATTTGGAGTCTTCAAAAGGGGATAGACTCAGAGATTAAAGAAATGGAAAAAGAATTTGATGCAATGATAGTTGAGGTCAATAATTATGAACGGGAACTCAAATATAATGAAATTGAAAGAAATAATCTGCATATCTTAAATGAGAACTTGATTTCGAGTTGTGTGGCTCAAGATGTGTTTTATACTGTTACTAAGTATTCTATTACTGCTTCTCAATTTCATGAATTATCTGTTGCTTTGAAAGTTTCCGATGATCTTGTCATTGAGCTTGAAAACAAAAACTCAAAACTAAATGAGAAAATTGACCAGGATGATCACGATAATTTGGTAAAACACTTTTCTAAGTTGGAAGTTGAACATTTTGATTTGCAACTAAAATATCAACACCTCAAAGAAAATGTTAAAACCTCAAACATCAAGATATCCTCGGATGTTCCAGAGTTTGATGCAGTTTTTGAAATAAACAAACGTGATGAACAGATTCGAGCTCACTGTAACACGATCAGAAAGTTAAAAACCCAAATCTCACAATTAAAGGGTGAAAAGAACAATGTGACTGGCTCCCAAATGCCACCTCCTTTAGATTCTCAATTTTATCAAAACTTTCATCTTCAAAACATCATTAATGTATTACAACAAGAAAATAAGAGTTTTCTAGAAGAAAATGAAAAGGTCAAACGACACTTCAAAGAGTTATACGATTCAATGAAAGTCACTCATGACAAAAACAATGAAAAAATAACTTCGTTACAAAAAGAAATTGAGAATCTGAAGAGTCAGGTAAAAGGGAAAATGCCACTTGTCTTTAATGAAAATGTTGCATCAAAGTCATCTGCAGATTCTAAATATACTGTGACTGTTAAATACATTTCTCCTCATCTTAGAAATAACGAACTTGTGTTTCATAACTATTTCTGTCACCTTAAAGATAGTCTAGAATGTCTCCGAGAGATTGTAGAAGAGGATAGCATAAATAAGCCACTTGATAGTGAAATTAGGTATGCATGCTTATATTCCAAATAATCTCAGGAGCTGTTAGAAAGATAAAGCTGTGATGCCTTGTTCTATGCCTAGTGCTAAGTATGCAACCCATTATATGCCCAGTATTAAGAAAGTCAACTTTAATGTGCCTTCAAGTAGTTCAGATCCTAGCACTTCTAAACCTGAAATGCAAAAAGTAGCAAAACCAACTAATGTTCCCATTCCCTCTACAGGAGTAAAAAGTGACACCAAAGCGAGCATGTCAAAGCCTCAAGGCAACACAAAGAATGATAGGACCTTGCAAGCTAGGAATGTTCAGTGGAAGAGAGTAGAAGATCACCTTAGGAAGAATGAAACTATGTTGAATAAAACGAATCGTGTTGATTCTAGTGTTAGCTCTAAGCATGCTGTAATTAATGCGAATTCTTCTACTTTTGGCAAAACATGTAATGATGATTGCTTGGTTTCTGTTACTAATCATGTATGTGGTGTGAATGATTTGATTAATGCTGTTAAAAACCCAGTTAAAATCGTTAATGCCAACAATCAAGTTAAGAAGGCTAGAAAGCAATGGTGGAAGAAGGTTAGAAAACATTGGAAACCCATGGGAAGAAAATGTAGTAATGTAGGTTATCAGTGGATACCTACTGATAGCAAATTTAATCTTAATGAGTTGTGCCATAAATTATCTAAGTCAATGCCCATTAGGAAATGGATGCCTACCGGTAGAACTATTCCTTTAAGAAGTGAACATACTTTGAATAGGTCTAATGCGTACACTAGCACTGCATCTATCCCTAATGATTCCATTGATTCTGCTTCTGATGTGGGTGTTCCAATCACTGTTACTAACCAAATGGAACCCATTCTTGCATGAGGATCCCAATTATCCAGTTATCCACTCTTGTCTATGTTCAATTGCAGGTCGTTCAAATCGTTCTGTGGTACTTGGACTCAGGCTGTTCCAAGCATATGACTGGAGACCGGTCACGGCTCGTGAACTTCGTGAGTAAATTCATCGGGACTGTTAGATTCGGAAATGATCACTTTGGAGCTATTTTGGGTTATGGAGATTATGTTGCTGGAAGTAGTGTGATCTCCAGGGTATACTATGTTGAAGGTCTTGGTCATTATTTGTTTTTTGTTGGTCAATTCTGTGATTCCGATCTAGAGGTGGCTTTTAGAAAACATACTTGCTTCGTTAGAAAACTTGATGGTGTGGAACTTTTAAGAGGAACACATGGTACAAACCTATACACCATCTCTATTGAAGATATGATGAAGTCTTCTCCAATATGCTTGTTGTCAAAGGCTTCGAAAACAAAGTCATGGTTATAGCATCGTCGTCTCAATCACTTGAACTTCGCCACCATTAATGATCTTTCCAGGAAGGACCTAGTAAGAGGCTTACCCAGATTAAAGTATGAAAAGGATCATCTTTGTTCAGCATGCCAATTGGGAAAAAGCAGGAAATATGCCCACAAACCCAAACCCGCAAACTCAGTTATGGAAGTTCTTCATACTCTTCATATGGATTTGTGCGGACCTATGAGAGTGCAAACAATTAACGGGAAGAAATATGTGTTAGTCGTGGTTGATGACTACTCTTGATTAACTTGGGTTAAGTTCTTGAGGACAAAGGATGCAAGTCCAGATGTCATCATTAAACTTATCAAACAGCTGCAGGTTCGACTTAACAAGACTGTTAGAATCATCCGAACAGACAATGGAACTGAGTTTGTTAATAAAGGACTTAGTGAGTTTTATGAAAGTGTTGGAATCAGTCATCAAAGAAGTGTTCCACGAACTCCTCAACATAACGGAGTAGTTGAAAGAAGAAATCGAACTCTTGTGAAAGCCACAAGAACAATGCTGATTTATTCAAAGGTTCCAAGATTTCTCTAGGCTGAAGCCATTGCAACTGCATGCTACACCCAAAATCAATCCCTAATTCACACAACTCATGAAAAAACTCCATATGAACTTGTCCACAATCAAAAACCTGATCTATCCTTCCTTCGTGTGTTTGGTGCTTTGTGTTATCCAACTAATGAGGGTCAAGATTTAGGTAAACTGAAAGCTAAAGCGGACATTGGAGTGTTTGTAGGATATGCTCCAAACAGAAAAGGATACCGAATCTACAACAAAAGAACCCGAAATATCATGGAAACAATTCACGTTACGTTCGATGAGCTGACCGGTCAAGTGGCTCCCGGACAATCCAGTTCCGGACCCGCCTCTCAACTTTCATTAAGTAGTCCCATTAGTTCCTCTCTTGTACAGAATCCCTCATTTGTAGTTCCATATGTACCACCTTCGGAAGAAGATGTGAAGAAATTGTTTAATCCAATGTTTGATGAATACTTTGAATCTCAGGACAACATCCACTCTACTACTTCAACAGAGGCAGCTCCTAATCCGTCCAACACAGTCAATCCATCCATCTCTATGTCGTTATCTCACGAAGCGCCTACTGCAGATCATTCTTCATTATCCTCAACTCTTCAATCTTCATGCGTACATAATGGAAATGTTGCTGCACTCACAGATGAAGAAAACCCTTTTGCCATTCCAGAAGATGCACCGTTTGAAAATATTTTTGCCCCTGATCCATCATCAGAACCATCTTCATCAGGGGAAAACAACTCTGCTACCTCAGTTCTTCAACCACAACCACACGAGCACTTCAGAAAATGGACACACGATCATCCGTTGGATAATATCATAGGGAATCCCTCTCGTCCGGTATCCACCCGTAAATAGCTTGCAACAGATGCCTTATGGTGCTTCTTCAATTCCATACTGTCAAAAGTCGAACCAAAAGATGTCAAAACCGCAATGTCAGAGGACAGTTGGTTCAATGCAATGCAGGAAGAAATTCATGAGTTTGACCGACTTGATGTTTGGGAATTAGTACCAGCTCCTGAGTGTGCTATGATCATTGCTCTCAAATGGATCTTCAAAGTGAAACTTGATGAGCATGGGATGTATTAAAGAACAAGGCAAGACTTGTTGCAAAAGGATATCGTCAAGAGGAGGGTAGTGACTTTGAGGAATCATTTGCTCCAGTTGCACGTATTGAGGCAATCAGAATCTTCTTAGCTAATGCTGCTAGTAAGAACATGGTGGTTTATCAAATGGATGTAAAGACTGCCTTTCTTAATGGAGATCTGAAAGAAATCGTGTTTGTCAGTCAACCAGAAGTTTTTGTGGATCCTGAACGTCCTACTCATGTTTATCGCTTAAAGAAGGATCTCTATGGTCTGAAACAAGCTCCAAGGGCGTGGTATGATACTCTGTCAAAGTTCCTCTTATCGATTGGATTCAGCAAAGGAGCAGTGGATCCCACATTGTTCACCAGAAAGTCAGGAAAACATTTAATCCATGTTCAAACCTATGTTGATGATATTATTTTTGCCTCGACCGACCCTACTGAATGTGATCATTTTTCAAATGAAATGGGCTCCAAATTTCAAATGTCTATGATGGGACAAATGTCATTTTTCTTGGGATTACAAATTTCACAAAGTCCCGGAGGCATTTTTATCAATCAATCTAAATATGCTAATAAAATTTTAAAAAAATTTGGATTTGACACTTGTGACACCGTTGACACTCCCATGGTGGAGCGTACCAAACTGGATGAGGACCACTTAGGGATCATGGTAGATCAAAAGAAATATCGTAGTATGATTGGATCCCTGATGTACCTCACAGCCAGTGGACCTGATATTATGTTTTTTTTGGTAAAGGGTTTTACCCCGGTAAATATATAACCAAAAATAATGTTAAGTACAAATGGAATGTGGCTGAAATACCACATTAACCTCAAGCGAAAGCTTGATAAACTAGTGTTTATGACATGCCATAAACACTAAGGACCTAGCTATATTACATCAACTAACTAGGCATAAACAAGTAAAAAAACTTGTAGCAAGCGAGCATCCCGCATCCAGCCACTCCACAAAGGGAGCAAGTTAACCCAGGAAGTTTGCCTCCTTAAAAACCCTTTCCAAGAAAAACCCAGAGGGAAAAACCTTGGAGTAGGGAAAAAGAGTACAACCCTTACCCGGCACTCCCTTCGTGAGAAATACAAATACTTGGAATCTTCCATTTATCAAGGATCAAACGAGACCGCAAGGTTAGCTTCTTGAACTTGCATATTCGGAAGACGGTTTGAGCCTAATTGTTACATAGGTGGGTACACCGATTATGTTAGATGCTTTTACTAGTTCCATGTGCGTTGATTCATGGGGTCGTATTAGTTTTGCACGTGCTCTTGTGGAATTATCTTCAGAATCTGATCTAAAACACGTTGTTACTATGGCGATCCCTAACAAGGACGATAGTGGTTTTATTACTGCAACAATCAAGGTTGAATATGAATGGAAACCTCCTCGTTGTGCAGAGTGTAAAGTCTTTGGGCATGATAATTCCTGTTGTCCAAAGAGTACAAAAGAGCATAATGATGTAGCTCCCACCTCGTCTTTGGATGAGCCAGATGAAGGGTTTAAGATGGTACATAATCGGAAAGCCAAACCCAAAGGTAGGAAGATGTCTAGTGGGATTACTATGGGTAAGGGGCCTAGATTTGCTCCTAGGAAGCATGTATATGTTGCAAAGACAAAAGTCCAGGATGATGCTACTTCAAATGTGGTTAATACTCAAGGTACGCCTATCAATGTGACTAACTCTTTTGGGGCCCTTAATGTGCATGATACTAATGAAACTGGTATCCCCAGTACTGTGATCGATTCTACTATTGAGGCTACGGTAGAGAACTCTAGTGGTTTTAATAAGGAAGCTGTGTTGGATAGAGCCCAGGGTAAGGAATCTCAACAGGTTAACCGACAGAGTGATTTGTGTAACAATGGTAAAGATAAGGCTGCCAAGCCTTCAGAGACTATGACTTCTTCTGCTACTAAGGCAAGTAATCCTTTTTCGAAAGTAAGGAATGTGGTTTGTTCTGATAGTGAAGAGGATGAGGTTATGGAGCCAGATAACCCTATGGCTACATATATGGCATCTGGGGGAGGTGGTGGGTTTGAGTTAGAAGATTTCATTTCTGATGATTATGCTGCTCAAGTCTACAATTTACCTAGACACTTGGAGGATTTTTGTGACATGTATGATATTAATCTCTTAGGTCGTGGTAGGAAGTAATTATGATGTTTGGTATCCCATAAGATTGGCATGTTTTTCTTATGTAGTATGTTTGGATAGAGCATTGTAGGTGTGTGTCTGTTGCCCATGTAACGGGCCGAGATGAGAGATCCACTCTCATCCGTTGTACTTAAATGTTTTTTGGTTAATATATTTTACCAGGGTGCAGGATTCTAAATATATTATTATTAAATTGTGTTTGACACTAATTGTTAATAAACAATTAAAAACTTTTATATAAAAAGTGTTTCGGTCAACCCGACCGAGACATGTACAAAACTTACCCATTATGAAAGTCTGAACACATAAAACCTCATGTTGTACAATTTACATTTCACAACGAGAACGCCTCCCACCCCATAAGATGAGATGAGTTCGGAATGAGTTATTTCCGTAAAAGAATTTGAAAGGGTGTTCCAAGATTTCTACATTGTGTTGATAGTTTTTGTAACACCCCAACCCGACACGGGTCAAAATGTCACATTATGGTGTCATACAAAGCATATAAACGCAAACGAAAGCCTTATTAAATAAAATACCAAGTCATATAAATGAATGACTTCAAAAGGAAATACATAATCCAACATGTCAAAAAGAAATGAAATATCAAAACAAATGTTCTTCAAAATTAGTCCAAATGATAAGGTAAACTAGTGTCGGTTCACTCAAATGCTCCTACTCTCAGCCCATCACTTGGTACCTGCCGCATGCTGAGCTTAAAAAGCCCAGTGAAGAGATATAACAAAATGAAAGCTAACATAATAACAATACAAAAATGAATCAAAGAAACCTGATAGCGAAATCGTAATGAATGAGCACAATGAGTCTATGAGGAACCTGCAGAACACAATATTAACAGATATCCAGAAAGGACAGAAATCAAAGGAGACCAAAGCAAAACAACGCACCAGTGAATAGATATAAGCATATATAAATAACCAAACATACAAGTACCGAACATAATCAAATAGGAATTGATGAACAGTATCATAATCAAAATAAGTAACCAAACAGTTTACAAGCATATCAGCCAGTGGATCAACCAAACACAAATATGGCAAAACAAACAAATCAGATAATATCTAGTACCCTAAAAACGTCCTCTCTCTCTCTAGAGAAATCCGGCCGCCGCTAACTCTAATTCCGGCCATAAACCAATCCACAAACGTCCTCTCTATCCTTCTTGGGTATGCAATACGTTTCTGTGAGTTGTGTTTAATATTGAAGTTGTGGCGGCTGGCGGCTAGTCGAAACCCTATCTATCTCTAAATTTTTTAACGTTTTCTTTAGGGTTTGGTTAACATGTTGGTTTCGATCGTATTCCTAAACAGACCCTATATTATTGGTATGATCTGTGGGGTGTCTTATGCTTTTATTGCTTTATCCTTGGTAATTTTTGGGTTGGAGTTGCGCTTAACTACAAAACCTTTTAGGTTTTATTTGACGATTCTGTTAAGGTGGCATTATCTGATGCGTATTGGCTAATGGAACCCTAATTACTTAGGTTTTCATTTTTTATCATTGCCGGTGTGTGAATCTGCTTGCTTCTAGGCACGTTACCCTTTTTAGGGTTTGTTTGTTGAGGGCTTGTTATTCTATATATGTATTATATATGTGGGTTTTCTGAGAGATGCAGAGAGTTGTCAGTTGTGGTTCTAGATGTTAGGGATTGGTTATCTCTATTGTTTGTTTATTCTGGATCCTGCTGCTATGTCATTCTTATGTTCGTGCGGATCGAGATTGATATGTTATTGTACAAGTTACGGTTTGTTCACCCTTGGTATCGTTGCTGATGTGCTTATGTTCGCTGCAACTTTTTTGTTGCCAATTACGATGATGGGGATCAAACCTGGTTAGATTGTGTAGGTCTCGTTTGTCTACATAATTCTTGCTATCACATTGCTACGACCTAGTGTTTAATTTGTTCATCATGATGTGGGTCGTTTGCTGTTGATTACTATGGACGTTAGGGTTTTATGTAAACCCTAATTTCAGTTCGTTATCTTCATTATTTGGTTGGTTGCGAACTGATGTTGTAAGGTTTGGAAGTTCCTAACGTTCGTTAGGATTGGTTGGGTGATATCCTAATGATGGCGTTCTTGGTACGCCAGATTGGATATTCATGTGTAGTGGTGTTTCATGTACAAGCCAATGGGTATGGACATGGTCTTTGTTCTTGAGTTTTCTGATTTCGTTTCATAACCTAGCATATATGATCGCCTTTCGATTTTATGATGTATGGCATTGTTTGGCCATATGTAAGTTGTGTATTGTAAGGTAGGGACCGTTATCCTATTTTTCGTCTATGACTATCGTTATACATTGGATTTCATTCTTAGCTAGAGTTTTCAATCCTTGGAAACCTTTAGCAGCTGCGGTATTGGATCAAGTCATAGTGTTGGTCGCTTGGTAGGATGTTGCTTGTTGTTTGGTCTTTCTTGGATTGCTTGAATAGCCTTGAATTGCGTTCCATCCAAATATAGTATGAACTAGGAGCAAGAAGTAACCGAGATATGATACTACGAACTGACCGCCCCTTTGAGATGGGAATAAGGAATGTAACAGCATTATCCAAAGAAGGCGGGACAGTATCCATACCAGATAAACCACGAACCTGCATCCAAACCTGCATAGAAAACTGGCACTCAAAAAAGAAATGAAAATGAGAGTCCGGCACCAAATCACATATCGGACACCTAAGCATGTCCAAGTCAACATTTGGACCAACATCCCATTGGCGCATTCTATCCTGAGTCTTCAATTTTTGCTTGATAACAAGCCACAAATGTATAGCATGCCTCGGAATACAATGAGAAAACCAAGGAATATGATACCACTCCACCAGGTCCGCCCTTAGGCGAAGGGAATCCCACGCAGTCGAGACCGAGAAACGACTAAAGTTACCATCCATAGTGCGCCATAATAAACAATCATCCATGTCATTAAGATTAGGAACCGGGATAGCAGCTAGCAACGGAAACCGAGAAAACCAACCATGAGGCCAACGCCAAGCACCATTGGTTATCACATCAGAAATCGAATCAGATAAACTTAACCCAGCCTGAGCAATATCTCTAGCAGTAATCGAATCAAGTATAGGGCTTAACTCAAACCACATATCAAACCAAACAGAGGTAGCCTTTCCATTATTAATCTTATGCCAAATGAAAGGAGGAACCTTGGCTCTAATCGCAAGGAGTTTGCGCCATCCCCAACTAACATCACTCAAGCACGGGACATCCCAAAAGCTCCTACCACGAAGTTTATAAGAATGAATCCATTGTACCCATAATGACTCTTTATGTGTCAAAATACTCCAAATATGCGTAGTCATAAGAGCAATATTAAAATCATCCAATCTACGAATACCAAGCCCGCCTTCATGTTTAGGCTTACAAACAGACTCCCAAGCAACTTTGGCCTTACCCCTTTTCATTTCTCCTTGACACCAAAGAAAACCCCTCATAAGTTGTTCCTATTCATGAATTATATGTGAGGGAAGAATAAAAACCGAGGCCCAATATAGATGCATCGACGATAACACAAACCTTACCAACTGAAGCCTTCCCGCAAAAGATAAAAACTTATTACGCCAATCATTCACACGACCTTCCAACTTTTCAACAAGAACCTTGAAATCCCTATAAAGTGGACGAGATGATATAAGAGGAACCCCAAGATACCTGACAGGAAGAGAGCCTTCTGCAAATGGCATAGACTTGAGAATAGCAGCTTTTATAGCATTAGGAACATTACAAAAGAAAGCTGTACTCTTAGGTATGCTCGGGACAAGACCCGAGACATTCTTGAACTCCTCCAAAGCTTGCATAATGACATTAACAGAATCCGGACGGCCTCTAGAGAACAAGAATAAATCATCTGCAAAACAAAGGTTAATAATTTTCTGTCGTTCACACAAATGATGAAACTGGAACTCCGCTGAATTATAAACCTTCCTCCGCAAAATAAGAGTTAGCACCTCCATCACCAAGGTAAACAAGTAGGGGGATAAAGGGTCACCTTGCCTAAGACCCCGCTTCCCTTTAAACCAGCATGAAGGTCCCCATTAACACATTTAGAATATGATGTAGATGAGACACACACCATAATCCAATCAACCATTTTGTCATGAAAACCGAACCCAACCAAAATAGCTCTAAGAAACGTCCAGTCAACCGCATCATATGCCTTTTGGATATCAACTTTAAAAGCACACCGAGGTGGACCTCTCCCTCTATGATAATTCCGCATCAGCTCTTGGGTAAGTAATATATTATCCGATATATGACGACCAGGCACAAATGCAAATTGATTGATACTGACCAACACACCAAGACCCTCCTTAATACAATTAGCAATAATTTTACTAATGCATTTATAAAGGACATTACAACACGAAATAGGCCTATAATCAGTGATCTTAGAAGAGGTAGACACTTTCGGGATCAAGGATATAATAGTATGATTGATTTACTTAAGGAGCTTACCATTCATGAAGAAATCCCGGATAGCACATGTAACCTTCGCCCCCACAACATCCCAGGCGTTCTTAAAAAACGCAGCAGTGTAGCCATCAGGACCAGGAGCTTTATCATCCCCCATAGAAAAGCCTCCCTAATATCAGCGTCCATAACAGGACGAACCATCGAATCAGCCAATTGGTGTAGAAGAACATTAGAGAATATATCATAGTCATTAAAATTGCTACAATCCCCTACAATACCAAGAAACTGTTCATAATGTGTAACGAAAGCACCTGCAACCTGATTACCTTCATACAAGACATTGTTCGAATCTCGAACCAATTCGATTCGATTACGGGAACATTTGCTTTTAACAATATTATGAAAATAAGCCGTATTAGAGTCACCTGCATGAAGCCACTGAACTTTAGATTTTTGCTTTAAGAAACGTTCTTCATCTAATGTAGCCTCCTTAAACGCAAGAAGGTAATGAGCATGTTCATCCCGAAGGGCTGAATTAGATGGATCCTATCAATAGCCTTTTGGACCTCATCTAACTCCTTACGAATCCTATCAACCCGCTCATGAAGATTACCTTGATCATGCAAAAGCTTACGAAACGGGGATTTCAGCCCCTTTAAACGTTTAACAACTCAAAACATAGCACAACCATGAACATTAATATTCCACCCCGCATTAACCGTATCAATAAACCCATCTTTATGAACCAGAAAATTAGCGAACTTGAAAGGTTTAGGCTTAAGCATAGTCACCTGAGGAATACGAAGAACACACGGAGAATCATCCGAAATACGATAAGGTTGGAAGATAGCACAAGAACCTGGAAAAGAGTCAGAAACTGCATATTACCCATCACCCTATCAATTTTCTTCAATGTACCATAAGAGCCTTTAGGTTTTTGATTCCATGTAAAGTGAAGACCTGTGCTATTAACATCCTGAACTTCCATCCTTTGAACACAATCTTTAAATTCACGCATAGCAATGTCAGGGGTGTAACTACCACATGAATGATCTTCCAAATTAAGCGCCGCATTAAAATCCCCCAACAAGACCCAAGGCCTATTACGCATAAAACCAGCATGGCACACTAGATTGGTCCAAAGTGCACGCCGATTCCCATAATAGTTATCTGCATACACAAAGGAACAAAAAATGGTTTTGCTGTCCGTACGAATATTAACCTGTACATGCATAACTTGGTTAGTTTGAGATATAATCATAACATCAACAATATCATCATTCCAACCAAGAATAATATGGGACCCCTTATCACAAAGACTACCATTAGACGTCCACTTCCATCGATGACACACCTTACGACAAGTATCATACACCACAGAAGCATCCACATGAGACTCCAAAATCACATACACACTAAGATTATTTTCATTTACTACCTGTCTAACCTCTTTTTGTTTAGGGGAGTGGTCCAAACCCCTTATATTCCAAGAGGCTATACTAAACATCAGGAACATTTAGAACAGGAATGCTTGCCCCCGGTTTATCAAACAAATTACCTGACTCATCAAATACATTCTCAACCTCATCATCATCAGCCAAGTCTGTAATCTTATCACCATCATCATCAGTAGCCAAAGAACCAAACGGGTTAGATGTAGGCACATTAGCAGCCAGATTTGGGTTATTTACCTTAGGTGTGGGATAGCTAGTATTATGAGTAACATTCCGAGAAGATTGGCTATCCTTGTTAGTTATATTCGAATTTACCACACCAACCGGGTTAGGGGGATGTCCCGAACTAGTACTAGGTCCCCCCTGAGAGGATGTGCTGGTAGATGGATTAGTGACAGCTTTAGGCCTATATTGCATATTCCTACCCACAAGCACCCCATTAAACAGATTCCCATATTTCTTTTCCATACCTTTAGCTTTACCCTTTTTACCCACTTGTTGAAACCCGTCATTATTAACCTCCACAACAGGTGGAACCACTTTCTTAGGACAAGTATCAACAGAATGGCCAAAAATTAAACAAGTATCACACTGCGAGGGTTTCCATTCATATTCCACCCTAATAGTTTCATATGAAAAGCCAAGACTATCCATATAAGGGACTCCTACAGTGATAGATTCCTTAAGGGGAACACACGAATCAATCTCAATTAAGCAACGAGCAAAACTACTCCTACCCCAAGAATCAATACACATAGAGCTAGTGTAGGAATCAAGCATAATAGGCTTACCAATGTGCGTAGCAATAATACTAATACCATCCTCATTAAATACCTGTAATGGAACATCATGCAATTTAACCCAAACCGGGATTCGGGTTAACTCATCTTTCGTCAAGTTAGTACTCATAGTCTATTGTTTAAGTATAATGGGGCTATTTTTAATCATCCACTGCCCTCCTTCTAAAACAGCATCCAAACCAACCTGGGAATCAAACTTAAACAAAAAGAAACCGTTTGCATTCATCATAATACATTTTAACCCATACTTGGCCCAATTGTTACGAACAAAGTATTAGACTATCGGAAAGGCAATACGCTTTCCAATAAATTACCCATAAAGAGTGTGTTCAAATTTAGTACTAATCGTTTTTTTGGGTAAAGGGGAGTAATCCTGCACCCTGGTAAAATATATTAACCAAAACGTTTAAGAACAACAGATGATAGTGAATCTCTCACCTCGGCCCATTACACAAGAAACAGACACACACTAAAAGTGCACTTTGGCCAAACAAATTACATAAGAAAGACATGCCAATCTTATGAACTACCAAAGATCCAAATTTACTTCCTACCACGACCTAAGAGACTAACATCATACATGTCACACATATCCTCTAAGTGTCCCGGTAAATCGTAGATTTGAGCAGCATAATCATCGAAATCTTCATGCTCAAATCCCCCACCTCCCCCAAAAGCCAAAAATGACGCCATAGTGTTATCAGGCTCCAAAACCTCATCCTCTTCACTATCAGAACAAGTCACATTCCCGACTTTAGAAAACGGATTACTTACCTTAGTAGAAGAAAAAGTCATAGTCTCCGGAGGCTTAGAAGCCGCACCTATATCAACACGAGATTCCTTCCCCTGAGAACCATCCATACCTGCTTCCTTAGTATAACAAGAAGAATTCGCAGTCTTCGCCTCGTCAATAGTAGAATCAACCACAGTATTTGGGATGCCCGTGTCATCTTGCACCTCAAGAGTCCCAAAAGAGTTAGACATAGTAATAGATGTATCTTTAGCATTAACACTAGCAACATCCGGTGTCTTCGTCTTAGCAACATAAACCTGCTTCCTAGGTGCAAATCTAGGACCCTTACCCATATTAATACCACTAGATATCTTCATACCTTTGGGTTTGGCTTTCCGATTCTGCACCACCTTAAACCCATCATCAGGCTCTTCCAAAGACGAGGTGGGAGCAGCATCATGATGCTCCTTAATACTCTTAGGACAACAAGCATTAACATGCCCAAACACTTTACATTCAGCACAATGTGGAGGTTTCCATTCATATTCAACTTTGTTATTAGCTGTAATAAAACCACTATCGTCCTTTTTAGGGATCGCCATAGTCACCACATGTTTTAGATCATATTCCGATGATAATTCAACAAGAGCACGTGCAAAACTAATATGACCCCATGAATCAACGCACATGGAACTAGTAAAAGCATCTAACATAATCGGCTTACCCACCTGAGTAGCAATAAGGCTCAACCCGTCTTCCAAATATGCAAGTAAGGGCACATTATGCAATTTAATCCACACGGGAACTTTGGTAACCTCACTTTTAGACAATAACACATCAGGAGTCCATCTAGTAAGGATGAGAGGAGAGTTACGAATAATCCATGGGCCCTGTTGAAGGACAGTATCAACACCCTCTTTAGAATCAAACTTAAAGAGGAACACACCATCGTCATTCTTCATAAGTTTCTTTAACCCAAACTTACCCCACGTGTTAGTGACGTAGTTTTGGACCAAAGGAAACGCAATATTTTTACCAACAAAGAAGCCAACAAGAGTATTGTCATAACGGTTAAATACACCCTCCATAGCAGCTTTAGGGAGAACCGTATCATGATTAGCAATAAGATGCTCATTCACCAATGGTCGAAAGTTAACTTTCTTAGCAACACGTTCCGGGTTTAACACATTAGCAAACGACCTTACTTCATTAGGCACTTTATCTCTATCTTCCACATTAGAATTTGACTCATTGACCACACTAGTAGGTGCAACTAAATTATCCACCTTCGGATCAGTAACACTAGGAGATACCAAATTCTCGCTCAAACCAGAATCATGAGCATTAGCGTTACGAGAAGACACTGTAATGCCCGAATCCAACACACCCATCGACGTGCCTACCTTATCACTATCAAGTCCCACCCTAGGGTTCATCCATGGGTCAAGACTAAAGTGCCGAAAACCCTAAAAAACCCTAATTCCGATTCTCTCTAGGCGATTTTCTATACCCTCACTTCCTTAATCGGTTTTCAATCAAATCAGCCTAAACCTTGGATTCTTTGCATCATTCTAACTTTGTTACTGATTAACATCTTTGTTAATTCATCCTAGTTTGAATTCGTGCATTGTTTCTTGAGTTTTTAGGTTTATTTTTTTGAATCGTTTTTTAGGGTTTAGGTAATCGTTTTTTTTTTTGTTTTAAGCTCCGTAGGTTCTGTGATCGTCCTGACTTGGTTATAATATCCTTGCTGGTCTTATTCTAATCGTTTTAACATTGATTGATCATGGGAGTAGGTTAGGATATGGTGCGTAATGTTTCAAAACCCTAACTTTTTAGTTAGGGTTTCGTTTTTTAAACTGTTCGATTGCTGTTTGATTTTTTTTTCGTTGTGGTGTTTGTTTGGCTTGGTTGTGGGGTTTTAGAGAGATGGAGAAAGGTTTTCTTGACAAAGATGGTTCATTGAAAGTTGCAAAAGCAGCCACCAACTTGGCCGATCAAGTTGGTTTGAATGTTGACTTGAATCCGTATGCTAGGGTGGATATTAGTGCGTTGGAAGCTAGATTGAATCGTTTTAAGGGTGATGGAATTGATGTTGCTGCTGCTCTTGAGTTGCATAAAGCTGCTAGGGTTGTCCGTACCCCTAGCGCTAACGATGGGAATCAGGTTGGTGATACTGATTTCGAATCTGTTTGGGGTACGGAAACTATGGTGAAAACTGGTGGTTTTGACCCATGGGTGAACACTAAGGTAGGATTTGATAGTGATAAGGTAGGCACGTCGTCTTCTCTTAACGTTAATGCTCATGATTCTGATTTGAACGTGAATTTGGTTTCTCCTTGTGTTAATGATTCGAAGGTGGAAGTTTGTCAAAACCCTAAACGACTCTCTCCACCTTGGCGACAATTCTGTAATCGATTTCCTAACTTCCTGCTGATCGTTCCTATTGAAACCTTTAATTCGTTTGCTCCTACAGCCATTTGATTACATTAGTTATTACACGTTTGCGCTAATTACTTTTATATTCTAATCGCTATAGTTGCAATCAGTTAGGGTTTTTTATAATCGGTTTTTTAGGGTTTCGTTTATTTTTTCTGTTTTGTTGCATGTTTATCTGATCGTGGTCATTCAAGGTTCCTTATTAAGCATTGAATTTCTCATTATATGATGGAGGCTGGTTAGATTATTGGGGCGATTGCGTATAAACCCTAACTGGAAGTTAGGGTTTTCATTGTTTCATTGTTTTGTTCGATTATATGGTTGCTGCTGGTCTAAGTGTTTTGCGTGTATTTTGAGTGATTGTTTATGGGGTTTCGAGAGATGGAGAAAGGGTTTTTTAACAAAGAAGGTTCGTCAATGAAGGGTGCTAACACAACCACCAAAGTGGCCGACAAAGAAGCTGCATCTGCATTCACCAACTTGGCCGATCAAGTTGGTGTTAATAAGGACTCTAATCCGTATGCATCGCTGGATATTGCCGCCTTGGAAGCTACGTTAAAACGTCTAAAGGGTCAGCATGAAGGTGATGTTGATGCTACTGTTTTGGAACCACGTAAAGCTGCGAGGTTTTTGCGAAACCCTAGCGTGCATGATGGTAATCAGGTTGAGGATGGTTCGGTTGAATCTAGTTGGAATAATGAGGGGTTGGATTATCTTAACGTGACTCCTAAAGATCAAGATACTGATTTGAAATCAAAGTTGCAATTTCCTAGTCGTCTTTCGATGGAAAGTGAGTCGGGTGCACCTACGAATGGGGTTCATGTGTCTACGTCTGCCCTGAATGTGAATGTTTCTGAAAAGGCGCCTAATGAGGGTAGGTCGTTTGTTAATGTATTAAACCCGGAACGTGTTGCTAAGAAAGTTAACTTTCGACCACTGGATCATATTGCTAATCATGATACGGTCCTCCCTAAAGCTGCTATGGAGGGTGTCTTTAATCGTTATGACAACACCCTTGTTGGTTTCTTTGTTGGTAAGAATATTGCGTTTCCTTTGGTCCAAAACTATGTCACTAATACGTGGGGTAAATTTGGGTTGAAGAAACTTATGAAGAATGACGATGGTGTGTTCCTCTTTAAATTTGATTCTAAAGAGGGTGTTGATACTGTCCTTCAACGGGGCCCTTGGATTATTCGTAACTCTCCACTCATCCTTACTAAATGGACTCTTGATGCATTATTGTCTAAAAGTGAGGTTACCAAAATTCCGGTGTGGATTAAATTGCATAATGTGCCATTACTTGCATATTCGGAAGACGGGTTGAGCCTTATTGCTACTCAGGTGGATAAACCGATTACGTTAGATGCTTTTACTAGTTCCATGTGTGCTGATTCATGGGGTCGCATTAGTTTTGCACGTGCTCTTATGGAATTATCATCAGAATCTGAGCTAAAACATGTGGTGACTATGGCGATCCCTAAAAAGGACGATAGTGGTTTTACTACGGCAAGTATCAAGGTGGAATATGAATGGAAGCCTCCACATTGTGCGGAATTCAAAGTGTTTGGGCATGTTACTACTTGTTGTCCTAAGAGTATTAAGGAGCATAATGATGGTGCTCCCACCCCGACTTTGGAAGAACCTGATGATGGTTTTAAGGTGGTGCAGAATCGAAAAGCCAAACCCAATGGTATGAAGATGTCTAGTGGTATTAATATGGGTAAGAGTCCTAGATTTGCACCTAGGAAGCAGGTATATGTTGAAAAGACAAAGACACCGGAAGTTGTTAGCGTTAATGCTAAAGGTACACCTATTAGTACATCTAACTCTTTTGGGACTCTTGAGGTGCCAGATGACTCGGGCATCCCAAGTACTGTGGTTGATTCTACTACTGATGAGGCGAAGATTGGGAGTTCTTCTGGTTGTACTAAGGAAGCAGGTATGGATGGTTCTCGGGGGAAGGAACCTCGTGTTGATATTGATGCGCCTATTAAGCCTTCGGAGACTATGACTTCTTCTGCAACTAAGGTAAGTAATCTGTTCTCTAAAGTCGGGAATGTGACTTGTTCTGATAGTGATGAGAATGAGGTTTTGGAGCCGGATAACCCTATGGCGTCATTTTTGGCTTCTGGGGGTGGTGGGGGACTAGAGCTTGATGATTTTGATGATTATGCTGCTCAAGTCTATGATTTACCAAGACACTTGGAGGATATGTGCGACATGTATGATGTTAGTCTCTTAGGTCGCGGTAGGAAGTAATTTTGAATGTTTGGTAGTTCATAAGATTGGCATGTCTTTCTTATGTATTTTGTTTGGTTAATTTGCACCCGTTAGTGCGTGTCTGTTGCCCATGTAACGGGCCGAGGTGAGAGATTCACTGTCATCCGTTGTACTTAAACGTTTTGGTTAATATATTTTACCAGGGTGCAGGATTACTCCCCTTTACAAAAAAAAATGATTCAAAGGTGGAAAATTTATTTGCATCTACCAATGTGGTTAATGAGTCTAATTCTAATGTGAATGACAAAGTGCCTAATGATGTTAGGTCGTTTGCTAATGTGCTAAACCCAGAACGAGTTACTAAGAAATTTAACTTTCGACCACTAGTGAATGAGCATCATATTGCTAATCATGATACGGTTCTCCCTAAAGCTGCTTTGGAGGGTGTATTTAACCGTTATGACAATACTCTTGTTGGCTTCTTTGTTGGTAAGACTATCGCATATCCTTTGGTTCAAAACTACGTCACTAACACGTGGGGTAAGTTTGGATTAAAGAAACTTATGAAGAATGACGATGGTGTGTTCCTCTTTAAGTTAGATTCTAAAGAGGGTGTTGATACTGGCCTTCAACGGGGCCCTTAGATTATTCGTAACTCTCCTCTCATCCTCACTAGATGGACTCCTGATGTGTTATTGTCTAAAAGTGAGGTCACCAAAGTTCCCGTGTGGATTAAATTGCATAATGTGCCATTACTTCCATATTCGGAAGACGGGTTGAGCCTTATTGCTACTAAGGTGGGTAAGCCGATTATGTTAGATGCTTTTACTAGTTCCATGTGTGTTGATTCATGGGGTCACATTAGTTTTGCACGTGCTCTTGTTGAATTATCATCGGAATCTGAACTGAAACATGTGGTTACTATGGCGATCCCTAAAAAGGACGATAGTAGTTTTACTACGGCAAGTATCAAGGTTGAATATGAATGGGTCAAAACCTGATGATGGGTTCAAGGTTGAATATGAATGGGTCAAAAACAGAATGTAAAGTGTTTGGGCATGTTAATGATTGTTGTCCTAAGAGTATTAAGGAACACCATGATGTTGCTCCCACCTCGTCTTTGGAGGAGCCTGATGATGGGTTTAAGGTGGTGCAGAATCGGAAAGCCAAACCCAAGTCTAGTGGTATTAATATGGGTAAGGGTCCTAGATTTACACCTAGGAAGCAGGTATATGTTGCAAAGAAAAAGACACCGGAAGCTGCAAGTGTTAATGCTAAAGTTACACCTATTACTACGTCTAACTCTTTTGGGACTCTTGAGGTGCAAGATGACACGGGCATCCCAAGTACTGTGGTTAATTCTACTACTGACGAGGCGAAGATTGTGAATTCTTCTGGTTGTACTAAGGAAGCAGGTATGGATGGTTCTCGGGGGAAGGAATCTCGTGTTGATACAAGTGCGGCTATTAAGCCTCCGGAGACTATGACTTTTTCTGCTACTAAGGTAAGTAATCCGTTTTCTAACGTCGGGAATGTAACTTGTTCTGATAGTGAAGAGGATGAGGTTTTGGAGCCGGATAATTCTATGGCGTCATTTTTGGCTTCTGGGGGAGGTGGGGGATTAGAGCTTGAAGATTTTGATGATTATGCTGCTCAAGTCTACAATTTACCGGGACACTTGGAGGATATGTGTGACATGTATGATGTTAGCCTCTTAGGTCATGGTAGGAAGTAAATTTGGATGTTTGGTAGTCCATAAGATTGGCATGCATGTCTTTCTTATGTAATATGTTTGGTTAAAGTGCACTTTTAGTGTGTGTCTGTTGCCCATGTAACGGGCCGAGGTGAGAGATTCACTCTCATCCGTTGTACTTAAACGTTTTGGTTAATATATTTTACCAGGGTGCAGGATTACTCCCCTTTACCCAAAAAAGACATTACTACCCAAGTAAAAATACTTGAGCCTTCTAAATCAATCTGGCGTTCATGTAATCTTCCATGCAGAAATCACAAATGATATGAAACGATGAACCCCATATCACATGTATCCCACAACTTACCACATATGATAATCTCCACACTCATGGATCATCAAATTAAATTCAGTTCACAAATCTCACACAACGGTTGGTGTAAGACTCTAAAACCACGGATAGAGCAACAAGCACAAAACTCGCTCCAAAAGTGTATGTTTAGATGCAAAACTGAACACCAATAATAATAACCAAAGAGTACGAAGAAAACCCATGTACTTCACAATAATAGCTACTATCCACCATCAACTGTAATGCAATAAATAACTCAGATGAATAGAAGCAAACCACCACTCAATCTTGAAGCATGCATACGGATCATAAGGGACGAAACTAGGATTAGAACCCTAACTTCTAGCCATAACAACCAACAGCAGCTTCCATGAATGACTATCATAGGGTTAACCAAACCCTAACCTCCCTTACCAACATCCACCAAACAACTAGCGTAACAAAAGGTCACCAAGTAAATCAAATCAGTAGATAGAAATCTGAGACCTCAAAGTCACCCATTAAACCATAATAAAGACGAAATCACACACCAAAGCCAAGTGTAATCATCACCTTCAACATAAATCTGTCCCAATAGAACTTACAACAATACTAGCGAACAAAATGATCAAAGAAGCTAATAACATAATCGAATTAAAACAGCTACATGGCCATAAAAAACCGTAGCATCGACACCAAGCTACGAAGCAACACCAACAAAATAGTGAAACGCAGCACCACCATAAAAACCCTAAACCAGGAACGCTTAGGGGTTCAACAAGGAAGATTGAAAGACCTAATCGGAGTGACGAGGCAATCCAATACAAACGCATCCTTGTACAGCCCATGATCGACCATGCAGGAAGACAAAACCAATGGTAATGAAAACCCTAAATCGACCAACCCATCAAAACCCTAATCGGTTTACAGCCTCTCTCCCTCTAACCCACATACATAGTTCAAATCCAGGAAGTAACGTACCAACACCAAAACCCTAAAAAGGATTACTTGCAAACTGATAGTATCGTAATGCAAGAGGATAACGATTATGCGTTTAGGATAAATACTAGGACCAATATTTTTTGGGTAAAGGGGAGTAATCCTGCACCCTGGTAAAATATATTAACCAAAACATTTTAAGTACAACGGATGAGAGTGAATCTCTCATCTCGGCCCGTTACATGGGCAACAGACACATACTTTAAAGTGCACTTAACCAAATATATACCATAAGAAAGACAAGCCAATCTTATGGACAAAAAACAAAATTACTTCCTACCACGACCTAAGAGATTAACATCATACATGTCACACAAATCCTCCAAGTGTCCTGGTAAATCATAGACCTGAGCAGCATAATCATCAAACTCTTCAAGCTCAAATCCCCCACTGCCCCCAGAAGCAAAAAATGACGCCATAGGGTTATCCGGCCCCAAAACCTCATCCTCACTATCAGAACAAGTCACATTCCCGACTTTAGAAAACGGATTACTTACCTTGGTAGCAGAAGAAGTCATAGGACCAATATGAACGAAACCCTAAAAAAAAGAGAATCGACCATATGAAACATGGAGAAACCGACTTGATATACCAAGATAATAACTTACAGCCGCCACCTCCTTTAATAAAAACACAACCCAATCAACGTATTGCATACCTCATCACAAAATCAAAATTTTAAAAGGGTAGAGAGGACGTGAGGGGTGGTTTTATGGCCGGAATAGGAAGGGAGGGGGGCGGCCGGATTTCTCCATGGGGGAGAGATTTCTAACATGCTTGGTTAAATTATATGGTGTTTGCTTTACGCGCTAGACATTAGAAAACTAGTTGTATCTCATACCACAGTTAGATGTCTAGTGAAACGTGAATAAAATTAGAGGATACCCTCGCATCAATAAGTCGAATGGGTGGATTTTCTTCTTAAGATTTATTACGCATGATTTACTATTAGGTGAGAGCGTGTCCGCAGGTAACACTTGTCTAGGCTGTCACGTAGATAGCGGACTTGGCCAACTTGCTGCTGAATTAGGGGAATACTTACACATTACACTAACAAGGGTGACATGGCAATAAGTTAGGGAATTCAACTAGGAAGTAATGCATGATTAAGTGAGCATGTTTGTTTACCTATACGAGTTTCCAACAATTTAATTTTATTGTTATTAGTTTAGATTTAGTGACGACCCTTCAGTCGACTATCAAACCATCATAGGACTTCAAATCATCCAGGAAGCCTGCACCCGGTAGGACCTCAGGCATGCAAACAACATCTTCATATGACGAATCAGCTAAAGACAAGGATGAACTTTCCATACTCTTGGGCTTAATATGAGTCTTAGCAAATTGATCCCATATACTTCCCTTATCACTTACCGTAGGTACAACATTAGTAGAGACTTGACACGTATCCATCTTGTCACTATCATGCAGTACCAACCCCTCCGCCATGCTCGAACTAGCATCACCCTTCAAACCATTAGAAGAAACCCCAATCGAATCATCATTTGGAGGCTGTTCAACAGGGGCAGCCTCCAAATTGCGTTTAGTATCTTTGACCTTCTTCTTGATGGTAGGTTTAGAAATAGGTTTATATTCAAAATTGACCTTTGGTTTGAAAGACCGAGGCCTTTGATTAACTTTGGCAACCTTATTCCCAACCTTGTGCAAGTGAACACCCCGATTAGCATCAACATCCTTATTAGCCGAATTTGAACCCCTAGTAGCTTGTTTCCTCCTAAGAGGGCAAAAATCGTCCTCACACATAACATTTAGAACACCGAGGTGGCCACCATTCATATTCGACTTCAAGAACTTCCATATAATGACCTTTACCCTTCGGCAAAGGTATAGCCACTTCAATTGATTGCAAAACAAAATTTTCAGCAGATAAATCAACGAGGACTCGTGCATAAGAATAACGACCCCAAGGATTACTAAACATAGCTCTAGTACCTGCATCCATTCGTATAATACGACCAATCTGTTGTGCAATCAAACCAATACCGACTTCAGAATATGTAATCGCCTGTACATTATGAATGAGAATCCATACCGGTACCTTAGTAATCTTCTCCCTCTCCATCCTCGTATTAGGATCCCAAATTTTTATGAACATGGGACTCGATTTGACAAACCAAGACCACACTCAAGAACCTTACGCATACCATCTTGAGTCTTGAATTTGAAAAGGTAGAAATCATTACGCATCATAACATAATCATCAACAATAGGAAAAGCTAAACGTTGCCCAAGGAAATAGCTGCATAGAGTATGTTCGAATTTAGAACGCATATCATCAATAACGGCTAACGGTATGACAACTTTAGCACCACCAACATTACCTCCACTATTAGACCTCAACCCTATAACCTTTGGAATACCCGTTTTAACATCCCCCCAACGAGTCACCATCAGGTTCAACTACACTTGCAACTTTAGGAATATCATAATCGAGACCAAATAAACTTACACCTTCATGACTAGCAGGTATTGGCTCGGAACAACAGGAGCAACAAGGGGAGATGCCGAAACAGAACCAAAATCAGAAGGAAGAGCAAAGCTCCCCGTTTGTCCACCCAAACCTGCACTTTTAAGTATAGAGTTCAATGGCTTATGCTCATTAACAATCACCTTACCATCAATATTGTTAATCTTAGTAGCCAACCCAGAATTCTTTTTAGCCTGCTTACCATTGAGGAACCCTGATTCCATTTCTCTTATTACCCACTTGCACACCAAAGTGACTTACAACAACAAACAATCGCACCTTTTAATTTACTGAAACTCTAGACCAGGTTACTTGCAATACAGAAAATATCAAATCCCTTTAGACGGAATTGGTTTAACAATACAGGTCACCACCACACGAAACTGATCTTGAGAGAAAACCAAACCCTAAGTCGAGTTTAGTACAGAAAAACGCACCAGAACCAGTCATGCACAAAAGAAAACATGAAACCCTAATTGGGAATCGTATAACAAGATAAACAATATGCAGCACAATCAAGATCGTCCTTATATAATCAGATGTCAGTGAAAACCGACTAAGAATTGAGGAAAATAAGGAAAACAAACAAAAGTTGGCGGTTTAAAACCCTAAAACGATGTAACACCAGATTCGACCATAAAACCTTAAAAAACAAGCAACAATTTGGATTAAACCAATGATAACCACAAGGATTAAACACTAGAATAATCAAATTGATACAAGAATTAGAGGAGATAAGGCAGAATGGTAGAAAACGATTTGGAGGGGGAAGGGAAAATATTCGCCAAACTAGAGAGAACTTTTAGGGTTTTTTTGTATTCCGGTTGTATATTGGGTCAGGCTAATAAGGGTGATGCCCCTTGTACATGTAAGTGGTTTCTTTGGGTTAAAACTGCTGTGTGTCGTCTCATTAGATGTGTTCGTGGGTTGGGAGGGTGTAAGTCAAGTTCTTTGGGTCTTGTTCAAAACCATTGACTATTTATTCTCAGATCTCTATTCATGGTTTCATGGTGATTTGGTGCGTCTGAGAAGTGTTTTTCTGGTTCGTTAGGGCTGATTTGATGTCCCTATGATTCGTTATTTTTAAGTGCAGTTTTACAGCGATTCAAGTGTGGTGCAAGTCTTGATTTCTTATGTGACGTTAGGATTTCACTGACCCTATTCTTGGATCGGTTATGATTCTGCTTGTGTTCTTGGTTCTTACTGCCATAGTCGACTAGTATTATTGGAATTCGTTATCTTAAGAGGTCACTGGTAGCGTTTTGGAAGTTAGGGTTTTGATACCCTATTGTTTAGTTTGCACGATCCGTAACGCGTTCATTCTACGCCTACCTAGGCTATTATGGTTTTGATAATAGCAGCTTTATGCGGTATATGTTGCGGTTTGGGGCTGATTTTGTTCCATTGTTGCAACCTTATTGTGATGTTATTATTTGGAAGTTGGTGGTGCACTCGAAGGTTATTTATAGAAGATTTTTGAAGATAGAGTCGCTCACTATGATTGTGGTTCTTGGAACCTTGTTTAATTACATTTAGATTGTTATTTAATGTAATGGTAGGTAGCTTTGTTTAGCTTGTTATGATTGTTTGTTGCACTTGTATGTGTATTTTTTTCGCCCTGATCGGGCAAAGATGGGGGATTCACCCCATCCTTTGTACTTCAATGTTTTTTGGTGTAATGAATTTTACCGGGTGGAAGGCATTTTACCCAAAAAAAAGAGTTGGCTGATGATGATGAGGTTGAAAATGTATTTGATGAATCAGGTAATTTGTTTGATAAACCTGGGGCAAGCACTCCTGTTCTGAATGTCCCTGATGTTTAGTATCGCCTCTTGGAATATAAGGGGTTTGAACCATTCCCCTAAACAAAAAGAGGTTAGAAAGGTAGTTAATGAAAATAATCTTAGTGTGTGTGCGGTTTTAGAATCTCATGTGGATGCTTCTGTGGTGTATGATACATGTCGTAAGGTGTGTCGTCGATGGAAGTGGACATCAAATGGTAGTCTTTGTGATAAGGGGTTTCGTATTATTCTTGGTTGGAATGATGACACTGTTGATGTTATGATTATGTCTCAAACTAACCAAGTTATGCATGTACAGGTTAATATTCGTACAGAAAACAAAACCATTTTTTGTTCCTTTGTGTATGCAGATAACTATTATGGGAATCGTCGTGCACTTTGGACCAACCTTGTGTGCCATGCTTGTTTTATGCGTAGTAGGCCTTGGGTCTTGTTGGGTGATTTTAATGCGGCATTTAACTTAGAAGATCATTCATGTGGTAGTTACACTCCTGACATTGCTATGCGCGAATTTAAATATTGTGTTCAAAGGATGGAGGTTGAGGATGTTAATAGCACCGGTCTTCACTTTACTTGGAATCAAAAAACAAAAGGCTTTGAAGAAAATTGATAGGGGTGTGTTGTTCGTATCCCTCAGGTAACAAAGCTTAAGCCTAAACCTTTCAAGTTCTCTAACTTTTTGGTTCATAAAGATGGGTTTCTCGATACGGTTAATGCGGGGTGGAATCTTAATGTTCATGGTTGTGCTATGTATCGTGTTGTTAAACGTTTAAAGGGGCTGAAATCCCCATTTCGTAAGCTTTTGCACAATCAAGGTAATCTTCATGAGCGGGTGGATAGGATTCGTAAGGAGTTAGATGAGGTCCAAAAGGCCATTGATAAGGATCCATCTAATTCAGCCATTCGGGATGAGCATGCTCACTATCTTCTTGCGTATAAGGAGGCTACATTAGATGAAGAACGATTCTTAAAGCAGAAATCTAAAGTTCAGTGGCTTCATGCAGGTGACTCCAATACGGCTTATTTTCATAATATTGTTAAAAGCAAATGTGCCCGTAATCGAATCGAATTGGTTCGAGATTCGAACAATGTCTTGTATGAAGGTAATCAGGTTGCAGGTGCTTTTGTTTTGGGTAAAGGGGGTAATCCTCCAAGTGTCCCGGATGAGAGTGGATCTCTCATCTCGGCCCGTTACATGGGCAACAAACACACACTTTAAAGTGCACTTAACCAAACATATAACATTAGAAAGACATGCCAATCTTATGGACTACCAAAAAACCAAACTACTTCCTACCACGACCTAAGAGATTAACATCATACATGTCACAAATATCCTCCAAGTGTCCCGGTAAATCGTAGACCTGAGTAGCATAATCATCAGATATGAAATCTTCAAGCTCATATCCCCCACCTCCCCCAAAAGCCATAAATGTCGCCATAGGGTTATCCGGTTCCAAAACCTCATCCTCATCACTATCAGAACAAGTCACATTCCCGACTTTAGAAAATGGATTGCTAGTCTTTGATGCAGAAAAAGTCATAGGCTCAGCAGGCTTAACAGCCGCATCTTTACCAACACGAGATTCCTTCCCCTGAGATCCATCCATAACTGCTTCCTTAGTACAACCACTAGAATTCTCTATCTTCGCCTCGTCTGTAGTAGAATCAATCACAGTACTTGGGATGCCCGTGTCATCATGCACCTCAAGAGTCCCAAAAGAGTTAGACGTAGTAATAGGTATACCTTTAGCATTAGTAGTAGCTTCCGGTGTCTTCGTCTTGGCAACATATACCTGCTTCCTAGGAGCAAATCTAGGTCCCTTACCCATATTAATACCACTAGACATCTTCGTACCTTTGGGTTTGGCTTTCCGATTCTGCACCACCTTAAAACCATCATTAGGCTCTCTTCCAAAGACGAGTTGGGAGCTACATCATTCTGCTCCTTAGTACTCTTAGGACAACAAACCACTACATGCCCAAATACTTTACATTCCGCACAATATGGAGGCTTCCATTCATATTCAACCTTGATACTCGCCGTATTAAAACCACTATCGTCCTTTTTAGGGATCGCCATAGTCACCACATGTTTAGATTAGATTCTGAGGATAATTCCACAAGAGCACGTGCAAAACTGATGCGAAAGCTCAACCCATCTTCCGAATATGCAAGTAATGGCACATTATGCAATTCACACAGGAACTTTAGTAACCTCACTTTTAGACAATAATACATCAGGAGTCCATTTAGTGAGGATGAGAGGAGAATTGCGAATAATCCAAGGGCCCCGTTGAAGGACATTATCAACACCCTCTTTAGAATCAAACTTAAAAAGGAACACACCATCGTCATTCTTCATAAGTTTCTGTAGTCCAAACTTACCCCACGTGTTAGTTACATAACTTTGGACCAAAGGAAAGGCAATATTCTTGCCAACAAAGAAGCCAACAAGAGTATTATCATAACGGTTACACACTCCCTCCATAGCAGCCTTTGGAAGAACCGTATCATGATTATCAATACGATTCTCATTCACCAATGGTCAAAAATTAACTTTCCTAATGACTTGTTCCGGCTTTAAAACATTAGCAAATGACCTTGCGTTATTAGACACATTTTCACTACCATTGACTTCATGACCCGAAGTAGACACTTTTGCCACATTCGTAGCAGCAATGGAATTACCATCCAACGAAGTAGCACTAGGGAATACCAAATTCGACGTGACACTAGAAGTACCAGCCTTATCACCATCAATCCCTAGCTTAGATTCCACCCATGGGTCAGATTGTTCCAGGTTAGAAGTGCTCCAAACAGATTCAAACGGATCCCCAAACAGATTACCATCGTGAGTGCTAGGGTTTCGAACAACCCTAGCATCTTTACGAACCTCAGGAACAGTAGTACCTCCATCAGTTGCATGCTCACCTTTGAGAAGTTTTATTTTTTGGGTAAAGGGGAGTAATCCTGCACCCTGGTAAAATATATTAACCAACAAAAATTTAAGTACAACGGATGAGAGTGAATCTCTCACCTCGGCCCGTTACATGGGTAACAGACACACACTAAAAGTGCACTTAACCAAACAAATAACATAAGAAAGACATGCCAATCTTATGAACTACCAAACAACCAATTTTACTTCCTACCACGACCTAAAAGACTAACATCATACATGTCACACATATCCTCTAAGTGTCTCGGTAGATCGTAGACTTGATCAGCATAATCATCAAAATCTTCAAGATCAAAACCCCCACCACCCCCAGAAGCCAAAAATGATGCCATAGGGTTATCTGTTTCCAAAACCTCATCATCATCACTGTCAGAACAGGTCACATTCCCAACTTTAGAAAACGGATTACTTACCTTGGTAGCAGAAGAAATCCCAGTCACCGGAGGCTTAGACACCTCACCAATATCAATACGAGAGTCCTTCCCCCGAGAACCATCAATACCTGCTTCCTTAGTAGTACCAGAAGACTTCCCAGTCTTCACTGTGTCAGTAGTAGAATCAACCACAGTACTTGGGATGCCCGTGTCATCTTCCACCTCAAGAGTCCCAAAAGAGTTAGACGTAGTAATTGGTGTACCTTTATCATTAACACTAGCAGCTGCCGGTGTCTTCGTCTTTGCAACATATACCTGCTTCCTAGGTGCAAATCTAGGACCCTTACCCATATTAATACCACCAGTTATCTTCGTACCTTTAGGTTTGGCTTTCCGATTCTGCACCACCTTAAAACCATCATCAGGTTCGTCCACATTAGAGGTGGGAGGAACAGCATTTTGCTCCTTAATACTCTTAGGACAACAAGCAGTATCATGCCCAAACACATTACATTCCGCACAGTGTGGCGGCTTCCATTCATATTCCACCTTGATACTTGCCGTAGTAAAACCACTATCATCCTTATTAGGGATCGCCATAGTCACCACATGTTTAAGCTCAAATTCATATGATAATTCCACAAGAGCACGTGCAAAACTAATGCGACCCCATGAATCAACACACATGGAACTAGTAAAAGCATCTAACATAATCGGCTTACCCACTTGAGTAGCAATTAAGCTCAACCCATCTTCCGAATATGCAAGTAATGGCACATTATGCAATTTAATCCAAACGGGAACTCTAGTTACCTCACTTTTAGACAATAGCACATCAGGAGTCCATTTAGTGAGAATGAGAGGAGAATTGCGAATAATCCAAGGGCCCCGTTGAAGAACATTCTCAACACCCTCTTTAGAATCGAATTTAAAGAGGAAAACACCATCATCATTCTTCATTAGTTTCTTAAAACCAAACTTACCCCACGTGTTGGTGACGTAGTTCTTAACCAAAGGAAAAGCAACATTCTTGCCAACAAAGAAGCCAACAAGTGTATTTTCATAACGGTTGAATACACCCTCCATAGCAGCCTTTGGAAGCACCGTATCATGATTTTCAATGCGCGTCTCATTCACCAAGGCACGAAAATTAACTTTCCTAGAGACACGTTCCGGGTTTAATACATTAGCAAATGACCTCACTTCGTTAGTTTCACTACCAATCACGTTAGGGCCTGAAGTAGAAGAATTCACCACGTTAGGACCAGAATTCACCACATCAGCAGCATTAGACGAAGAAACTTTAGTGCTCGAATCCAAACCAACCACAAACGTAGCACTATAACTTGTGTTTTCCAGATTAGTATTACCCCAAACAGAATCTGAATGAACATCATGCGTAACGTCCCCAAACAGATCACCATCTTCATTGCTAGGGTTTCGAACAACCCTAGCAGCTTTTCGTACCTCAGGAACAGAAGTACCACCATCAAGTCCTTTTAACCGTTTCAGTCTAGCATCCAACGCGTTAATGTCCAATGTAGCATAAGGATTTGGTTCCGTTTGCACACCAACTTGATCGGCCAAGTTAGTGGCTCGTTTTGCAGCTTTCGACGACGAATCCTTGTTAAAGAATCCTTTCTCCATCTCTCTAAACCCCCAAAACAATCCAAGAACACGACACAAAACAAGCAGCAGCTAACGCAACTTCGTACAGTAACACCCAAAACCCTAACTCAATCGTTAGGGTTTAAACACAAACAAATAACGTCTAACCTGCTCCCATGGTTTAATCGCATAAAAACAATGAAAAACAAGACCAGTGAAGGAGTAATAAACCAATCGATCCAAATCAGAACACTCACACAATCCGAAATAGGTTAAACCCAAAAAACGATTTCGTAAACCCTAAATAAAATGAATCACCAAAGTAGAACCAAAGCAAGAAGAAACGCAGCACTAGTCCAACCAAGAATCAATTAACAAAGATGTTAATTAATAACGAAATCAGGTAGATGCTAGGAATCTAAAGCTATGGTCGATTTGATGAAAGTCGGTTAGGGATGTAAGGGTTAAAGAAATCACGGTACCCTGTTAATATCCAGCATCCAACGCGTTTTAATCTAGCATCCAACGCGTTAATATCCAGCGTAGCATACAGATTGGATTTCTTATTCAAGCCAACTTGATCGGCCAAGTTGGTGGCTGCTTTTGCAGCCTTCTTCGACGAACCATCCTTGTTAAAAAACCCTTTCTCCATCTCTCAAAACCCCACAAACAATCACTCAATGGACAATCAAAACGAATTCAGACCAGAAGCAACCATAAAACGACCAATAATAAGGAGAAAACCCTAACTGAAAGTTAGGGTTTATACTATATCGCACCAACAACTAACCAGTGTCCATAATCAGATGATACACTCAAGTGTTTAAACTGAAAGTTAGGAATCGATTTATACAAACACTTGGCGGTTTAAACCCTAAGAGAATGATGAAGATCGATTAAGTGTTTTAGGGATTCAAAAACGATTTACTAAACCCTAAAAGTGATCACACCAAAACCAGAAAATAATGCGAATTAAGCAACAAGAATGGTCAAATTAATGAATAAAATGAATGCTAATCAATGAATCTAAACAAATCGTTGCAAAAAACACAAGAATTAGGTGGATTATGGTGAAAAATGATTAGAGGCAGTTAGGGAATAGAAAATCGCCAAGGGAGAGAGTTTTCTTAGGGTTTCGATAAAAAAAAGATTTTGTTTTGGTTGCAGGTGCTTTTGTTGCACATTATGAACAATTTCTTGGTATTGAAGGGGATTATAGCAATTTTGGTGATTATGATATATTCTCTAATGTTCTTCCACACCAATTGGCTGATTCGATGGTACGTCCTGTTACGGATGCTGATTTTAGGGAGGCTTTGTTTTCAATGGGGGATGATAAAGCTCCTGGCCCTGATGGTTACACTGCTGCTTTCTTTAAGAAATCATGGGATGTTGTGGGTGCTGAAGTTACGTGTGCTATCCGGGATTTCTTCATTAATGGTAAGCTCTTTAAGGAAATCAATCATACGATTATATCCTTGATCCCTAAAGTGTCTACTCCTTCTAAGATTAATGATTATAGGCCATTTCTTGTTGTAATGTCCTTTATAAATGCATTAGCAAAATTATTGCTAATCGTATTAAAGAGGGCCTTGGTGAGTTGGTCAGTATTAATCAATCTGCATTTGTTTCTAGCCATCGTATATCGGATAATATATTACTTACCCAAGAGCTTATGCGGAATTATCATAGAGGGAGAGGTTCGCCTACGCGTTTAAAGTTCATATTCAGAAGGCATATGATACGGTTGATTGGGCGTTTCTTAAGGCTATTCGGATTGGGTTTGGTTTTCACTCCACAATGGTTGACTGGATCATGGTATGTATCTCATATACATCCTATTCTATATGTGTTAATGGAGATCTTCATGGCTGGTTTCAAGGTAAGCGGGGGTCTTAGGCAAGGTGATCCGTTATCTCCATACTTGTTTACGTTGGTTATGGAGGTGCTAACTCTTATTTTGCAGAAAAAGGTTTCTAATGCAGTGGAATTTCAGTTTCACCATTTGTGTGAACAATAGAGAATTATTAACCTTTGTTTTGCAGATGACCTCTTATTGTTTTCTAGAGGCCATCCTGATTCTGTTAATGTCATTATGCATGCTTTGGAGGATTTCAAGAATGTTTCGGGTCTTGTCCCAAGTATACCTAAAAGCACAGCTTTCTTTTGTAATGTTCCTAATGCTCTGAAAGCTGCTATTCTCTAGTCTATGCCATTTGCAGAAGGTTCTCTCCCTGTTAGGTATCTTGGGGTCCCTCTTATATCATCTAGATTACTTTATAGGGATTGTAAGATTCTTGTGGAAAAGTTGGAAGGCCGTGTGAATGATTGGCGTAATAAGTTTTTATCTCTTGCGGGTAGGCTTCAGTTGGTCAGGTCTATGTTATCGTCGATGCATTTATATTGGGCTTCTGTTTTTATTCTTCCTACCCATATTATTCATGAGTTAGAGCAACTTATGAGGGGTTTCCTTTAGTGTCAAGTCAAAATGAAATGGGGTAAGGCCAAAGTTGCTTGGGAGTCTGATTGTAAGCCTAAGCAAGAAGGAGGTTTAGGTATTCGTAGATTGGATTATTTTAACATTGCTCTCATGACTACGCGTATTTGGAGTATTTTTGACACATAAAGAGTACTTATGGGTTCAATGGATTCTTTCTTATAAACTTCGTGGGAGAAGCTTTTGGGATGTCCCTTGCTTGGGTGATGTTAGCTGGGATGGCACAAGCTTCTTGCAATTAGAGCCAAGGTTCGTCCTTTCATCTGCCATAAGATTAATAATGGAAAGGCTACCTCTGTTTGGTTTGATATGTGGTGTGAGTTAAGCCTTATTCATGATTCGCTTACTACTAGGGATATTTCTCGAGCTGGGTTAAATTTATCATATTCGGTTTATGATGTGATAGATAATGGTGTTTGGAGATCGCCTCCTGATTGGTTATATAGGTTTCCATTGTTAGCTGCGCTTCCTGTTCCTAATCTTAATAATACTGAAGAGGGAGTATTATGGCGCAATTTGGATGGTAATCTTAGTCATTTCTCAGTTTCGGGTGCTTGGGACTCTCTGCGCCTAAGGGCTGACTTGGTGGAGTGGTATCATGTTCCTTGGTTTTCTCATTGTATCCCAAGGCATGCTATACATTTATGGCTTGATATTAAGCAGAATTTGAAGACTCAGGATAGGATGCGGCAATGGGATGTTGGTCCTAATGTTGATCTGGACTTGCTTAGATGCCCGCTATGTGACTTGGTTCCGGACTCTCACTCTCACTTATTCTTTGCGTGCCAGTTTTCTATGCAGGTTTGGTTGCAGAGTTTTATCTGGAATGGATGCGGTCCCACCTTTTTTGGATAATGCTATTACTTTCCTTATTCCTATATCAAAGGGGCGTTCGTTAGTAGCATCATTTCTCGGTTATTGCTCGCTGCTATTACGTACTACATTTGGATGGAGCGCAATTCAAGAATCTTCAAGAAAAAGAAGTCTACTGTAGCTGAAGTGGTCCAAATTATTGTCTCTATCGTTCGGTTGAAGCTGGTTACCTTCAAGTTCAAGAAGATAACCCCGCGTGCTCGTCTGATACTTGATAAATGGAAGATTCCAAGTGTATGTATTATACACGAAGGGAGTGCCAGGTAAGGGTTGTACTCTTTTTCCCTACTCCAAGGTTTTTCCCTTCGGGGTGTTCTTGGAAAGGTTTTTAAGGAGGCACACTTCTTGGATCGACTTGCCCCCTTCGTGCAATGGCTGGATGCGGGATGCTCGCGTGTTACAAGTTTTTTCTTGTTTTATGCCTAGTTAGGTGATGTAATATAGCTAGTTTCATTGTGTTTATGGCATGTCATAAACACTAGTTTGTCAAGCTTTTCGCTTGAGGTTAATGTTTCCATTTGTACTTAACTTTTTTTGGTTATATATTTACCGGGGTAAAACCCTTTACCAAAAAAAACACATAAAACCTCATGTTGTACAATTCGCATTTCAGAACGAGAACGCCTCCCACCCCACAAGATGAGATGAGTTCGGAATGAGCAATTTCCATTAAACAATTTGAAAGGGTTTTCCAAGATTTCTACATTGTGTTGATACTTTTTGTAACACCCTAACCCAACACGGGTCAAAATGTCACGTTATGGTGTCATACAAAGCATATAAAAGCAAACGGAAGTCTTATTAAATAAAATACCAAGTCATATAAATGAATGACTTCAAAAGGAAATACATGATCCAACATGTCTAAAAGAAATGAAATATCAAAACAAATGTTCTTCAAAATGAGTCCAAAATTATAAGGGAAACTAGGGTCGGTTCACTCAAATGCTCCTACTCTTAGCCCATCAAAGCCCAGCATCCCACTTGGTACCTGCCGCATGCTGAGCTTAAAAAGCCCAGTGAACATATATAACAAAACAAAAGCTAACATAATAACAATACAAAAATGAATCAAAGAAAACTGATAACGAAATCATAACGAATGAGCACAATGAGTATAGAGGAACATGCAGAACACAATATTAACAGATATCCAGAAGGAACAGAAATCAAAGGAGACCAAAGCAAGGCAGCGCACCAGTGAACAGATATAAGCACATATAAATAACCAAACATACAAGTACCGAACATAATCAAATAGGAATTGATGAACAGTATCATAATCAAAACAAGTAACCAAACAGTGTACAAGCATATCAGCCAGTGGATCAACTAAGCATATAAATATATATATATATATATATATATATATATATATATATATATATATATATATAAATATATATATATATACCTAAGCTGAATTCTATAAGTAGGCGGAAGTAACTGAATAGAATGTAGGCATGGCAATCACACAAGTCAGATAATCAACAATTAATAAATATAACAAATATCATAACAAGCGGAAATACTAACAGAAGTATAAGCATGTTAGTCACATGTATCAGGTAGGAATATTGAACGAACATCATAATTAAATGAAGTAACTGAACAAGAATATAGCATGGTAAACTAAACAAGTCAAGCAAGCAAGTCAAGCAAACAGATAACATAAGTTGAACCAAATTCCATCATCAAATGGTAGCATGAACAGGAGTGTAAGCAAGTCAGGTAATCATCAATTACTATGCCGAACGAATATCATTAGCAACGGAAGATACCAAACAGAAGTACAAGCTTGGTAGTCACAAATAGCAAACTAAATGATAATCATAGTCCACGAAAATAATTGAAAAAATGTATAACATGGTAAACGGATGAGTCAAATAATAACATATTAGTATGCAAACTGGATGAATCAAATAGTCACATAATGGCATGGTAAACAGATAATCACATATTTGCTTGGTAAATAGATGAATCATGTAATCATATATCAGCATGGTAAACAGATGAATCATGTAATCATATACCAGCATGGTAAACAGATGAATCGAATAATCACATAATAGCATGGTAAACAGATGGATCATATAATCATATAATATTTTTGGGTAAAAGGGCTTCACCCTGGTAAAATATATTAACCAAAAACTTTTAAGTACAACGGATGAGAGTGAATCTCTCATCTCGGCCCATCACATGGGCAACAGACATGCAACTAAAGTGCATCAACCAAAAAAACTACATAAGAAAGACATGTCAATCTTATGATCTACCAAACAATAACATTACTTTCTACCACGACCAAGGAGATTTATATCATACATGTCACAATTTCATTCATGTGTCCCGGTAAATCGTAAACTTGAGCCGCATAATCATCAGATAAGAAGTATTCTAGCTCGAAGCCACCACCACCTGATGCCATATACTTAGCCATAGGGTTATCCGGCTCCATCACCTCATCCTCATCACTATCAGAACAAACCACATACCCTACATTAGAAAACGGGCTACTTGCCTTGGTTGCAGACACGGTGGATTTAGCAGAACAAGGCTTAGACGCCTCAACTTCCCCTGTTCCTCTCAAATCACTCACAAGGTGGTCTTGTGAATCCATACCAGTCATATGAGATCCTACCATATCAGCTTCCTTCTTACAACCACTAGAACTCTCCAATTCAGCCTCCCCAATAGGAACACCACTAAATGTAGATGGAATACCATTCTCATCAGTATCGGGCATATCAAGAGTCCCAAAAGTGTTAGAAGTAGTCACAGTCGTACCGCTGGTATAAGCCACATTGGAAGTAGTAGCATTCTGGATCTTCATCTTAGCAACATATACCTGTTTTCTAGGAGTAAATGTAGGCCCCTTACCCATATTAATACCATTAGACAACTTCTTACCTTTAGCTTTAGCTTTAGCTTTTCAGTTCTGAACTACCTTAAACCCATCATCCGGCTCATCCAAAGTAGTGGGGGGAGCTACAACAGCTTCCTTAGTGATAATATGATTAGGCTCCTTGTCATTAGCACTCTTAGGACAACAGGTGTGGTTAGGGGTGAGCTCGGTTCCGGAACCACACGGAACCGAACCGGAACCGAGAGAACCGAGAACCGAAATTTACAATAATGAAGAACCGAGAACTGGACCGAGTAGCATGTCTCGGTTCCGGTTCGGTTCCGGTTCCGATTCGGTTCCATGCGGGTCTAACCGATGGGAACCGATTTAAAAAAAAAAAAAAAAGACATTATTTAAACTACAATGGGTATTCAAAGATGATCAAATTTACCCAACCACTTTACTTCGTGTTCCAAAGAGTATCAATGGATATCAATGTGAAAAAACCCGTTTTATAGTTTTCGACTTCATGCAAGTTTTAAGAATATTTAAGGTTCCTTTGAAAGCAGGTTCAATCACTATAGCTTGAACAATGTTGTCTTTAAGATCATTAAGAAAAAACAAAAGAAAAATGATTTTTTCTATAAGCAAACAAGTTATCATGTCAATAGATATGCTTACGAGGGCTATATATATATTACCAATCATATGAACGCGAAGACGTAAAAACCTTACTTCATGTTAGTCCGTGGATCATATTAAGAGACTCAAACACACACATAATATACATATGTATAAGTAGTGCATGAATTAATTAAGTTCGAGTCTTATATTGTGTTCATATATATAATAGAAGTGCATGAAATTTGGTGGCCCTGGTCAAGCGGTGGCCCTGTGCAATCGCACCTCTTGCACTCCCCTAAAGCCGGCCCTGTTCATGTTCTTATTTAGCCGTTAAGAGAATTATGTTTCTTTGTTTAGAATGCCAACAATTAAAAACAAATATATAAGCAAAATGAACATGGTTAAATATATCACCTAATGTCCGTGAACATAAATGATGAACATACTTTGATCGTGTCCTTGTCTGCCTAATACGGAGTAGCTTTTTTTTACTTATAGTCACTTAAAACATAAAGGCAATTACACAAACACACGCCTGTTATTGTTTCTTTCTATTGTTATGTTTAAACCAAAAAATTTGTTGCAACTACTACTAGTGTTCATATGCTTCTAGATCTTCAAAGTTCAAACATATATATGAAAGTCGGGCGGTTCTTCGGTTCCAGAACCGATACCCGCGGTTCCGGACCGAACCGAACCGAGAACCGAAATTTCCAATAATGAAGAACCGAGAACCGAACTGCGGTTCTAAAATTCGGTTCGGGTTGGGTCGGTTCCGGTTCGGTTCTCGGTATTTTTGCTCACCCCTAGGTGTGGTCATGTCCAAACACTTTACACATCGCACAATGAGGAGGCTTCCATTCATATTCAACCTTGATACATGCAGTAGTAAACCCATTCTCGTCCTTTTTAGGGATCGCCATAGTAACCTCATCTTTTAATTATGAGTCTGATGATAATTCCACTAAAGCACGAGCAAAACTAATGCGACCCAATGAATCAACACACATAGAGCTTGTAAAAGCATCTAACATAATCGACTTACCCACCTGTGTAGCAATCAAGCTCAAACCGTCTTCAGAATAAGCAAGCAATGGCACATTGTGCAATTTAATCCACACTGGTACTTTAGTTACCTCACTCTTGGTCAATACCACATCTGGAGTCCATTTGGTGAGAATGAGAGGTGAATTACGAATAATCCAAGGGCCCTGTTGAAGAACATTCTCAACACCATCTTTAGAATCGAACATAAAGAGGAACACACCATCATCATTTTTCACAAGTTTCTTCAAACCAAATTTACCCCATGTATTAGTGACGTAGTTTTGAACCAACGGGAATGCAATATTCTTGCCAACAAAAAATCCAACAAGGGTATTATTATATCGGTTCAAAACACCCTCCATAGCAGCCTTTGGAAGAACCGTATCATGATTATCAATACGATTCTCATTCACCAAAGGGCGAAAATTAATCTTCCTAGTGACACGTTCCGGGTTTAACACATTAGCAAAAGACCTTGTGTCTTTGGGATTAGGAACATTATCACTACCATACACATTAGAACCAGCCATGGATTCATTCACAACTTTCTTACAGGCAACACCATGCACTGCATCAGCAAACGACTTACAAGCCTCTAATACAACCGGATCAGCACAGTTCTCAAAACTCACTTCACCAAGTCCTAGATTCGAACCACTCCCATTACCCATATTCAGAATTGGAGAAGTACATTGAGACATGTGACAACTCGCAATTTCAGGTCATTTCTCAAATTTACTATTCATCTCGGGAATTTACTATTCACCTGTTACTATTCAAAATTTTACTATTCACCATTTTCGAAGTCGAAGTAATATTCTGAGAACGTATTTCAAAATTTACTATTCACGAAAAACTATTCATTCCCGGAGAAAATCACTATTCAAGTTTCACTATTTCATCGTTTATCGTAAACTAGGTTTACGAGTATCAAATTCGCGTAACCTTAATGGTTTAGCTGCGAATTCATGAACAATCATCAAAGACATTTCATATAGACTAGGTTTAGTCTACATATCATTAGCATCATTATCATCATATTAGTTCATGCATGGTTTTGCATTTTACATTAAACGTATAATTTCTTATTAAATAAACGCTATCGTGTAATTAATTATTTTGAACATTTGATCCGATACTTCCAAAAATTATCCCGATATACTTTTATACTCATATTAAGATTACAAAAATAATATTATGAGTTTACCCGGTGTTTTAAATTTATTTTGTATATAAATTGTTATATTTATATAATTACGACGGTTTTCGTAAAAACTACACGATAATTATTATTTCACTCAAATTTTGCAAGGAATGTATTTTTATAATTTTTATGACTTCAATATATTTGATTTTGACCCGTTAAAATTTATTTTTAGCTAACGCTACCCTAAATGCTTTAATAAATATACAAGTTACTAATCACCCTTAAATAAATACACATTATATTACATTTAAATACTTAATAAAAAAAATATATACAAACTAACTCATATACCCCTTGTCGACACAAGGGGATGAGTCATCTCACATTTGCTACATATCTACCTACATACTAAACATATATTCATATTTTACTTTCATTTAACACATAGATACTAAAAATACATAGTGAAAAAAATCAAGTTCTCTTCCTCTCTTCATCACCTAGAACCGGCCACCCTTAAAAATAAGAAGGTGATCACAATTTTTTTCAAGTCAAGTTAATTCACAATCTAGTCACACTCTTAGTTAAGGTTTTGAAATAAAAACCTAGGGTGTTAGGATTAACCTTTGTTCACTTCACCTCATCAAGTTACTAGTAAGCATTTCATGTTCATATTCATTTTTTCATATTCATGTTATGTTCATTTCATCATATTTAATAAAAACATGCAAGTCATATTGATGTTTATACCACTTTTTATTGTTTTTAAGAGTTATAAGTATATATTTATCATCCTATAATTACTCCTTGAAATATATCACTTTGGGTGATGTCTAGGAACCCATGACACCCTAAGAAGGTGTATGGTAGAATTAGAATAGCTTCGGAGTTGGTTTGAATTGGTTAGAATAGGTTTGGCGCGAGAAAAACTCATTTCGACAAGTTTACTTAAGGGTCTGTCCATATTTTTGAATTCTGGAATTTTCGACAGTAGGTAAAAATTTTTGGACTAGATATTTAGAAAATATACTTTAAAACGAAAACGTGGTCGCTTGAACGGGTTAAAACGGAGTTATAACGAAGAAGATATGAATTTTTCAAGTTTGACGACGAAAACTATTTGTTTCAGAAAATTCAGCATGTATTCTCAACTTTTTACGAGTAAAAAAATGGGTCTTAAGCGTTATAAATTGTGTCGAATTATCAAAAATATATTAGTATACTTTGATACGAAGCTAAGAACATATAAAACGTAGAAAACGGACTTGTAACGATTAAATTACACGCGATTTAACAAAGTTGCCGTAACTATTTTATTTAAGTATAACTATATATTTTCTAATAACCAAGAAATATCGGCTGCGAATGACCATGTTGAGGGTCGTTTTTAACATTGATGTAGTACTTTCTATAATATGATGTCTTCTAGTAAAAGTAAGTTCGCCTAGCATATTTTCCAAAAATGTCCAACCGTTCGTTAAGCAAAGTTGTAACGAATAAAATACGGTCACTTAAACTTTGCCGAAAACCACCCTTAAACGATATTTTGGACACAAGTACCATACTTTAACTACATTTGTTTCCATGATCGAGACCTCTAAGATGGAAACTTAAATGCTAAAACTTTGAGATAATGATACAAGCTTTCCAAAACCGTTGAGTTCGTTTCCTAACACTCGACGTGCACCATTTCACTTTCATGAAATTTTCAATGACATTATTTTACGACGAAAAGTTATAATTTCATAATAAATCACTAAATGACTATCGTATGGTATCATTTCAACGTAAATACATGTAAAGTAATTTAAAAATGGTCAAGACGTTATAAGATTATTTTTCGACGATAAGTATTATTTTCAAAAATCCACAAGTGGTATAGATATCATACGAATTGCATGCATAACATTACATCATGACTTATTATATATCATATCATTCATAATAGGTCGCAGTTAGAGATTGCGCCTCATTTCAGTGTACTCACTTTTGTCATCGCATCATTGTACCAAGTGAGTTCATAGCCACACTTTCTATTACTTAATTGTTTTACAAACTCTTGGGGGAGATACATGCTATATTTTTAATCGAACACAAATGCTTTGAACTGTACGTTATATCCAAATGTTTTATTGTTACTAAGTATTCTATTGCCATGTTTGAAGTCCCTACATCATGCACCATTAGTCACTTGCAAGTGAGCGCGAATATTGTGAATAGACCTATTGGAATTAACACTCCCGTTCTTATTGACCCAGTTTGGGGAAATCGAATGCACTATATTTGAATCATTAAGGTAAATTGGCAAGTTTACCATATTAGGGCTGCGATGAAACGATTTTTACCAATTTCTATTGGTACGAGGTTTACGCTTTGGTTGTCATGAACTTAGTGAAATAAATGCTGTTTTGTTTTCAACGATGAGTGTGAATTAATGTAACTCACACTACGAATATTGTGTTCAAACGAATTAATTAAACCTATGAATTTCACTCAACCTTTGTGTTGACTGTTTTAAGCATGTTTTATCTCAGGTATCTAAGGCATACACTTCATGGCATGCATGTGGACTTATCATAGAGTCGTGGTGACGACGCGTCTCTCTCATGGGATTTATCCACTTTAAAAAAACATCGTTTGGCTTGTAACAAACTTATTTCCGCACATGATGATTTTCATTTGGGACCTATACTTTGTAAACTCTGATTATTTTATTAAATCAAACGATGTATTTTCTAAACGACACTTTAGGTCGTTCAATATAACTGTGATTGTGATGCTATGACAGTCAACCCCCAGGAATTCCATTCCGCTGCAAAACAGGTAATTTGGGGGTGTGACAAGACACATTAGAGTTACCCTTAGGATTACCATCCAACGGGGCTGTTTGAACCTCCAATTTATCCGTAGCATTAGCACCATCAACCTTAAGTTCATTAGTACTCGTAGGAGGTAGATCACGGCTAGTAGATGCATTAGACGGATCAACCATAGTATAACCACTAATACCACCAGTACCATTAGCAAACCCACCACCAACAACTCCAATACCCATTCCACAAGAATCTGCCACAACCCTTAGCTCGAAAGAACTAATGAAGTGGTAATTTGAAGTATAAGCTTGGTAGCCAGAAGAAATTGAGTGAGAGTATAGTAAATCAAATGAACTGGAGTATAGTATGGTAGTCGGATGGATCACATAAGGATACCAGGTGAATATGTAATCAAATGAATAACTGAATAAAATATAGAATAGCAACCAAATGAATAAGAATGTCAGAAATCACATAGTTACAAAATCAAAATACTGCCCACGAGCTCAAATACTAAAGGAGGTACTCCAATAGCCACATATCAAATCACATATCATAATCCGTCAAATCATATCAAATTGTACATGGGATCTGCAGACTCCATATGTACCAAACTGTGAGGGGGTGTATTGCACACACTCACCACATCACCAAAACTAAACAAAATACTTAAGATGCATCCATACGCTCCCTGTAAAACAAATCGAATATACATATGCCAGTTCGAGACTGTACATACGTATTCATCATGGCCAAGTGATCACATATATCATATCATATCAAAAGGGAACGCCGTGGACTAATCACACCGCCACAGATAGTGTCATGCCATTGATGCGTCAGTGACATGGTCATGGTACCTCCATGACTAGTTAGCTGGGGCAACTGAAAAAAATGAATCATATCAAAGCATATCCATAATCATATCATATCCAAATAGATCATATCAACATAATGGAATCATATCAAAGCAAAGGATATCAAACGAATATCATGGCAAACGAATAATTAAACGAATATCAAATCAGATGATAATATCAAAGTTAATCATATCAAACGGAATCATATCAAACCAAAGCAAATTGAATAATTATCGAATATCGAATATGAGCAAGAGTCATGAGAGAAAGAAACTTCATTACTGAAATGACAGAATATATGTACCTTAAACCGCAAATGAAACTGTATTAGAAACACAAGGATTAGAAGTTACTCCTTCTTCAGCGAATCTACACGAATTAATGATTGTCTTATTATTAAAAAACAATTACAAAAGTTATTACTGATTCAGTACTGATTGTTGTTTAAATTGACATATTCAGGTTTTTCCTGCTATTTATAGAAACTTATCATATTTAGTAACTTTGGTAACTTCAGGTGATAATTCACAATTAGTTAACTTAGGGTTAACAAATGATATTAGATTAAAATATGCTTAAAAGTATATGTACTAATGTTTCAAAAGTAATTAAAGCCAAAAGATATTATTAGGGGTTAAGCTAAACCAAAACATTGACTTAAGATGTATTTCAGATTTTATCACGTTCTGGTCCAGCTTCTTACAAATTTAATCTACTATCAAAAGAGCTCAAATAATCTGAGAAAATTCCCAGGTGTTCCCACATCAGTCAGGTAAGTTCACAAATTTTGCAGATTTTATTTCAAAGCATAAGTATGGTTTAAAATTCATCTTTCTAAACCTGTCCAGAAAGTGCACAAGAGGTATACCACAAAAGTTTACATTTATTAGACTCACTTGAACACTTCAGAAAAATCCACTAAAATTAACAAAAGCCTCACATAACCTAGTCATCGTCCCAGTAAAAGGAGAGCTCTTAACTCCCTATGGTTTAAAAATGAAAAATCAAAAACGTCGACTGATATTAAGTTCTCAGAACTCAGGTTTGACACATGATTCCATAAAATTCAAAAACACGACCAACACAACTCCAAATTCATCCAAACCAATTGGAAAACTTCAATAGGACATTAAAATAGATTTTCAAGCAAAAATACAGAATTAACCACTTGTGGAATTCGAGCTACATGGCACCCATATCCAGCCTTCAAAACTGTCCCATTCAAAAACCCGTTTTAAGCTATCATTTAACATGTTTTACTTATACAAACGCACATGATAATTTTATATTTCATAAGACATATCAGATTAGACTCTTAATTCAACACACAAAACTGTCCCATAACCCCAAGGATTTAACGGGCCAAAACATGTACTTATACCACACATAAAATTATAGGAGACCTTATAATTCTCTCATTAATATTTCCACCTAGGCTTTCTGATTTTATTATGCCAATTAAAGTATAATTTAGGCCGATTATTAGGGCTAGTATAGGGCTGATAAACACGACATCTAAAACAGTCCACATACGACATCAACAAAATCATCTAGGCGTATATACATATACATATATATTTTTATGATCTCACGTGATAGATTCATGTTCATAGATCGTGTATTGTCAATGAAGGACGAACCAGTGATTTAAGGGATACCTTGGTCAGATTAAGGACGAAACAAAGCACCACGATCAAAAACCCTTTCGAAACTAAGTCACATGATCACACCAATGTTTGAACACCAAACTGCTCACCATAAGCTTGTGCACCACGACTGATTACCTTCGTACTTGATCTTCTTGGAGCCAAAAACGAACAGTCTCTTTGCTATTTGTTTTACAGTTTAGTGTGGTACGGTTGTGAATAAGAACAGATGAGTGAGATATAAGTTGGGAATATGCCGAGTTTATGGGGATTATGGGCTGACCCAATCTTTTTCAAACTTTTCAAATAATTATCACTTGTTCAATGTATATAGTTGTGTACAAAAATAAAACAAAAACCAGACCGTAAGAATTTGTTTTTGACGTGTGATAGATATTACGACTTAAGATTTGTGTCATTTTTATTTGTAGGTTAGGTTTAGGATTTGTATTTTTGTAGTTTCACATTGTTCGCATTCAAAGGTTCAAATGTTATCTCGTATCATATATTCTATTGCCATTCATATTTTAAGTCGTACACGTATTAAATGTTCAAATGGTATAACGGAATTTAGGAAAACGGATTTTAGGTAATTATGATTCTTCCCCTCTAAAAAGAAAATTTCTTCCTCGAAATTGAAGAGACGTAACGAAAGAGAACGTATCAAAGTCACGTAAAGAAATGAGGGTAGCTAGATCGCACCGACTCCTCGGTTTCCCAAGTAGCCTTCCGCTCCGGATGGTTTCTCCATAAAACCTTAACAAATGGAATGACTTTCTTTCTCATAACTCTGTCTTTGACAGTTTCGAATAATCTCACGTTCGTAGACAAATAGTAATTTGTCACAGATCGAATTCTAACAGATACGAAACATATATGCAACGGATGATAGCTGGAACCTCTCAAGAGATACCAGAAACATAACATAAGAATGAGGTAAGTACGAGAAAATGCTAAACAAGATAAAACCTCATTTCTTCAAACTGAATTACCAAACAAATCAATGAAATGTACTAATGAACCCAGAAGCACATGACAAGTTACCACAACGTATCAGAATGTGAAATTGAATGGGTAGGATACCTGAACAGTAGAGAATAACGTAAAGCCTGACAAATCATGGATATAATTCTAATTCATCAAACGTACTAAACTCAGGCACTCTCAAGACATCGTATGATCCCAATAATTTCAAGTCATATGATCTGGGTATTATCATGTTGATCAGGCGTCATAATACTTGCATCACATAAACATGCCCTTATTTCCATCATATTCTATTTTGAGTCGTGAAAAAATAATCTACTAACGCCAAGTCAAATCAGATTTACATACAGGTGACAAGCAGTTCCTCAAATCAAAATCTAGAAAAATTCAAAAGACTAAAAGAAAACTTACCAAATCAGAGAAAGAATGAAGGTGGCTGGCTTACTTGAGAAGGTTCCTCATGACATATTTATGACGATCCAAAACTATCTCAGGCTCACAAACAGTGCCAAAATATCACAAATCTGATCTTGCTGATACGAATCACATGAACAAAACAGATGATATTCGAAATCTTTCAAAGAGATACGAGATATGATACGAAGTTGAAGTAATACAAAAAATTCGAAATCATAAAACTTCACAATTTAAACTACTACCGATCAAAATCACATAATGAAATACCAAGCTGTCTCAAAACACGTGACGAAACAAATTAGAGGGACAACGAATCGCGATAACTCTCTCTTCCACCATTCTTAGAATAATCATGGGCTTGATGCCCCCACCAAACCACACGAAGCGGATGAAATCTTCTCAGCATCTCTTCTCTCATATGACGACCTAGTAGCACGGCCGAACTGCTGACCACCAATACGCCCAAACTCCTGGTAGTAGTTTCTCCGCCTATCTGAAATATGTTGATCATAGTTCTTCTGCTCGTACGCCTTCCGAGTGCCCGCTAGTTGAATCTCATCTCTGTCTTTGCTCCTCTTGTTATTCTATCTAGCTCTCTCCGGCATCATCTTGATGTTTCCCAGCAGCGTCGCAATACTCAAACGATCTACTCGACACGAGCAATCCTGTCTTCAACTTCTGGAGTGGCACCTGTATTAAATGAATGTAGCTTCTTCATGAACCTCTCTAACTCAGCAACTATCGTACCAAACTTAGGATCTGAATCACCATCTTTGATTCTACGAGTAGTCACCATCTAAACGATCGAAAAACTAATCCGTGAAGACAAAATAGACAAAATCAAATGTGGAAGGAGGAAGATCAAATCAGCGAAGAAAAAAGAATATCGAAATCAAATCTGAACAAAAAATTCCAACCAAACTGAATATGTCGAAACAAACGGAAGCCTAATGTCTATCCAAAATTCTCACAGGTCATAGCCTAAGCCCTACAGGGCGAAACCGTGTTCTGATACCATCATTGTAACACCCCAACCCGACAAGGGTCAAAATGTCACATTATGGTGTCATATAAAGCATATAAACGCAAGCGGAAGTCTTATTAAATAAAATACCAAGTCATATAAACGAATGACTTCAAAAGGAAATACATAACATGTCTAAAAGAAATCAAATATCATAACAAATGTTCTTCAAAATGAGTCCAAAATGTTAAGGGAAACTAGGGTCGGTTCACTCAAATGCTCCTACTCTCAGCCCATCAAAGCCCAAAGATCTTACTTGGTACCTGCAAAGAAAATGCGGTTGAGCTTAAAAAGCTCTATGAACAGATATAACAAAACGAAAGATAACATAATAACAATACAAAGATGAATTAGAGAAAACTGATAATGAAATCGTAACGAATGAGCATAAGGAGTCTATGAGGAACGTGCAGAACACAATATTAACAGATATCCAGAAGGAACATAAATCAAAGGAGACCAAAGCAAAGCAGTGCATCAATGAACAAATATAAACACATATAAATAACCAAACATACAAGTACCGAACATAATCAAATAGGAGTTGATGAACAATATCATAATCAAAACAAGTAATCAAACAGTGTACAAGCATATCAGCCAGCGGATCAACTTAACACAAAAGTGGCAAAACAAACAAATCAGATAATCAGATATATATAAGCTAAGCTGAATTCTATAAATAGGCGAAAGTAATTAAATAGAATGTAAGCATGGCAATCACACAAGTCAGATAATCAATAATTAATAAATAGAACAAATATCATAACAAGCAGAAATACCAACAGAAGTATAAGCATGTTATGTATCAGGTAGGAATACTGATCGAGCATAATAATTAAATGAAGTAACTGAACAATAGGAATCTTTACAATCGTCGCCTCTCTACCTTTCTAGGCATGCAATCGACTTTGTAAGGGTTTATGAGTTGTGTTTTGATGGCGGTTGCTGGTTTGTTATGCGCTTATGGTTAATGAACGAATTAGGGTTTTCTAATTCGTTTTACATTATCAACCCTAAAAGATTTTTGTAATCGTTTTTTAGGGTTTACCTGGCTGGTTTTGGATTCGATCGTATGGATCTTCATGGTTTTATCTTTGTTTTTTTTTTGGGTAAAAGGGTTAATTCACCCTGGTAAAATGCATTCCACCAAAAAACGTTGAAGTACATAGGATGAGGGTGATATCCCTCACCTCAGTCCCTTAGGACACTTACAGACTCGAATATAGGAATGACACACCATTCCTATAACTTACACTAAAATGAACCTACCAATACTTACAAAAGTACATAAAAAATTACAATACTACTCAAGAAAAGCACTTGAGCCTTCTATATCACTATGGCGGTCCATCTTAACTTCCATGAAGAAATAGAAGGCTCAAGTGTTTTTCTTGAGTAGTGGTGTAAATTTTATGTACTTGTGTCATTATTGGTAGGTTCATTTTATTGTAAGTTATAGGAATGGTGTGTCATTCTTATATTCGAGTCTCTCATCCGTTGTACTTCAATGTTTGCTTGGTTAATATACTTTACCAGGGTGCAGGATTACTCCCCTTTACCCAAAAAACAAGAATATAACATGGTAAACTAAACAAGTCAAATAAACAGATAACATAAGTTGAACCAAATTTCATCATCAAACGGTAGCATGAACAGGAGTGTAAGCAAGGCAGGTCAACAAGTAAGGTAATCATCAATTACTATGCCGAATGAATATCATAAGCAATGGAAGATACCAAACAGAAGTACAAGCATGGTAATCACAAATAGCAGATAGGAATACTAAATGATAATCATAGTCCACGAAAATAACTCAACGAAGGTATAACATGGTAACCGGATGAGTCAAATAATAACATATTAGTATGGCAACCAAATGAATCAAACAGTCACATAATAGCATGGTAAACGGATAATCACCTATTAGCATGGTAAACAGATGAATCGAATAATCACATAATAACATGGTAACAGATGGATCAAATAATCATATAATAGCACGGTAAATGGATGAAGTGGTAATCTGAAGTATAAGCTTGGTAGCAAGAAGAAATGAAGTGAGAGTATTGTAAATCAAATGAACTGGAGTATAGTATGGTAGTCGGATGGATCACATAAGGATACCGGGTGAATATGTAATCAAATGAATAACTGAATAACGTATGGCATAGCAACCAAATGAATAAGAATGTCAGAAATCACAAAGTTACAAAATCAAAATACTGCCCACGAGCTCAAATACTAAAGGAGATACTCCAATTGCCACATATCAAATCACATATCATAATCCGTCAAATCATATTTTTGTACATGGGATCTGCAGACTCCATATATGCCAAACTTTGAGGGGGTGTATTGCACAAACTCACCACATCACCAAAACTAAACAAAATACTTAAGATGCATCCATACGCTCCCTGCAAAACAAACCGAATATACATATGCCAGTTCGAGACTGTACATACGTATTAATGGCCAAGTGATCACATATATCATATCATATCAAAAGGGAACGCTGTGGAATAATCACACCGCCACAAGTAGTGTCATGCCACTGGTGCATTAGTGACATGGTCATGGTACCTCCATGACTAGTTAGCTCGGGCAACTAAACAAAACGAATCATATCAAGTATGTACCTGCAATTGCAAACTCTAAAGTCGGTGTTGGTTTAATTTCTCAACAGCTTGGTCGGGTTATAAGAATGGATGAAGGTACTAGTGCTATGTGTCGTAATCCTTGGGGTCGTTATTCTTATGCACGTGTTCTAATTGAATTATCTGCTGAAAGGGCTGTTTTGGAATCAATTGAAGTGGCTATACCTTTGCCGGAAGGTAAAGGTCATTATCTGGAAGTTCTTGAAGTTGAATATGAATGGTGGCCAGATCGGTGTTCTAAATGTAAGGTCTTTAATCATGAGGACGTTAATTGTCCTCATAGGAGAATGCCGGCTACTAAGGGTTCAGATTCGGCTCATAAAGATGTTGGTGTTAATAGGGGTGTTCACCCGGATATGGATGGAAATAGGGCTACCAAAGGTAACCAAAGGCCTCGGTTTTTCAAACCAAAGTCTAAGTTTGAATATAAACCTGTTTCTAAACCTACTACGAAGAAGAATGCCAATGATACTAAAAGTAGTTTGGAGGAGGGTCCGTTGGATCAGCTTCCAAAAGATGATTCTGTTGGTGCTACTTCGGGTATGGTAATGGGTGATACTGGTCCGAGCAAGGTGGTGGTGGGGGTACCACATGTTAGTGATAAAACGGATACCGTCTGTCAAGTTGCTACTAGTGATGTACCTGCCAAAAGTGGCAATGGAAGTTTGTGGGATCAATTCTCTAAGATCCACAATGTGTCTACTAGGAAGGAAAGTTCATCCTTGTCAGTAGCTGGTTCGTCGGATGATGATGAAGTGTATATGCCTGAGGTCATGCCGGGAGCTGGTTTTTGGATGATTTGAAGTCTTATGATGGTTATGATTATGATTTTCCTGCACATGGCTTTGAGAGTCGCCCTAAGGGCCGTCATAAGTAGTTTTATTTTATTATGTTTGTTATAAGAATGGCCTGTCATTCTTATATAGTTGGTTTGGTTAGTGGTTTTTTGCATGTAAGTGTCCTATGGGACTGAGATGACGGATACACCCTCATCCTTTGTACTTCAATGTTTTTGGCATAATACATTTACCGGGGTGAATTAAACCTTTTACCAACAAAAAAAAACGAATCATATCAAAGCATATCCATAATCATATCATATCCAAATAGATCATATCAATAGAACGGAATCATATCAAAGCAAAGGATATCAAACGGATATCATGGCAAACGAAGAACTATACGAATATCAAATCAGATGATCATATCAAGGTGAATCATATCAAACGGAATCATATCAAACCAAAGTAAAGCGAATTTGAACTTTTGGCCTGCTTGTCCCTTTTCAAGCTTCTTGGGATCAATTCCAAGCTTTTCAGCTTCTTCAGCCACTACTTGTACCAGTGCTTCTTTGCTTTTCATTTCTTCCTCAACCAGTTTCTTTCGCTTGTCTTCCATTTCAAGGTAGGCAGTTAGCTATGCTATAGTGAGCAGGTACTTTGTGTTGCCGATGACATAGGGAATCTTCTCAGGATCTAATGTGGTCATTATGGCTTTTCCTTTGTCCTGAGCAGATGAAGAGGATGCTACCAGTGGAGGTGTTGTTGTGATGATTGTGTTGTTGTTGCTAATGTCATTATCACTGTGGTTGTTGCTGTTGTTGATGATGGTGGGACTGATGAGAGTGGTGCTGTTGATATTGGTTGAGCTGGCTCCCCCTCAGTGAGAGAAGGAGTCTCTTCAGTGGCTCTCTCCCCCTCAACTGTTGCTGCAACATCAGTGAGAGCAAGAGTTGCTTGGGATACTGAGGAAGTAGGAGCTGCTTGACCTTTAAAGACTTGATATATCTCCGAGACCATGGCCTTGATGTCAGTTGTATCTTGTTGAAGACTTGTGACCTTTTCAGCAAGATTGGTCTGAGATAATTCCAGTGCAGTCATTCTAGGCCCAAGATTCCAGGGCATAGAAGACGATGCTTTAGCCAGATCAGTAACTTGAGCATCCAGTGAACCCAGTGTTGATTGAAGAGACTGAATGGAGGACTGAAGACCCTGAACATTTGTAGATTGAAGCATGTTGATTAGTTCAGTGAGACTGGAGGAATTCTTCATGTAGACCTCAGTAGCCTCCAACACTTTAGAGTTAAGTGCTGGGTCTTCTTTAACAGAATCCCTGATTTCATCCAATTTAGTGTGAGACTCCTGCAAGTACTTGAGAAATTTAACCAGGTTTTCATCCAGTCTATGTAGAAGCTGATACATTAGCTCCCTGTGCTCGTCAGTGTTGGTATTGGTAGTGAGCACTTCAGCTTTTATATCTGCATACTTGGAAGCTGCTTCAACATGCTGATCCCATAGAGTATTAGTCATACCAGAGTATAACTTCCTTGAAGCCTTTGTGATCCACATAACCAGCTGTCTTTCAGTCAGTGGAAGAATGTTGTGATACTTTTTGAATTCCTCAGGACAGGATGAACAAGAGGAGTTCGAGTCATTTTCATCAGGCTGAGCAGGTGACTCTTTAGTCTTTTGTGGATCAGGTTGATGCTCTTGTTCTTGTGTTTGAACATCAGCGTCCATTTCTTCTCCTGCTGAAAGTATTTCTTCTTCACTGTCAGGAAGCTCTTCATCAGAGAACAAAATATCAGTAACCTCAGCAACAGTTAACAAACCAGTGGTGGTGATGGGTTCCATATCAGCGGGAGGTATTTGTCCCTCTGAGTCTTTGTCCCCCTGTGCTTCTTCAAGCACTGGTGGGTGATTCCCAGTGCTATCCTTAGAAGCGGTGGCAGTGAGATCTCTATCAGTGGGTTGTTCGTTTCCCCCTGAGTCTTTGGGATCATTCGTTTTGCCCTCAGACAAAAGCGTTGATTGGCGAATGTCCTCCTTGGGCTGTATGGAAGGCGCTCCCCTACTAGCGGTTTGTTTTTTTCCCTCTAGATCGTGGGGAGTAGTAGTTGGGACCAAGGGCACTGACTGTGATGTATCAATGTCCTTCGTTGTCACCGGGGTGGATATTGCTTGGTCTCCTTTGGGTGGCAGATCAGTCTTGGGCTTTTTTTGCTTTTTAGGTTGTGTTCCTGAAGCCTCAGGACCCTGAGACTTGGGTTTGGTTTTAGTCCCAGAGTGAGACTTCCCCTTTCTCTTTTTGGGAGCAGGGTTCGGAGACACTGAGTCCCTCTGGTTGTTTACAGCAACCATATGGGTCGTCAATTCGATTTCAGTGATTTGGGATGGGTCTTTTTGAAAATTTTATTGACTCAGGATGCCAGGTAAAGCACAATATTTGTATTCCTGAGGATAATTGCAACCCGGTAACACTTGTAAAGCGCATGAGACAAACCTAGGGTACGAAACGTATTTCGTCCTAATTTTGCTTAGTAGCTTGGCAACGAGATCACTGTAAATGATCTCCCCTATGTCAACAGCAGTCCCTGTCATCAAGCAATATGCCATCATCAACTGAATAGAGTTAACTTGTTCAGTGGATGAGTGGTTCCCGCCGAGAACCTAGATCACAAATGTGAACAGGATCTTCCAAGCCGCGGGAAAAGAGTTCTTGGTGACTGGGTCAAAAAACAATTTGTTTTAACCTAGATCGATCTAAAACAATTTGTTTTAACTCATCCTTAACTGTGGAAGGGTCAAAAAAAAAAAAAAAAAAAAAAAAAAATTTCTTCCTAGAGTGTTTAAAACACAAAAAAAAATGAACTTGACCTAAGAAACTAACCCTAAAAACGATTTCTCTTTGGCGACAATCTGCGATTCAATTCATTCCCTAAACTTCGATCATTAACATGCTCTAATCCATTATCTATTGCGTTGTTATGTTCCAATTTTGTGTTTTTGCTTGGTTGTTTTAGTTTCATTGCAATCGTTGTGGTTTTAGGGTTTATTGGTATCGTTATTTTTTAGGGTTTCTTTTTTATCGCTGCTGAATATTAATCGTTATTGCTATCATGGTGGACGTTGGTTAGTGTTTTGTGCTTCATCTCATGCTTTAGCTCTTCTAAGGTTATCGTGGTAGAAGATTGACAAGGATCTTCTTGTTTTCCTGGTTCTCTTGGTTTCTTTTTTGGTTTCGGTTATTTTCTGTGTTTATCGTTTTTTAGGGTTTTATTACTTCCTGTTTTGATCTCATGGACAAGGTTGGTGATTCAAACATTGATGTTGATGCATTAAAAGCAAGGATGCAGCGTTTCAAAGATTTGGAAGCTGGTAACGTTGATGCTCAGCCTAAGATGGCCACTAGGGTTTTCTTGAAACTCTATTATCTCCTCGGTGCAACAACAGGTGAATACTGATACTATGGCTGCTAGGGCTGGTCCGTTGGATGCTAGTATGACTCAAGGGGTTGTCCTAGGTGCTGTTGATGGTCTGAATGTGGTCGACACTGATGAAACACGACTACCACCCTTGGAGACGTCTATTCCAGCTACTATGGAGAATGTTGGTAAGTTCTCTACTAATTTGGCTACGTCTCTTAAGACTGTTGATGATGATTCATTTTGGGACGTGGGACCTACTGGTATTCTATCTAATCTTAGTGACAAGGAGTACCCCTCGTTACCTACTCATGCTAATTCGACTGGTACATTTACTACTACTGGTATTCCTGTTGGTAATTCGATTAAAAATATAAGCACATCTGGTAATGATAGTACAACTAAGACAACATCGTATGTGAATGCTACTGTTGCTAGTATTAAAAAGGGTAAGGAGAACTTTAGACCATTGGAATCTGATAATTTAATGGAGGATGTTGAACTTTCTATTCCGTTTAAGGTGGTTGAGGATATTAGTAGCCGTTTTGATAACACCCTATACGGTTACTTTATTGGTAAAAGGGTTACTTTCCCTTTTGTGGAGTACTATGCACGTACTACATGGGCGAAATATGGCCTTAAGAGGGTGATGATGAATGCCAAGGGTTTTTTCTTTTTCAAATTTGATACGCAAAAAGGTTTAGAGGATGTGCTTGAAGAGGGACCTTGGATGATTCGTAATATACCCATTATCTTGAAACCTTGGACTATGAATACTAACTTATTGAAAGAGGATTTAACTCGTGTCCCGGTGTGGGTTAAGCTACATGATGTCCCCATGGCTATATTTTCTGAGGATGGTCTTAGTCTAATTGCTACAAAGATTGGTACTCCTATTATGCTTGACTCATTTACTACTACGATGTGTTTAGAATCATGGGGCCGTTGTAGCTTTGCGCGTGCTTTGATTGAGGTGAATTCTGAGACAGAATTGAAATCTAGTTTGGTCATTGGTGTTCCATTGATGAATGGCATGGGTTATACTAAAGAAACTATCAGGGTGGAGTATGAGTGGAAGCCACCAAGATGCGATACATGTAAAATCTTTGGCCATACTTGTGACCAATGTCCTAAGAAGATTACCCCTGCTGCTAATGTGGTGGAAAAGGATGCGGATGGGTTTCAAACTGTTGGTAATAAACGTAATACTGCGAAGGGTGGTGCCTCACGCGGTGGTATGAAGGTGGGTCAGAAATTTGCTTATCAACCAAAAGGTACTACTAACTCTAAAAATGTAGCTCCAACTACTAGTAATGTGTCTAATATGCAGCTGCCTAATAAGTCTTCTAATTCGAATGCTACTACCTCTAAATCTGCCCCTAGTTCGTCTAGTGCTAGTGCGAGTAATGCTAAATCTGGTTCGCAACCTGAAGCCAATAAAAGTAGTGCTAATCAAAAATTGGCAAAGGATTCTGGTATTACGCTTACTAACTCGTTTGGGGCTCTTAGTGAGGGGATGGAAAATGAGCCTGATGGGGAGGACGATTTGCTGAATGTTTATGATGAAACAGCGGGTTTTATGGCTTCTAATTCGACAGGTGTTACTTATACCACAGGGGCAAGCACTCCTGCATCTAACGTTTTTAATGTCTAGTGTTGCTTCCTGGAATATTAGGGGATTGAACCGTTCCCCTAAACAAAAAGAGGTTCGCCAGGTGGTAAATGAGAATAATTTGTGTTTGTGTGCTATTCTGGAGTCTCATGTGGATGTGTCTTGTGTTTATGATACGTGTGCTAAGGTTTATCGTGGCTGGAAGTGGACGTCTAATGGGAGTTTGTGTGACAAAGGTTCCCGTATTATTCTTGGATGGGATGATGCGATCATTGATGTTTTACCTATGTCCCAAACTACCCAGGTTATGCATGTGCAGGTTAATGTTAAAGCTGATAATAAAGCTTTCTTTGTTTCTTTTGTGTATGCTCATAATTACTATATTGATCGGCGTGCGCTTTGGAATGATCTTGAGGTTCATGGTAGTCTTATGCGAGATAAGCCTTGGGTCTTACTTGGTGATTTTAATGCATCTTTATTTCTGGAAGATAAATCGGGTGGGGGTTATGAGCCTACTATTGCTATGAATGAGTTTAAAGACTGTGTTAATTCTATTGAAGTCTCGGATATCAACTCTTCGGGTCTTCATTTCACTTGGAATCAGAAGCCTAAAGGTAGCAATGGTGTTTTGAAGAAGATTGATCGTATTATGGGTAACATTAAATTTAGTGATGACTTTCCTGGTTCATTTGCTATATTTCAGCCTTACCGTATTTCTGACCATTCTCCTTGTGTTCTTAGAATTCCCACAATATCTAAGAAGAAACCTAAGCCATTTAAATTTTTTAATTTCCTAACGTTTAAAGCTGGTTTTTTGGATGTTGTGCGTGAAGGGTGGAAAATTGATATCCAGGGGCATAATATGTTCAAGGTGGTGAAACGCATGAAGGGTTTAAAAACCCCTATGCGCAAGCTGATGAGAGATCAAGGTAATCTTCATACCCGTGTTAACGACCTTCGTGTTGAACTTGATGAGGTCCAAAAGTCCCTTGATAAGGACCCTTCTAATCCCGTCCTTCGGGAAGAGGAGGGTATTTATCTTCAGGCATTTCGTAATGCCTTACTGGATGAGGAAAGATTTTTGAAGAAAAAATCTAAAGTGGAGTGGCTTCGTGAAGGGGATTCTAATTCTGCATATTTTCATAATATTGTTAAGAGTAGAAGTCATAGGAGTCGCATTGAGTTGGTTACTGATGTTAATAATGTTATGTACCAAGGTAACGAAGTACCTAATGTTTTTGTTCAATACTATGAAAATTTTCTTGGAGTGGAAGGTAATACTATTCCGTTAGTCGATCAAGGTTTGTTCTCTTCTACTATTAACTCGGATATGGCTGATTGGATGGTAAGGGATGTGACTAATTTGGAGATTAAGAATGCTATGTTTTCCATTGGTGACAATAAGGCCCCGGGCTCGGATGGTTTCACGGCTGCGTTTTTCAAAAAGGCTTGGGATATGGTGGGTACTGATGTTTGTTTGGCTATTCTGGATTTCTTTTCTAATGGGAAGCTTCTCAAGGAACTCAATCACACCATTATTGCTCTTATCCCTAAAGTTTCCACGCCTGGTAAGGTAAATGACTATAGACCCATCTCTTGCTGTAATGTGCTTTATAAATGCATTAGCAAAATTATATCTAATCGCATTAAAGAGGGGCTTGGTGATATTGTTAGTATTAATCAATCGGCATTTGTTCCGGGGCGTAATATCTCGGATAATATTCTTCTTACACAAGAATTAAGGCGTAATTATCATCGTCCTCATGGACCGCCGAGATATGCCTTTAAGATTGATATTCAAAAGGCATATGATACTGTGGATTGGCGTTTTCTTGAAACTATTCTAGTTGGTTATGGGTTTCACAATAGGATGGTTTCGTGGATCATGGCTTGTGTTACTAGTGTGTCGTACTCCATTTGTATTAATGGTGATATTTATGGGTGGTTCAGTGCTTGTTGAAAGGGTTCAGACTAGAATATCCGATTGGAAGAATAAATTTTTATCAATGGCGGGTCGTCTACAGCTTATTATATATGTATTATCATCTATGCATATATACTAGGCCTCTGTGTTTATTATTCCTGTCCGTGTTATCCATGATATTGAACAGCTCATGCGTAGGTTCTTTTGGTGTCAGGGTGATATGAAAAAGGGTAAGGCTAAGGTGGCATGGAAGGATATTTGTAAGCCTAAAGAGGAGGGTGGTTTGGGCATTCGTAGTCTTCATGAGTTTAATGTGGCACTTATGGCAAAACATGTTTATAGTATTTTGACCCATAAGGAATCTTTATGGGTTAAATGGATTCATGCATACAAACTACGTGGTAGGAGTTTTTGGGATGTGCCATGTACGGGAGATATGAGTTGGGGCTGGAGAAAACTTCTTCTAATTCGCCCTTCTATTCGGCCTTTTTTCTGGTTCCATATACGTGATGGCAAGAGGGCTTTGATTTGGTTTGATAATTGGTGTTCTTTAAGCCCTCTTAGGCGTTTGCTTACTGCTAGAGACATCTCTCGGTCTGGATTTTCGTTGAATGACTCAGTTGGTGAATTGCTTAGTGATGGTGCTTGGAGATGGCTTAGTGAGTGGATTGATAGGATTCCGGATTTATTACTTATTAAACCTCCAACTCTTACTGATGGTATTGCTGATGAGTTGGTTTGGAGAGTTCCTAATGGTGAATTTAAGCCGTTTACCGTCTCTCATGTTTGGGACTCTATTCGTGGTAGTGCTAACCTGGTTCCCTGGTTTCATGTTGTGTGGTTCACTCAGTGTATCCCTAAACATGCTTTTAATCTTTGGTTGGTTGTTAACTGCAAGCTTAAAACACAGGATAGGCTGAGGCAATGGGATGTTGGTCCTGACACTGACTTAAACCTGCTTCGTTGTCTATTTTGTGATAACCAACCTGATTCTCAAGCTAACCTTTTCTTTGAGTGCCCGTTTTCATTACAGGTGTGGACAAGAGTTTGTGCTCTTTGTGGAATGGATAATGTTCCTCCTAGGTTGGAAGATGTTGTTGCGTACCTTATACCTCTGTCTAAAGGACGATCAGCATCTGGTGTTATATCCCGTCTTCTCCTTGCTGCTTCTTGCTACTCTATCTGGCGTGAACGGAATGCAAGGCTGTTCAAGAAGGGAATGAAGTCATATACTCAGGTGTTTGATGATATTGTGTCTATTGTTTGCTTGAAGATCCTGTCGTTTCTGTTCACGAAAAACTCTATGCGGATTCGAAGGATTTTGGTTACATGGAAGCTACCTGGATCGGTGATCATTGTGGATTGTTCAACGTCTCAATGGAAGTTATTCAGTGCTTATCTATTGCGCAAAGGGAGTGCCAGGAATGGGTTGTACTCTTTTTCCCTACTCCAAGGTTTTTCCTTTCGGGGTTTTTCTTGGAAAGGGTTTTTAAGGAGGAAAACTTCCTGGGTCGTCTTGCTCCTCTTGTGCGTTTGGTGTTTGCGGGATGCTCGCTTGTTACAAGTTCTTCTTGTTTTATGCCTGGTTAGATGATTGATGTATAGCTAGGTTCATTGTGTTTATGGCATGTCATAAACACTAGTTATCAAGTGTTAGCTTGAGGTTAATGTGGTACTTCTGCCACATTCCATGTGTACTTAACATTTTTTGGTTATATATTTACCGGGGTAATACCCTTTACCCAAAAAAATTGTGGAAGGGTCAGGATGAGCAACATAGTTACCAGGATTATAGTCAAGCCCTGTTGATGTAAAAAATATTTTATAGTCCATGGTGACTGACTTTTCCCTGTTAAAAAGTGTTAACTTGATGAGAGACTCCCTGAGTGGTCTAAGGTCTGTCTCATCAGTTGAGGTTTTCGGGTCATAGGCCACAGCTATTGCCCAAAACTCCCTGAGGAGGTTTTGTACAGTATAGGACTGAGTAAAGGCCTGTTTTAGTGGGCAATTGAGCAAAAATTTCATGATTCCCTTATAGGCTGGGACATCAGGTGGGTATTCAAAATTGCCTATAACATTATTAGTTTTGAATTCAACATTTTCAAGACCACCCACCCACTGAGGTGCAAAATGAAGGCTTTGTGTTCTTGCCATTTCCATTGAAGGATTTTAGGGTTTTGAAAAATATTTGACAAGAACAGTCAAAAACTTGAAAAACTTTTGAGTTTGGTGAAGAAGAATCTTTTGAAATGGTTTACAGAGAAGATTTTTGTTAAAACTGGTTGAAGATTTGAAGAACACACAAAGTTTTCTGGGTTTGAGAAATAATTTTGACAGCATTTTGATGCAGAAATAATTTGTGTGTGTTTTTAATGTTTTGAGGGGGTATTTATAGAGTGGTGAGAAGGGTAGATTTTGCACTAATGAGGATTTGTAAAGTTTGTTTTTGAAAACGTTTTTTTTGGGTAAAGGGTATTACCCCGGTAAATATATAACCAAAAAATGTTAAGTACAAATGGAATGTGGCAGAGGTACCACATTAACCTCAAGCTAAAGCTTGATAACTAGTGTTTATGACATGCCATAAACACAATGAACCTAGCTATACATTACATCATCTAATCAGGCATAAAACAAGAAAAACTTGTAACAAGCGAGCATCCCGCAACCAGCATACGCACGAAGGGAGCAAGGCGACCCAGAAAGTTTGTCTCCTTAAAAACCCTTTCCAAGAAAAACCCCGAAAGGAAAAACCTTGGAGTAGGGAAAAAGAGTACAAACCATTCCTGGCACTCCCTTCGCCAAATAGATAAGCAATGGAGAACTTCCATTAAGACGTTGAACCATCCGCAATGATCACCGATCCAGGTAACTTCCATGTATCCAAAATCCTTCGAATCCGCATAGAGTTCTTTGTGAATCGAAACGAAAGGATCTTCAACCGAACAATAGAAACGATATCATCAAACACCTGAGTATATGACTTCATTCCCTTCTTAAAAAGCCTTGAATTCCGTTCACGCCAAATAGAGTAGCAAGAAGCAGCAAAGAGAAGGCGAGAAATAACACCAGAGGCTGAACGTCCTTTAGAGAGAGGCATAAGGTACGAAACAACATCATCCAATCTAGGAGGAACACTATCCATTCCACACATAGCACAAACTCTCGTCCACACCTGTAAAGAAAAAGGGCACTCAAAGAAAAGGTGAGCATGAGAGTCAGGTTGGTTATCACAGAATAGACATCGAAGCAGGTTTAAGACAGTGTCAGGACCAACATCCCATTGCCTCAGTCTATCTTGTGTTTTAAGCTTACTATTAACGACCAACCAAAGATTGAAAGCATGTTTAGGGATACACTGAGAGAACCACACAACATGAAACCAAGGAACCAGGTCGGCAATAAAACGAATAAAATCCCAAACATGAGAGATGGAAAACGGTTTAAAATCACCATTAGGCACTCTCCAAACCAGCTCATCTGCAATACCATCAGTAAGTAATGGAGGATTAATCATCAATAAATCCAGAATCCTATCAACCCACTCACTAGGCCATCTCCAAGCACCGTCTAGTAGCAAATCACCAACTGAACTATTCAATGAAAATCCAGACCGTGAGATATCTCTTGCAGTAAGAAAACTCCTTAGAGGACTCAATGAACACCAATTGTCAAACCAAATAAAAGCCCGCCTGCCATCACGGATGTGGAATCAGAAAAAAGGCCGAATAGTGGGTCGAATTTGAAGAAGTTTTCTCCAGCCCCAACTCATATCACCCGTACATGGAACATCCCAAAAACTCCTACCGCGTAGCTTGTATGCATGAATCCATTTGACCCATAAAGATTCCTTATGAGTCAAAATACTATAAACATGTTTCGCCATAAGTGCCACATTAAATTCATGAAGACTACGAATGCCCAAACCCCCTTCCTCTTTCGGCTTACAGATATCATCCCACGCCACCTTAGCCTTACCCTTTTTCATATCACCCTAACACCAAAAGAAACCACGCATGAGCTGTTCAATATCATAGATAACACAGACATGAAGAATAAACACAGATGCCCAGTATATATGCATATATGATAACACAGATATAATAAGTCAAACGACCCGCCATTGAAAACGTTTTATGTACCTCATTTAATGCCACCACTCCACTACCCGCAGTAATTTCTCGGTTTTCAAGGGAACAGTTGCAGTGCACAGTAAAAGTGCATTTTGCAGTATTAAAATATCCTTAGGATATTTGTTGTAAGAGGAGGCATTTAATGCCAAGTGGGATGAGGTAAGGTTTGAGGGACCCTTGACTTGAGTGACAAAAGGACATAGAGACATAAATTCCTATATTAAATTGGTGTGTTTACCAACGTAGGACATTTAAGTAACTGAAATACTTTGTGCATTTAGTTACTCATTCAATGCTCAATATCAGCTGTCAGGGTCCCTGAATGAGTCTTACTCATTCAGTGAGAAGGTTGTTTGGGGGTTTTGTTCAGGGAGCATGAACCATTTCAGATAGAACTCACTGAGATTTGGATTGATTTTTAGGTTGCTGACTTTCAATGTCAAGCATTCCCAATTCAGCTTTCAGTCTCCTGAAGGTAGGTTCATCTAAGGGTTTGGTGAAGATATCAGCAAGTTGATATTCAGTAGGGATGAAATGAAGTTCTATGTCTCCTTTCATTATGTGGTCCTTGATGAAATGATATCTGATATCAATGTGTTTGGTTCTTTGGTGAAGGACAGGGTTGTTGGAGATTGCAATAGCACTGGTTTTATCACAGAAGATGGGTACCATTTTGTAATGGATGTCATAGTCACTGAGTTGACTTTTCATCCATAATACATTGGCACAGCATCCTGCAGCAGCCACATACTCAGCTTCAGTTGAAGACATAGCCACTGATTGTTGCTTTTTAGCACTCCAACAAACCAGCTTTCCTCCAAGAAATTGATAGGACCTGAGGTACTTTTTCTAGCCATGTTGCAGCCAGCATAATCAGAGTTAGAATACCCTTTGAGGTCAAACCCTAAGCATTTTGGATAGTAAAGTCCAAGGCTTGGAGTTCCCTTCAGGTATCTGAGGATTCTTTTGGCTGCAGTTAGATGGGATTCTTTGGGATTGGACTGATATCTTGCTATTAGACAGACTGAGAATTGTATGTCTGGTCTGGAAGCAGTTAGATACATCAGTGAACCTACAATCCCCCTGAAATAAGTTTGATTAACTAATTTGCCAGTGAGATCAGGTCCAAGATTATTTGGAGGAACCGTTGGAGTCTTCACTGAGGCACAATCAGATATCTCATATATCTTCAAGAGATTTCTTGTGTATTACTCTTGACTTATGGTGATTCCTTTATCAGTTTGCCTGATCTGTAGTCCAAGGAAGTATGTGAGTTCACCCATCATGCTCATTTCAAACTTCCTTGTCATCAGTTTTTCAAACTATTTGCAAAGAGTGTAATTTGTTGAGCCAAAGATGATGTCATCAACATATACTTGGACCAGTATCACATCTTTTTTTGTCCTGTAGATAAACAGTGTGTTGTCTATCTTTCCTCTGACAAACTTTTTTTGAATCAGGAAGGCTGAGAGAGTTTCATACCATGCTCTGTCCATATAGGGCTTTGTCAAGCTTGCAGACATAGTCAGGGAATTCACTATTCTCAAAGCCAGGAGGTTGTTGAACATATACATCTTCCTTGAGTTCACCATTCAGGAATGCACTTTTCACATCCATTTGGTAAACTTTAAAGTTCATGTAAGTTGCAAATGCAAGGAAGATCCTGATGGCTTCCATTCTTGCAACAGGAGCAAATGTCTCATCATAGTCTATGCCTTCTTGTTGACTGTAACCTTTGGCTACAAGTCTGGCTTTGTTTTTAATGACAGTGCCGTTTTCATCAGTTTTGTTCCTGAAAACCCACTTCATTGCTATGACAATGACATCCTGAGGACATTTGATCAAGGTCATGACCTTGTTTTTAACAAACTGTTGAAGTTCTTCTTGCATAGCCTGAACTCAGCTTGGATGTTTTAGAGCCTCAGTGACACTTTTGGGTTCTATTTCTGATAGAAAATCAGCATATAAACATTCATTGGCTGAAGCTGCAGTTAACTGAGCATACCCTCAGTGGGTTCACCTATGATGTTTACAAGCTCAATGTCCTGAGATCTTGTCCACTTACTTTTTTTTTTTACTACAAAGGTAAAATATATTAAATAAAATGAAAAATTTATATACAAGACATAGCACAAGAAAATGAAATTGATAGGACAACCCCTAAACAATCCATTTCTTGCCTAGGAAAGAGAGGAACCAAACTAACCCTAAAGTCGATTTGGCTCTGGCGAAAACAAAGATAACACCGAATCCCTTTCACCTCTAATAATTCGACATCATGCAATCTCTATTCTCTTGTTTCTTACTCTAATTCGTTTCAGTTATGTGATTTCATTCGTGATTTACGTAATTGTCTCTGATTTTTGTAATCGATTGGAGTTCGGGTTTGTCATTGTCGGTTTTTAGTTGTTTAGGGTTTCGTTACATATTAATCGATTCTTTTTAATTCTGTGCTTCATGGCTGATTTTGGGTAGTAAAGTTGCGCATCAATTCATGCCTTAGTCACACTAAGGACTTCGTTTGTGGAAGATTGACGTGGATTTCCAGTTTGCTTTGTTTTACGTTTTTTTAGGGTTTCGTTTTGGTCGCTTTGTTTTTTCTGGTTCTTTACTTGTTGCTGCTGCTTCTTAATTGTATTATGGATATTAGTGGTGAGGTTAACGTGGATTTGGATGCATTTGAAGCTCGTATGCGTAGGTTGAAAGGGAACGAAGAGGGTTATGAGGTTGCGCAAAACCCTAGATTGCCTGTTACAGTATTACGACACCCTAATGTAGCTACATCTGATGTTGATTCCAATATTGCTGCTAGGGGTGCTTCTGATTCGTATCAAGAGTTGAAGGATACATCTAACGTCCAAGAGATTGGTAATAACGAGGTTAAGGTTAAACCAAGAGTTGCGACTAGGGTTTTGAGAAACCCTAATCCAGGTTTCGCCAATACTGTCTCTGATGACACTCGAATACCAAAGAATAATACTCTTCAAGGTACTATGGAACAAACACGCTTAGATTCTGGTTTTACAAACATAGAGGTCGAAAACTTGGAGTATGGATCGTTTTGGGATGCTGGACCTAATGTTACATCGACAAGCATGCATGGTTTTCCCTCTCTTTCTGAGTCATTGGGGTCTAAAGCTAGTGTTTTGGGTGCGTCCAAGGAACAAGGTGGTGTGGATAATGGTAATGAGACTAATCTTCCTGGTGGAGATAACGTTAAGGTTTCTCATCTAGCGGGTAAACACTCTAATGCTTCACCCTCTACCGTGGAGAAAACTCAAGGTAATGTGACTATTGTTCAAAGTGCGGAGGTAAATACATCACCTAAGTCATACATTGGTGCTACTAGTGGTGCTAATTCAGCAAGTGTCCCGGTAAAAAGTAAGTCTAATTTTCGTGCAATTAAAGTTGATAATATGTTTAATGGTGTTGACGTGTCCATTCCCTTTAAGGTGGTACAAAATATTAGCTCTAAATTTGATAACACCTTGTATGGATACTTCATTGGTAAGCGTATTGCATTTCCTGTGGTTGAGTTTTTTGCACGTAACAACTGGGCTAAGTATGGTTTAAAACGGATCATGATGAATGCAAAAGGCTTCTTTTTCTTTAAGTTTGATTCTCAGGTTGGTATGGAGGCTGTTCTTGAAGGAGGTCCGTGGATGATTAAGAATAGTCCTATTATACTTAAAAAGTGGACCATGAGTACTAGTTTGACGAAAGAGGAGTTAACCCGCATTCCGGTATGGGTTAAACTTCATGATGTTCCGTTACAGGTATTCTCTGAGGATGGCATTAGTATTATTGCAACACATATTGGTACGCCTATCATGCTTGATTCTTTTACTAGCTCTATGTGTGTTGAATCTTGGGGTAGGAGTAGTTTTGCTCGTTGTTTAATTGAAATTGACTCTCATACTCCCCTTAAGGAATCTATTTCTATTGGGGTACCATATTTGGATCGACCTGGGTTCTCTTCTGAAACTATTAGGGTGGAATATGAGTGGAAACCTCCTAGGTGCGATGTTTGTTTGATTTTTGGACACTCTGTTGACTCTTGTCCTAAGAAAATTGTGATTCAACCGGTTGTGGAGGATAGGAGTGATGGGTTTCAACTAGTTGGAAAAAAGGGTAAAGCTAAGAGGAATGCTAAGGAAAATAAAAGTGGTAATGTGTTTAATGGGGTTCTAGTTGGTAAAAATATGCAGATAGGCCCAAAGTCGTTCATACTCCTACTACTAGCATACCTCCTCATGGAGGTGCTAGTACTAGTACGGGTCATTCACCCAATCTGGTAGGTAATTTGGTTTCACCTAATAAATCTACACCTAATGCCCCTACTGATATGTCTAATAAGGGTAGTCAACCTGCTCATGCTTCAACAACAGTAAGTAATCCAATTCTGGCTCCTAATATATCTACATCTAACCCATTTGGTTCTTTGGCTACTTCTGATGATGTTGATGAGAATAATGGGTTGGCGGATGATGATGAGGTTGAAAATGTTTATGATGAATCTGGTAATTTGTTTGACAAATCGGGGGCAAGCACTCCTGTCCTGAATGTCCCTGATGTTTAGCCTCTTGGAATATAAGGAGTTTGAACCATTCCCCTAAACAAAAAGAGGTTAAACAGGTGGTAAATGATAATAATCTTAGTGTGTGTGCTATCTTGGAATCTCATGTTGATGCGTCGGTTGTGTATGATACATGTCGTAATGTTTGTCGTCAGTGGAAGTGGACGTCAAATGGTAGTCTTTGTGATAAGGGGTCCCGTATTATTCTTGGTTGGAATGATGATATTGTTGATGTTATGATTATGTCTCAAACTAACCAGGTTATGCATGTTCAGGTAAATACTCGGACGGACAGCAAATCTTTTTTCTGTTCTTTTGTGTATGCTGATAATTACTATGTTCATCGGCGTGCTCTTTGGTCCAATCTTGTTTGCCATGCTGGGTTTATGCGTAGTAGGCCTTGGGTTTTGTTGGGTGATTTTAATACGGCACTTAACTTGGAGGATCATTCATGTGGTAGTTATGCTCCTGACATTGCTATGCGCGAATTCAAAGATTGTGTTCAGAAAATGGAGGTTGAGGATCTTAATTGTACTGGTCTTCACTTTACTTGGAATCAGAAACCAAGAGGCTCATTTGGTACATTGAAGAAAATTGATAGGGTAATGGGCAATCTTAAATTTGCTGACTTGTTTCCAGGTTCGTTTGCTATATTTCAACCTTATCGTATTTCAGATCATTCTCCGTGTGTTCTGCGTATTCCCTAGGTAACTAAGCCTAAGCCTAAACTGTTCAAATTCTCTAATTTCTTAGTTCATAAAGATGGGTTTATTGATACGGTTACTGCGGGATGGAATCTTAATGTTCATGGTTGTGCTATGTATCGTGTGGTTCAACGCTTAAAGGGGCTGAAATCTCCTTTTCGTAAGCTTTTGCATAGTCAAGGTAATCTAAATGAGCGGGTAGTTAGGATTCGGAAGGAGTTAGATGAGGTCCAAAAGGCTATTGATACAGATCCGTCTAATTCAGACCTACGTGATGAACATGCTCATTATCTTCTTGCATATAAGGAGGCTATGTTAGATGAAGAACGGTTTTAAAGCAGAAATCTAAGGTTCAATGGCTTCATGCAGGTGATTCTAATACGGCTTACTTTCATAATATTGTTAAAAGCAAATGTGCCCGCAACCGAATTGAATTGGTGAGAGATGCAAACAATGTCTTATATGAGGGCATCAGGTTGCAGATGCTTTTGTTGCTCATTATGAACAGTTTCTTGGTATTGAAGGTAATTGTAGTCCATTTGATGAGTACGGTATATTTTCTAATGTTCTTTCACATCAATTGGCTAATTCGATGGTTCGTCATGTCACGGATGCGGAGATAAAGGAGGCTATATTTTCTATGGGGGATGATAAAGCTCCTGGTCCCTATGGTTACACGGCTGCTTTCTTTAAGAAAGCATGGGATATTGTGGGTGTTGAGGTTATATCTGCTGTTCGGGATTTTTTCATGAATGGTAAGCTTCTTAAGGAGATTAATCATACCATTATATCGTTGATCCCTAAAGTGTCTACCCCGGCTAAGATTAATGACTATAGGCCTATTTCTTGCTGTAATGTCATGTATAAGTGCATTAGCAAAATCCTTGCTAACCGTATTAAGGAAGGCCTTGGTCAGTTGGTCAGTATTAATCAATCTGCATTTGTTCCTGGTCGTCGTATATCTGATAATATATTACTTACCCAAGAGCTTATGCGAAATTATCATAGAGGGAGAGGTCCACCTAGATGTGCGTTTAAGGTTGATATTCAGAAGGCATATGATACGGTTGATTAGGCTTTTCTTAAAGCTATCCTGATTGGGTTTGGTTTTCACGCAAAAATGGTTGACTGGATCATGGTATGTATCTCATCTACATCTTATTCTATATGTATTAATGGGGATCTTCATGGCTGGTTTAAAGGTAAGCGGGGTCTTCGACAAGGTGACCCGTTATCTCCCTATTTGTTTACTCTGGTTATGGAAGTTTTAACTCTTATATTGCAGACAAAGGTTTCTAATGCAGTGGATTTTCAGTTTCATCATTTGTGTGAACAATAGAGAATTATTAACCTATGTTTTGTAGATGATCTCTTCTTGTTCGCTAGAGGCCATCAGGATTCTGTTAATGTCATTATGCAGGCTTTGGAGGATTTCAAGAACTTTTCGGGTCTTGTCCCAAGTATCCCGAAAAGTACAGCTTTCTTTTGTAATGTGCCTAATGCTATTAAAGCTGCTATTCTCCAGTCTATGCCATTTGCAGAAGGTTCTCTCCCTGTCAGGTATCTTGGGGTTCCGCTTATATCTTCGAGACTTCTTTATAGGGATTGTAAGATGCTTGTTGAAAAGTTGGAAGGCCGTGTGAATGATTGGCGTAATAAGTTCTTATCTCTTGCGGGTAGGCTTCAGTTGGTGAGGTCTATTTTATCATCGATGCATCTGTATTGGGCTTCAGTATTTACTCTCCCTACTCGTATTATACATGAGTTAGAGCAGCTTATGAGGGGTTTCCTTTGGTGTCAAGGAGAAATGAAAAAGGGAAAGGCTAAGGTTGCTTGGGAATCTGTTTGTAAGCCAACAAAAGAAGGTGGTCTTGGTATTCGCCGTTTGGAGGATTTTAACATTGCTCTCATGACTACACATATTTTGAGTATTCTGACACATAAAGAGTCGTTATGGGTTCAATGGATTCATTCTTATAAACTTCATGGGAGAAGTTTTTGGGATGTTCCATGTTTAGGGGATGTTAGCTGGGGATGGTGCAAGCTTCTTGCGATTCGACCAAAGATTCGTTCATTTATTTGGCATAAGATCAATAATGGCAAGGACACATCGGTTTGGTATGATAGGTGGTGTGCGTTAAGCCCAATTCGCGATTTGCTTACTGCTAGGGATATTGCCCGAGCAGGTTTTAATTTATCTGATTCGGTTTCTGATCTGATTGCTAATGGTGTTTGGCGATGGCCGGTTGACTGGTTATCTCGTGTTCCTTTGTTAGCTGCAATTCCGGTCCCTTACCTTAATGATACTGTTGATGGATTATTATGGCGCAAGTTGGATGGTAATTTCTGTGGTTTTTCAGTCTCGGGTGCATGGGATTCTATACGTCTTAGGGCTGATGTGGTTGACTGGTGTAATGTTACTTGGTTCTCTCATTGTATCCCGAGGCATGCAATACACTTGTGGCTCGCTATTAAGCACAAGCTGAAGACCCAAGATAGGATGCGACAATGGGATGTTGGTCCTAATGTGGATTTGGACTCGCTTAGATGCCCGCTTTGTGAATTGGTTCCGGATTCTCATTCTCACTTATTTTTTGAGTGCCAGTTTTCTATGCAGGTTTGGTTTCAGGTCCAGGTTTTATCTGGCATGGATGCTGTCCCGCCTTCCTTGGAGAGTGTTGTTCATATTCTTATTCCTATATCTAAGGGGCGGTCGGTTGGTAGCATCATTTCTCGACATCGCTTGCGGCTACTACATACTTTATCTGGATGGAGCGTAATGCTAGGATTTTCAAGCGTAAGAAGTCTACTGTTGCGGAAGTGGTTAGCATCATTGTCTCTACCATTTGGTTGAAGCTGGTTACCTTCAAGTTCAAGAAGTTAACCTCGCGGTCTCGTTTGATCCTTGATAAATGGAAGATTCCAAGTATATGTATTTCTCACGAAGGGAGTGCTAGGTAAGGGTTGTACTCTTTTTCCCTACTCCAAGGTTTTTCCCTATGGGTTTTTCTTGGAAAGGGTTTTTAAGGAGGCAGACTTCCTTGGTTAATTTGCTCCCTTTGTGGATTGGCTGGATGCGGGATGCTCGCTTGCTACAAGGTTTTTTACTTGTTTATGCCTAGTTAGTTGATGTAATATAGCTAGGTCTTTTGTGTTTATGGCTTGTCATAAACACTAGTTTATCAAGTTTTCGCTTGAGGTTAATGTGGTACCTCAGCCACATTCCATTTGTACTTAACATTATTTTTTGGTTATATATTTACCGGGGTAAAACCCTTTACCCAAAAAAAAAAGAGAGGAACCAAACAAAATAACAAAAATCCAAATACAAAACTCAAAAGGCTAACAAAAAATAACAATAACCAAAAGAAAACAGATTACAAAAAAGATGCAACCCCTAATCTTAGTCCTAGCAAGAAGGCAAGCTTTATCTTATACCATACCCATATTCTGAATACATGGACAGATACAAGGGACCAACCAAGTAACTGCCAAACATCACCATATGAATATAGCACAAAGAAAGCTGAGATGCTAGAACTAAAGAAAAGGAAATTGCAAGCTTATAACAAACATCACAATACAACATGATTCCTCCCATAAACTTGAAATCTGAAATTGCCATAGAAAACCAAAAATCCATATCTTCAATGCAGAGATGAAGAAGAGTGAAACAACAAACTAACCAATCACTCTTAGACCCTGTCTCGTTAAAAAACCTAGCCAAATGAAAAACCCTGTGGGAAAAATTGGACAAGGAAAAAGAGTACAAGGATTCAATGCCATAGAAATAGAAGGATAATAGCATAAAGACCAATAGATCAACATAATCAAACCTGTGGTGTAAACACCACAACTGATTATCCAAATAACTAAATCAGCATCACCCCGATCAAAAACCTGATTGCAACTCTAGAAACCAGTTCCCAAACAAAAGCAGCAGACCCAGGACACCAACATATCAGTAGGCCTGCAAGAGTTCAAATGACAGCCAATATCTGCACTAAATTGGTTAGAGAAAAAGTTCCAGATATAAAGGCGCACATCCTCATAGACCCACCCCATCTGCAAATACCTCAATGAGATCATGTATAGCAAAAACCAACAACAAGATTTAAATAAGGCAGCCCAAAAGGATGCCACATCCAGATCATTACACCCACAAACAACACCTCCAAAAAACAAAAGGCCAGCGCAGAAAATAAGCCTAAACTCTGTAGTGCATAGTCTACCAAACCACATACCTCCAATCAGCAGACCAGCACAGAGCTTAAACTTACAATCTGTAGTGCATAGCCAATTGCATAGAATCCACCAAACATCAAAACCAGAGCACCAACACAAAATATTCTGCACCCAACTAGATAAGCAACACTAGCAATTCCACTACCATCATCACCACTAGACCACAAGAACTTCTTAAGGACCTTATCAATGCTATCACAAACATGAACAGGAAGTAAAAACATGGATGCCCAATACACATGAAGAGATGACAGAACCGAGGACACAAGTTGGAGTACAAAAGCTACCCTGGTCTAGGTCGGTCTATTCTTAGCTAGGCATCGCGTTATAGCATAGGAATACTACCCTAGTCTAAGTCAACAAGTGTCGCATGTCTAACCTTTCCTAGTCAACGCATTAGCAATTCAAAAGAGTAGCGGCAGGTCCAAGAAATAGTTTGTATTCACATAAAACCATAAGATCACAATCCACAATTCAAATATACCAAACAACAGTCATTCTCAAATAATGTTCACATATCCAGTTATGGTTCGTTAAAAGCAGAATGTATTCTCCCCCAAAAGAGTTATGAAAACTGTAACGCCCCCGAAATCTTGATGACAGCGGAAGACTAATTCGGGTGTTACTCGAATGGAGATCATAGTCAATAATTGTAGAAAACAACTCGAAAGAGGCGTTGCTTGCTGCTCTATCCGTGGTTTTAGAGTTTTCCACCAATCGTTGTGCGAAATTTGTGAACTGATTCTTATTTGATGGCTACATGATCATGGAGTGGTATGTTAGGGTGTACTATACCCTATTGTTAGTTTTATGGCTGCTTTTGTTTGCTATGGTTTGCATTCGGATCTTCTTTAGCAAACATATTTTATGTTGAAGATCGCATGGATTTATCTACGTGGATTCTTCATGGAAGTTAAGATGGACCACCATAGTGATATTGAAGGCTCAAGTTTTTTTCTAGAGTAGTTGTGTAAATTTTTATGTACTTGTGTCATTATTGGTTGGTTCATTTTATTGTAAGTTATAGGAATGGTATGTCATTCTTATATTTGAGTCTGTAAGTGTCCTTAAGGACTGAGGTGAGGGACTCACTCTCATCCGTTGTACTTCAATTTGTTTGGTTAATATACTTTACCAGGGTGTAGGATTACTCCCCTTTACCCAAAAAAAAACTCGAAAGAGGCGTTTTATTAAAAGTAGTTATCATTCATCGAAAACTCATAGTTGTTACAAAACATTGTGAATTGTTCTAGCGTTTTCCCAAAATAAAGATCATGAGTTTGAAAGAAATGACAACTTTATGTTTACACGACCAGTAAAGCCTTGCCATGCCCCACTCCGCGCCTTGGTCATAATCTTTACTAATTACCTGAGATAACATGCTTAAAAAGTTAACAAAAATGTTGAGTGAAGTTCATAGGTTTAAATAACAGATGAACACAAGAATATGAGCATGATCATTAAGTTCATAGGTTTAAATAACAGTTGAACACAAGAATATGAGCATGATCATTGTAAACTAACAATATCATAAAGAAAAATCACAGATTATTATGCGCTAAGCTCATGCAACCAAGACTCAACTGCATACACTGAATTACTGGTGTACGTAAGTTTTGCCCCAAAGGAGGTAATAGCCAATTACCTAATGCAATTCAAATATGGTGTGCCTCGATTATTTCTCTATAACCAAGACGGGGTAGTTACTCCCCATAGTACTATTCATGATATTTGCCTTCACTCGCGGTGACTAATGGTTCATGATACAAGGGACTTATGGATAAATACTTAGGCAGTTCCAATAATCAAGAAGCGAACATTTATGAAAAACCCTTGTGTTCTAGTTTAGAGCATGTATCTCCATCGTGGGGTTTGCAAATAAAAGTAAAAGCGAGGCTTTGAACTCACCTTGATGATATGAACAAGCACAAACAGATCAAGCATAATGTAGCGGATGTTCCAAACCGAAACCTATAAATGATGAGATGGCGAGTCTTAGATATGATGAACATTTTGGTTCGTGACCTTTTAATAGAGCATTCAATATTCTTATTCTATAGATCATTGAATTGTCCAATTCAATAGTGTGTGCGTGCTTAACGTTTTAAGTTAATTTTTGTGTGTGACTAAAAAGTTGTCATTTTGAGTCAAAATCCTAAAAATTCTCTCTCTCTTGGGGGAAAAAGGCGACACAAAAAACCCTAACAAATCTTCAATCATTATTCATCTTTTTGCCCTAATCCTTTTAATTTCTGGATCGATTTGATTCTTCTATTGATTAAACATTGTTGTTTATCATTGATTCTTTCAAATCGTGGTTTATATCATTCGAAAAGGGTCAATATTGGTGAATCATTTTGTAGGGTTTTTAGCCGCCTTCTGTTTTTTAATCGTTCCTTATTATTCCTTGATTTTATTAGTCGGTTTTTAACCCTCATATATATAAGGATCGATCTTATCATCTTAATGCGCATTGTTTAATCAGTATCTGATTAAAGGTTCTATATTATACGATATCCATTCTAGGGTTTCGTTATTTAGTGTGCTTAAGATCACTGATTTCTGGTGCTTCACGCAAAACTGAACTCGATTAGGGTTTGGTTTATTCTGTTTTGCAAGTAACCCGATCTAGGGTTTTGAATAAGTACAAGTGCGTTTGTTTGCTGCTGAAAGTCGATTATTGTTTCTGAGTAATAAGTGGGTTTTGAGAGAGATGGAACCAGGTTTTTTGAAGACGTCCAAGAAGTCTGGATTGGCTGCGAAGATTAAAAACATTGAAGGTAAATTTATTACCAAGGATGGTATGCCATCGAAGTCAATTCTAAAAGGTGCGGGTTTGGCTGGGAAAGCTGGTAATGATCATGCTTCTGTATCAGATTCCTCTACCATTCAGCATGTGATACCAATTCCCAATCCTACTGTTCGTGTTAAGGATAGTCTTGTTGACCCCTCGCATGTTGTACCTATTGCTGAAAGTTCTATACCTGCTGTTACTGATGTACTCAATCATGTCAGTTCTAGTAAGGTGCAAGTATCGAGGGTAGCTAATGAGGAGCAAGTTTCTGGTGCTAAAGTTGTGATCCCAACAACCGTGGTTGATGATATATGTCAGAAATTTTCTAATACATTATACGGTTATTCTGTTGGTAAACGTTTAGCGTTTCCTGTTGTGGAAGATTATGTTAAGAATGCTTGGGCTAAGTTTGGCTTTCTACGCGTTATTCTCCGTGATGGTTTTTCCTTTTTTCAGTTTTCATCACAAGAGAGGCTGAATAAGGTTTTCGAAGGTGGTCCATGGTTTGTTAGGTCGCAATTTATCTTCTTATATAAATGGGTGGCGAATTCTAAGCTGCAAAGGGAGGAAATCACAAAGGTGCCGGTATGGGTGCGTATACATAAAGTACCTGCGGTCGCGTATTCGGAAGTAGGTATAAGTTTGATTGTAAAACAGTTGGGACGAGTCATTCGTTTTGATGCTGGTACGTGTGCTATGTTCGTTAATCCGTGGGGTCGTTATTTTTGAATTATCTGCTGAAAATGCTATCTTACAATCAATTGATGTTGACATACCTTTACCTAATGGAAGGCCATTATATGGAAACTCTTGAAGTTGAATACGAATGGTGGCCTTCTCGTTGTTCCCATTGTAAAATATTCATCCATGAGGATCCTGTTATGTTGAAGAAGGTTAATTCGGTTTCAGCTTGTGACGGTGTACGTAATAAGGTGAATGTTCACAAAAAGAAGGTTGGGAAATTGGTCGCAAAATCTAAACCAGATGTTAGGTTGTTTAAACCTAAATCTACTTTCGTTCATAGGCCTGTTTCTAAATCGAGTATGAGTAAGGTCACCAATTTGGAGAAGACAAATGATCAATCTAATTATGTTCCTCCTATGGTTAATACTAATGATTCATTTCGGTCTACAAATGAGCATCGTTATTTTAAAGATGACATTAATATTTTGGGTAAAGGGGAGTAATCCTGCACCCTGGTAAAATATATAAACCAAAACGTTTAAGTACAACAGATGAGAGTGAATCTCTCACCTCGGCCCGTTACATGGGCAACAGACACACACTAAAAGTGCACTTTAACCAAACATATTACATAAGAAAGACATGCCAATCTTATGGACTACCAAACATCCAAATTTACTTCCTACCACGACCTAAGAGACTAACATCATACATGTCACAAATATCCTCCAAGTGTCCAGGTAAATTGTAGACTTGAGCAGCATAATCATCGAAATCTTCTAGCTCAAATCCCCCACCTCCCCCAGAAGCCATAAATGACGCCATAGGGTTATCCGGCTCCAAAACCTCATCCTCTCCACTATCAGAACAAGTCACATTCCCTACTTTAGAAAACGGATTACTTACCTTAGTAGCAGAAGAATTCATAGTCTCCGGAGGCTTAATAGCCGCACCTATATCAACACGAGATTCGTTCCCCCGAGAACCATCCATACCTGCTTCCTTAGTACAACCAGAATAATTCCCAATCTTCGCCTCGTCAGTAGTAGAATCAACCACAGTACTTGGGATGCCCGTGTCATCTTGCACCTCAAGAGTCCTAAAAGAGTTAGACGTAGTAATAGGTGTACCTTTAGCATTAGCACTAGCAGCTTCCGGTGTCTTCGTCTTTGCAACATATACCTGCTTCCTAGGTGCAAATCTAGGAGCCTTACCCATATTAATACCACTAGACATATTCGTACCTTTGGGTTTGGCTTTCCGATTTTGCACCACCTTAAACCCATCATCAGGCTCTTCCAAAGACGATGTGGGAGCTACATCATGATGCTCCTTACTACTCTTAGGACAACAAGCATTAACATGCCCAAACACTTTACATTCAGCACAATGTGGAGGTTTGCATTCATATTCAACCTTGATATTTGCCGTAGTAAAACCACTATCGTCCTTTTTAGGGATCGCCATAGTCACCACATGTTTTAGATCAGATTCCGAAGATAATTCAACAAGAGCACGTGCAAAACTAATCAGACCCCATGAATCAACGCACATGGAGCTAGTAAAAGTATCCAACATAATCGGCTTACCCACCTGAGTAGCAATAAGGCTCAGCCCGTCTGCCGAATATGCAAGTAATGGCACATTATGCAATTTAATCCACACGGGAACTTTGGTAACCTCACTTTTAGACAATAACACATCCGAAGTCCATTTAGTGAGGATGAGAGGAGAGTTACGAATAATCCAAGGGCCCCGTTGAAGGACAGTATCAACACCCTCTTTAGAATCAAACTTAAAGAGGAACACACCATCGTCCTTCTTCATAAGTTTCTTTAACCCAAATTTACCCCACGTGTTAGTGACGTATTTTTGGACCAAAGGAAACGCAATATTCTTAACAACAAAGAAACCCACAAGTTGGTGGCTGCAGTGGCAGCTTTCTGCGAAGACCCATCCTTATCAAAGAATCCTCTTTCCATCTCTCTAAAACCCCACAAACAATCCAAATACACGACACAAACAAGAAGAAATCAAAACAGGGCATAAGCAACTCGTACAGAATCAAGAAAACCCTAACTGAAACGTTAGGGTTTTAACCACAAACGAATCTGATCCTATCCCATAATATACAACGATTAAAACAATGATAGGAGGAAACATGTCGATTAAATAACCCAACTTCTGAAAACCAGAAAAACGATTTTGTTAAACCCTAAAAGGAACGATTCTTCAAAACTTACCTAAATCAGGAGAAATAACTCCTAAATCCAATCAAGAACCAATTAACAATGGTGTTAATCGATATCAAAATCAGATAGAAGCAAAGAATGGAATAGGCAGATTTGAGGAAAACCGATTTAGGGATGTTAGGGTTTAGAAAAATCGCCTAGAGAGAATTCGGTTAGGGTTTTATCTCGATAGGTTATTCGATTAAGATGACATTAATATTGGTGAGCTTAAACATGATATGGAGAAGATTATGGATGTGGAAAAGGTGCTTGATACTCCTTCACATTCAGTGGAGGTGGATGTTGTTGATACTAGTACTATATTGCCAAATACTAATGAGGTTTTGAGCAGCTCTAAGTTAGTACCTATGGAGGGTTGCTTGGATCAGCCTTGTAAGGTTTCTATTATGTCTAAACCTACGGTTGGGAGTACAAGTATTAGTGGAAGTTTGTGGGAGCAATTCTCGGGGACTCATAATGCTTCTACAAGTGAAGTACAAAGGATGAGGGTGACTTCCCTCCTCTCAGTCCATAAGGACACTAACATGCTAAAACAGCAATAAACCAAAAAACTATATAAGAATGACATGCCTTCCTTATAACTATCATAATGGGTAAAAGGGTTAATTCACCCCGGTAAAATTCGATTACACCAAAAAATATTTAAGTACAAATGACATGGGTGAATCCCATGCCCTCGGCCCGATCAGGGCGACAAAAAAGCACAACATGTGCAACTTACATGTAACACTATATAAGAATGACAGGCCATTCTTATAACTTACAAACAACCAACAAGCTACAATGACTATATAAAAGAAATAAACAATGTAAGCCCAAACTTTGGTAAAAGCCCGAGCCTTCCAAAGCCATAGTAGCGAATCGCATGATCTTCCATGCCATAACAACATGAAAATCAATAAGATACAACTCCCAGAATATGATAAAAAACATGTCACAACACGGGTCAAAATCAACTTAATAATAAGATACCATGCATGCACCTTAACTTCCTGCAAAGTGGCGCGATCCAAATGCTCGTCTTCTATGACAAAACTAAGAATTCTAAACCAAACATATGAGAACAGAATCGAGTAATACACGAAGACCAGAACCATAAACGTGAACCACACCACATAGTCGCATCAGCACCACCTATACAGATAACATAACGAATCAAACCCACGGCTCGAATACTAACCAATTAAGCTTCACTCGGACAACAACTTCCAACCGCCAAGATGTCATAACATCAGCCAAAACCAGGTCGACTAATGGCAGATCAAAAGAGCCACGAATAGGGTATATAAAGCCCTAACTTCCAGTAAGCATAAACCGAATGACCATTAAATATAGATAGCATTCAAACTCAGGTCATGACCAAAACCAATCGAAGAAAATCAGATCCACTACAATTGTTATTGTAGGCCGCACAAACTAACCAATAATAACTTAAATACGAGTGAGAAACCAAGTAGTACAGATCTGAAAAAAGAGAATAGGATTATACCAACCCCAACTTCCAAGTATGCGAGTAAACTAAGAACCTGGCTCCAAAACGATGGAGAAACCGGGGACCAAATTCACCCCATAAACGAAAACGGTATAACCCATGGGAACGGCTAATAATGATCCGAAGATCAAGTAAACTCGACAAAACAACAAATGCATCGCAGATCCAACATGGGACATCCAATCGTCTACATGACACCACAAGAGACGAAACCAACCTGATAACAAACCATATGTTATCACAAGAAGCATCAAACATCTAGCAAGACCGAAATCATCCACCTGCCAACTCTCCTATACCCACATACAATAGAAACACACCCCACGATCAGAATCACCAAGGGAAAACATCTCACTTACAAAGCTAAAAAACCCAAGAAAGGTTCACGAACAACCAGAAAAGAAACCAAACCCAATGATGGATTTCGTTTAGCATTAACGCCCAGCAATCTACTAACCCATCAACGGATAAAAAATAAACACTCAAAGCGCAGATCCACACATCCAAAAAAAAACCCAGAAAGATGTGGCGTGAAAGAATCAATGGTAAACAAGATCAGCCGCGTTTAACAAGGCATCACCAATCGAACCACAACAGGAACGAACCATAACTACCACAAGAAACCTTAAAAAATAAGGTTAAATGTAAGAGCCTCCATGTTAAACCAATCGATTAAAAAACCTGGGAGAAACCCTAAACAGAAACAAAATCCTAAACCTGAGCGGTATTAGGGCTTGATCGGTTATAGAATAGATAGGGTTTCCACAAGGTCAGCGATTTCACATAAATATAACAAAGATTTGCTCACCACCTCTCATAGAAATCACAACTAATAGTCCCGATTGCATACCCACGCGAGGTAGAGAGGCGGTCCTATTAGTTAGATTGGCTGGAAAAAAAATAAGGAGAGGGGGCACCGGAAAATCGCCATTATAACTATCATAATGAAAACATACTACCTATAACGACCCTTGAGGCGAACATCATACCCATACGGCTGATACTCATAACCGTCATAAGACTCCAAATCATCCAGAAATCCAGCACCAGGTAAACACTCGGGCATGCAGACTTCATCTTCATCCTCCACAGTAGATAAAGATAAGGATGAACTCCTCTGATGTGTAGAAACACCATGAGTACTTGCAAATTGCTTCCACAGGCTACCCTTGTTACTTTCCACTGGTACCTCACTAGAAGAGACTTCACACACAGTGGCCGTCTTCTAACTAATGTTAGGTACCGGTACCTCCCCCATACATGGACTACCATTACCCTTTAGCCTACTAGAAGAAATACCATTCGAATCATCTTTAGAAGGCTGAACTAAAGGAGCATCATCTAACGTACTTGTAGTTTCCATGGCCTTCTTCTTGGGGGCAGGTTTAGAAACAGGTTTATACAATACACTTGGCTTTGGTTTGAAGAACCTAGGCCTTTTATTGACTTTGGCATCCTTATTCCCAACCTTACCCGAGTGAACACCCCGGGTAGAACCAACATCATTAATAACCGAACCCGAACTAGTAGTCTGTCTTCTCCTAAGAGGGCAAGAATCGTCCTCATGGTTAAAAATATTACATTTAGAACATCTAGCAGGCCACCATTCGTATTCGACATCAAGAACTTCCCTATAGTGACCCTTACCCACAGGAAAAGGTATGGCAACATCAATTGATTCCAAAACAGCCTTATCAGCAGATAATTCAAGTAGAACCCGTGCATAAGAATATCGACCCCAAGGATTACAACACATAGCTATAGTACCTGCATCCATACGTATCATACGACCCATTTGTTGTGCAATCAAACCAATACCAACTTCAGAATACGCAATTGCAGGTACATTATGAATAAGAACCCATGCCGGTACCTTAGTAACCTTCTCCCTTTCCAACCTTGTATTAGGAACCAAAATCTTCAAGAGAAGAGGATTCGATTTGATAAAACAAGGCCCACCCTCAAGCACCCTATTCATACCCTCTTGAGTCTTGAACTTGAAAAGAAAGAAATTACTACGCATCATTACACACTCGAAGCCAAACTTACCCCGCGCATGCTTAACATAGTCAGCAACAATAGGAAAAGCTACCCGTTGTCCAAGGAAATAGCCGCAGAACGTATTATCAAATTTAGAACGCATATCATCCACAACGGCTAAGGGAATAACAACGTTTGCACCTCCAATATTACACCCATCATCTAGCTTGTCACCCTTATCCTTAATCGTACCAACAATTGCAGCCCCTAGAGAATCAGATTCAACAACATTGTTAGACTTAGGGGCATCAGAATTAGGACTAGATAAACTTGCACTTCCACTTATAGCAAGGTTTGAATCAGAAACAACAGGATCAACACATGGTACCGTAGAACCAGAACCATGATCACTAGGAAAAGCAAAACTCCCCGTTTTTCCACCCAAACCTGCACCTTTCAATATTGATTTCAATGGCTTACCCTCGTTAACAATTACCTTGCCATCGATATTGTTAATCTTAGCAGCCAACCCAGTAGCCTTAGTAGACTTCTTCCATTCAGAAACCCCGCTTCCATCTCTCCAAACCCACTTATTCCACGAATGACTTACAACACCAAAACAAACGTACACTTATAGAATCCAAAAACCCAAGGAAGGATACTTTCAAAAACTTGCAATCGTATATTAAAACAAAGCCTAAAAAAAGGATTTGTTTAGCGTTAAAGACCAACAGATCGTACCAACGGAGCACACAATCGTCAAATATTAATATGAATTCAGCACCGACAATGAAGAATATAATCACTGGCCCACGATATAGCACCAAACTTGATATGTAATCGGTTTGTACAATTTAATACCACCAACCAATTGATCAATATATTAAATAAGTAACAACCGACCCACTAATGTTAAGCCAATTGAGAAAAAAGCAACGATTGACCAATAGAAATAATCAACACAAGAAGTAGATGACAAATAGCATGCAGTGTATATGAATTGAGATTGATGCTATGAATTCATAGTGCTGTGTATTGATTATAACCCCTGCTTTCTCTCTCTAGGTGGCAAAAAAAACCCCCTAACCTATTCTAACGCTTGCAAATCTGCTCTAATCCTTTGGTTTTCTACAACGAATTGATTCTGTAGTGAGTTATCATCTACTTAATTATCTTTGCTGAATTAAACAACCGTGATTAAGGGTTCTTTTTGGATCAATCTCCTGTTAGGGTTTCGTTTTCTGAATTGCACATTTGATTTCTTTTTGCCGACCTTGTATTCCTATCTAACAGCAACAGATTGTTATTGTTTAGGTCGGTTGACATTAACTCTTTATATCGATTTAAGGATTTGGTATTAATCGAACCTAGTATTATTCCTGTGATTTGCGTTTTATTGGTGGTGCCGGTGATCATTACATTCGAATCCCTTTAATAGGGTTTGTTTGTGATCGTTAATTTTGGTTGCTGGTTTCTTGGTTTGTATGCTTAACGACATACTAAATCTTCTTCAAGGTTTGGGTATATTTTAATCGATTGGTTCTTAACCCTATACCTAGGGTTTGTGTTTGCCGCGAGCTTGGAAGTTATTTGTACTGATTTTGCTTTGGGGTTAGAGAGAGATGAATAAAGGTTTTCTTAACAATTCGAATAGGGCTTCAAGGATGAATAATGGCAGTTCGATGTTGAGTGAATTGGCTAAACGGGTTAAAAATATTGACGGTAAAATATTGGGGAAAGATGGAAAACCTATGATGTCGTATCGTTATGTCAAAAACAAAGCACCATCTATTGGTCAAGTTGTTGATGCTGCTGTTGTCATGGAATGCAAGGATAGTAAAGCTAATAATCACGTAGATGCAGCAGCTAGTGTTGTTGAAAGCATCAAGGTAAACAAGAAGGATGATTGTGAGGTGGGATGCTTGAAAACCACTTCTGATGTGAGTGAGGTTAGCCATGTTGCTGCTGGTACCACGAGTTGTGTGGGTTCTATAGTCACGGAAGTAATTAATCATGATGTTGTGGCTGACCTCTCCTTGGCTGATGTCGTTATACCGCAGGAAGAAGTGGAAACTATTTGTTCATGATTTGAAAATTCACTCTATGGCTATTTTGTTGGACAAAGACCTGCGTTCCCTGTAATACAAAACTTTGTTCGTAATGTTTGGAAGAAATACGGGTTTATGCATGTCATGATACATCAAGGGTTCTTTATGTTTCAGTTTTCCAATAGGGATGGTATGGAAAACGTTCTGAATCAAGGTCCTTGGCGAATTAGATCAATCCCATTAATACTGCATGTTTGGAATCAAGGTCCCTGTGTGGGTTAAATTGTATAATGTGCCCGGTGGTGGCATATTCACTGGTTGGGCTAAAACTGATCACGGCTAAATTAGGACGAATTATTATGTTTGATGAGCACACGAGCAATATGTGTCTTAAGTCGTGGGGCATGAATTCTTACGCATGAGTTTTAGTTGAAATTTCAGCGGATAATGATTTTGTGGAGTCACTTGTTGTGGCGGTTCCTATTCCTAAGACAAAAGAGCATCAGATGGTTAAAGTTGATATTGAGTTTGAATACAAGCCTCCCCGTTGTTCTGGGTGTAAACTATTTGATCATGTGGATAAGGAGTGCCATAAGGTGCTGAAGGAAGGTAACAGGAAGATGAGTGTGGATGCTGGTCTTGGGTCTAATAAGCGTACATCTAAGGTTGGTAACAAGGTTAAGGTGTCAGGTAAGCCTAAACTTATTTATAGACCTGTTTCTAAGCCTAGTATTAATGATCGGGCTAGTACTTCTATACCAAATGATAATGCTAATTCTACTCATAAGGAGGTGGTGAATTTGGCGAGTAATAAGCCGAATGACATTGATACGCTGAATTCTATTCTTAAGGTTAATAATGAGGCCACTAATGAGGAGACGCCTGCTGGTACTCCTTTGGTGACTAATGAGTTATCTCATTCCTGTAATGAGTATGGTTATTTTTCTGATGGCATTAATATTGGTGAACTTAGGAGTAATATCGAGAAAATGTCGGAAGCGGATAAGGTGCTTGATCTTGCTTCTAACTCTTCTAACGTGGAGGATGTTGGAGATGGTTCTGTTTTGCACATTAATAAGGAGATTTCTAACAGCCCCACTGTTGCGTTGGAGGAAGGTATGGAATTTTTGAAACCTTGTGAGGTTTCTCCTGATAATAGTAATTTGGTTGAACCACCTATGTGTGTACTTAATGATAAGGAGGTTAGAATGTCTATGCATAACTCCTCTGTTTATCCTTCTCCTTCTACTAATAAAAGAACCAACCCGTTCTCTAAGGTTGGTGAGATTGTTGATTCGGATAGTAAGGATGTGGTTCTTAACACTTTTGATGAGTCTGCTAATTTATTCTATATGCCTATGGGTAATTACTCGTCGACAGGTGGTGGAGGTGATCAGGAAGATTATTATGATTATGATGACTACACGGATCAACTATACGATCTTCCAGGTAAATGGGGTGCCTTTCATGAAGATATCAAGCTCCAGGGTCGTGTTAAGAAGTAGTTGATCTTTTTATAGTCTTGTTTTGTTTCTGTGGTAGTGGTCTATTTCTTATTATTAAGAAATGGTAGTGTCTTGTTATGTATGCTATTTCGCCTATGTAACGGGCTGTGATATGGGATTTCACCCATATCCATTGTACTTAAATTTTCCATTTGGTTATATATTTACCAGGGTGCAGGATTACTCCCCTTTACCCAAAAAAAATTAAGATTGATGCTAAATAAAAAAAGAAAACCCGATCTGATTTGAAGATATTTGGGTGCCGGTTATTTTCTTTCTTTGTCGCCACTTTAGAGAGAGACTTTTAGGGTTTTGAAATAAATTAATCTTGTCCACTTACTTTGTGGTCTAGGATCTGAGCTTGAAGAGGTCATTGAAAACTCAAGAGTGAATTCAGGTATAGGAGCCACAGAATCATTTAGATCATCTGTTGATGCTTTGTTCAGGTTGGGTTTCTTGAATCACAGGTTCCTGAACATTTGGTTCAGTATTACCTATCCCAGTAGGGACTGATTGATTATCAATGACTTCACTAATAGTTGGTTGAGGAAGGTTGTGGGGTAAGACATAGTATGAGATGTCAGCATCAGCTTGATATGAGGAATTGATTTTCAGTGTTGAACTCATCAGGTTGAGTCATCAATTCCTATTTCCTCCACTGAGGTATTGGTGAATCTGATGCTTTCTGCACTTTCATCAAAGGTGACATGAAAGGTTTCCTCAACTTGTTATCTTCTGGTGTTAACACCCTGAAGGCTTTAGAGATCAGTGAGTAACCTAGGAAATACCCATCATCAGCTTTTGCATCAAATTTTCCTAAGTGATCCTTGTGATTGTGAATGAACACAGGACACCCAAACACATGAAAGTAGCTGATATCAGGAAGTCTCCTTTGAAGATCTCATATGGGGTTTTGTTATCTCTTTTGACAATGATTGACCTGTTTTGAGTGTAATAGGCTGTTTTGACTGCTTCAGTCCAGAAGTGCTTTGAGAGTGCTGAGCCATTTAACATAGTTCTGGCAGCCTCAATGAGAGTTCTGTTTTTCCTTTCAGCTACCCCATTTTGTTCAGGGGTGTAAGGAGATGAAATTTTTTGGGAAATTCCCTTTTCATCACAGAAATTCTCAAGCTCTTGATTTCTGAACTCAGTACGATTGTCAGTTTTGATTTTTTTAATAGTAATGTCATTCTGGTTTTTAATTTTCTTGATGAATGACATTATTGTATCAGTTGCCTGACTCTTCTTGGAAAGAAAGTATACCCAAGTGTATCTTGAGAACTCATCAACAATGACAAGTGTATACTTCTCATGCTGAATTGATCTTGGACTGACAGGTCCAAACATATCCATGTGCAGAAGGTGATGGCAGCTTTTGATGGAGAAATTTTGTTTAGTTTTGAATGATGCTCTGTGATGTTTGCCTTTTTTCACAGGCTGAGCATGGTTTGTATTTTGCAAAAACTAGTGATGGTAAGCCAAGGGCTTTATTTTGTTTTGCCAAGTTGTTGATGTTTTTGAAATTTAAGTGTCTATGACATAAACATCATCTCTCCTAGAAGCTATCAAAACAACTTCTTTGTTGGCATTGAAAATGGTGCCTTGTTTGTTATTGAATTGCACAATGTACTTAGCATCACATAATTGACTGACACTGACGAGATTGTATTTTAGACCATTAACATAAGCTATTCCAGAGAAAACTATTCAATTACAGTATACTGAACCATAGCCTTCAGTGGGACATGATGAGTTATAACCAAATACTACCTTGGGTCATGGTTCCTTTACATACTACGTCAAGCATGCTTGGGCTAAGTTTGGTTTCCAACGGGTTATACTACGTGGTAGTTATTTCTTTTTCCAATTCTTGTCACAAGATGGTTTGCTTAAAGTGTTAGAAGGGGGTCCTTGGTTCATTCGATCAAGTCCCATCTTCTTATAACTGGGTGGCTAATACTAAATTGGAAAAGGAGGTTTGTACAAAGGTACCGGTATGGGTGCGTTTTCATAGACTACCTGTTGTGGTGTATTCGGAAGCCAGTATTACATTGATTGTTGAACGAGTTGGACGACTCATGCGATTGGATGCGGGTACTTCTGCTATGTGCATGAACCCTTGGGGTCGTTATTCTTATGCACGATGTCTAATTGAGTTATCCGTTGTTCATGATATATTGGAATATATTGAAGTCGATATCCCTCTACCTAATGGGAAAGGTCATTATACGGAATACATTGATATTGAATATGAACGGTGGCCTCTTCGCTGTTCACATTGTAATGTTTTTGGCCACGAGGTAGAGGCATTTCTTGAGGTTTTGAAAAGAAAAGTTGACTTGGGGTCAGCAGATGATATTGTACATGATAAAGAGAAAGTTCACAAGTCGAGGGCTTGGAAAAAGGTACCTTTGGAGTTCTGGAGTTCTGGTAATGGTCGGAAAGGTAGTTCTAAAGTTGCATGGGAGGTTGTGTGCTTGCCTAAAAAGGAGGGTGGGATTGGGATTCGTAGACTTGAATCATTTAATACAGCTCTCATTGCTGCTCATATTTGGCGTTTGTTCAATTCTATGGATTCTTTATGGGTGAAATGGATTCATACTTATAGGTTGCGTGGTCGTAACTTTTGGAATGTTCCAAGGCGTGGTAATCTGTCTTGGAGTTGGCGGAAGATTCTTCAGATTAGGGCTCTTGTTAGGTAATTTTTTTGGTATAATCTTGGGAATGGTTTGAAGGCTTCTGCATGGTTTGATAAGTGGTGTTCGGTTGGTCCTCTTTCTCTTATTGTGTCCTCGCGGGATATTTACCGGGCTGGTTTTTCCTCTAATTCTTTGGTTTGGGACATTATTTTGGGGAACTCTTGGGCTTGGCCGAATATGTGGGGAACTCGGTATCCTATTCTTACATCGATTTTGGTTCCTAATTTAAATGACAATGTGGATGATCGGTTAGTTTGGAAGACAGGGGATGGTCATGTCAAGTCTTTCTCTGTTTCTTCAGTTTGGGAGTGTATTAGGCCGCGTGGACAGGTTGTTGATTGGTTTCATCTTGTTTGGTTCACGCACCGTATTCCTAGGCATGCTTTTCATTTGTGGCTGGTTTTGAGAAGGAGGCTTCGTACTCAGGATATGCTTCGCTCCAATGATCCCACGAGAGACGCCCTTGTGTGCCCTTTGTGCAAGACTCAACCGGATTCTCATAATCACCTTTTCTTTGAGTGTTTGTTTTCTTTTCAGGTTTGGGACTCTTTGAAGGTGTTTGCTGGTCTTACGGACATTCCTTATTCCTTAGAGGATGTGGTGCATCACTTGACTCCTATCTCTACATCTAGGTCTGTGAGAAGCGTTGTTTCGAAGCTCTTGTTTGCGGCAACTTCTTATTTTATTTGGCAAGAAAGGAACAACAGGATCTACAAGCAGCAACGTCGGTCTGAAAGTCAATTGATTGAAGTGATTAAATCAACGGTACGTTTGAAGCTTCTTACATGTAGATTCAAAAGGAGGGTGAATGTGCTTGATTTTTTGCATGTTTGGCGGTTTCCTATGTCTCTTATGCATTCTTAATGGCGAGTTCAATTCTTGATGCTGATTTCTTGTTCTGGAAGCGTGAGGCTGGTCTTGTGTCCCTGGTTGATGCTTTTGGAGGTTCGTGGAGTTCGTTGGAGATTCGGGTGAGTGTTGTACTCTTTTTCCCTACTCTAAGGTTTTCCCTCTGGGTTTTTACTTGGAAAGGGTTTTTAAGGAGGCAGGCTCATCTGGTTCATCAATCTCCTTCGAAGAGATGGGCGGATATGTGTGGTCATTCTTGTGTGATTAGGTGGTCATTCTTGTATGTATTTTTAGTTCTAACGCTTAGTGGCCTGTCACAAGCGTGTTAGTTGGATGTTCAAGCGTTGCTTGAGGTTAATGTGGTACTTCTGCCACATTCCATTGTACTTAAACGATTTTTTGGTGTAATATAATTAACCGGGTGGAATGCCCTTTACCCAAAAAAAAGGTACCTAAATCGCAACAAGGGTCTAGGTTGTTTAAACCTAAGACTAATTTCATTTATAGACCTGTTTCCAAGCCGGGGCCCAATAAAGCCACTAATGCGGATAAGCCTAAGGAACAATCTACTTCTGGTCCGCCTTTGGTGACTATTAATGAGTTATACCAAACCTGTAATGAGCAAGGCTATTTTAAGGATGACATTAATATTGGTGTTCTCATGAGTGATATGGAGAAAATGATGGATGCGGAAAAGGTTCTTGATATCCCTTCTAATGCTGTAACTTGGAGGCTACTGATGCTGGTTCTACTTTGCAATTTACTACAGAGCTATCTAACAGCCCATTCACTATTGCTTTGGAGGGAGGTCAGGATAATGTGAAGCCTTGTAAGGTTTCTACTAGTACTGTAAGTTCGGTTGGTAATCCAAGTGCGAGTGAAAGTTTGTGGGAGCAGTTTAATGCTTCTTCAAGTGAACGTAAATCTCCACTATCTTGCTCAGAAGACTCGGATGATGATGAAGTTCTTATGCCAGAGATTCTACCGGGAGGAGGTTTTCTAGAGGATATGGAAGATTACTACGACGATTATGATCATCAGGTGGTCCTTCCCGACAAAATGCAATAATTCTGTGATCAGCTTGATGTTCGTTTGAATACTCGTCGTAGGTAGTTTATTTTTATTTGTTTGTTATAAGAATGGCATGTCATTCTTATATAGTTGGTTTGGTTAGTTGTTTTGCATGTAAGTGTCCTAAGGGACTGAGATGGGGGACTCACCCTCATCCTTTTGTACTTCAATGTTTTTTTGGTTAATATATTTTACCAGGGTGAAGCCCTTTTACCCAAAAAAAAAGATGCTCCTTAATGCCAGTCATGCTTCTTGAGCATCCACTATCTATATGCCAAATAGGCTCCCTGGCGTGTCTCTGCACAAATAGTAAACTGAATTAGTTTCTCTTGCTGACCCACATGCTAGTGGGCTTGGGTCTAAAGGTCTGCTTGAATTTGGAAATAGACTCAGGGTCAGTGGTTGAGTGCATTATGCTACCATAGGTTTTGCATTTGCTGACTGAGGATGACTCAGTGTGTGGGGTTGTTTTGAACTTCTCCTTGCTTGGATGACACTGTCATGCTGGGATGTCTCATGAGCTGGATTTCCACAAATATCACAGCAGGTGTTCATGAGACAATCATCAGGATGATGATCATTAAAGCCATAGTGTGGACAAGGAGGAAAGGGTTTTGCTCTATGCCTGTGAGCATCAATACTTGCTTCCTTAGTAGTACCAGAAGACTTCCCAGTCTTCGCCTTGTCAGTAGTAGAATCACCTACATTACTTGGGATGCCCGTGTCATCTTCCACCTCAAGAGTCCCAAAAGAGTTAGACGTAGTAATAGGTGTACCTTTAGCATTAACACTAGCAGTTTCCGGTGTCTTCGTCTTAGCAACATATACCTGCTTCCTAGGTGCAAATCTAGGACCCTTACCCATATTAATACCACTAGTCATCTTCGTACCTTTTGGTTTGGCTTTCCGATTCTGCACCACCTTAAAACCATCACCAGGTTCTTCCACATTCGAGGTAGGAGGGAGATCATTTTGCTCCATAATACTCTTAGGACAACAATCAGTAGCATGCCCAAACACTTTACATTCCGCACAGTGTGGCGGCTTCCATTCATATTCCACCTTGATACTTGCAGTAGTAAAACCACTATCGTCCTTATTTGGGATCGCCATAGTCACCACATGTTTTAGCTCATATTCTGATGATAATTCCACAAGAGCACGTGCAAAACTTATGCGTCCCCAGGAATCAGCACACATGGAACTAGTAAAAGCATCTAACATAATCGGCTTACCCACTTGAGTAGCAATTAAGCTCAACCCATCTTCCGAGTAGCAATTAAGCAATTAAGCACACATGTTTCGCTTATTTTAAATTTTGATGATTTTTGGTTATAGCTTATTTGTTTGGGTTCGATCCAGCCAACAAGGGTGTTCAGGTCTGCTTATCATGCTCGGACCGACGCCAGTCAAATGGCTGTGTTTGGTTTCGTTGTTTTTCTTCAGGTTCAAACCACGCAAGAGCTACACAAGGGTGTGTCACGTGTTGGTCTCAGATGAGCACGTCGACCTTATTTATGTCTCTTTTGTTTGGTTTTTGATCTTGGTTTGTTCGACTGGAAAAGAACCCACATCAGCGGTGTTTGTTTCTGCTATTCGAACCTAACAAAAGGGTGCGTTTGCTGCTGATTTTCAGCCCTAAATAGGGTGCGTTTGCTGCTGATTTTCAGCCTTAAATAGGGTGTGTTTGCTGCTGATTTTCAGCACTAAAAGGGGTGTTTGCTGCCTGCTATTGCAGCCACACACAAGAGGTGTTGTTTTGAACTTATATAAATTGACATTGGTTGGAAATTTAACTTATAACGGACTTATATTTGGACATGTTAACTAATGACGGGCTATATATATATGTGACATTCGACAAAGGTTTTAGACATTGGACTTGGGATTATTATACTACTTATTAGATTATTAATGCGGACTTGAACATTTAGATTGTTGGAACATATCAGACTAGTTAACTTATTAGACTAAGAAATTATTATTAGACTAAACGTATTGGACAAGCTTATTAGACTTACTTCGGAACTTGACATTGAAAAGTAAATATACCTTACGAATCTTAAGATATCGGACATGACTAGGGCTGAGCATCGGGCCGATCCCGACCCGGCCCGACCCGAATCCCGACAAGCCCGATTCCTGACAAGCCGGCAAACACAAACCGACTCCCGACCCCGACAAGCCCGACCAACATGATTCGGGACTCGGGATCGGGACGGAATTCGGGATTCGGTCGGTTTTGCTCACCCCTAGACATGACGGACTTGGACTTATTATTTTGGACTACTCCTTAACGGATTATTATTAGACTATTTATATTAGACAACTCTTTTACGAGCCATTATTGGACTGTGAAGCCCAATAACTATAGACACTTTCAATCCGTTAAGTTATTTTAAACTCATTTTGTCATATTAATTATCATCGGAATGTGTTTTGAATAACTAATCATATCAAACTTTTATTTACTTACTTATTATCGTTAAAAAACTTATTTTGATCAAATCCAATAATAAAACGAAGAATATAGTTTTATTAAATATAAAACTCTCTCTTTACTTTTTATATTAAAAGCTACGTTTTAATATAAAACATTCATTATTTAGGGATACTGGGTAATCGTCCTAAAGTTAACCATTTACTTACTTTCTATTACTAATTGATCTTTACGTGTTTATTTCCTATCGTACTTGTGTTAAACGTTTTATACTTTGGCGTGCGTTTGTCTTGAGTCTATGATGTACACCACCACACGAATGATGAAACTAAACTTTTAATAAACATTGATACGAATCTTCCACGAAAACTAAAATACTTATCTTTTGAAAACTTATCTACTTTACGATGACGCGTTCTGAGATAAACCATATACTATTAGGTCGTGCTAATGACGTACCGTTGTGTCGATACTCTTGTATCGTTGTGCGTTGCTACCTTGTGATATTACTATGTTACATTTCTCGATGCCAGTCATCTCCAACCCGTCTTATTATCATTCTCTCAAACGCTGAGATCGAGGTTGCCTCATCACTCACTTCTGTAATAGTGCCTCCTTTATCACAAAACTCATACTCAATTAATGAGTCGGAATACATTCCTTGCCGTTCTAGAAATGACACATCACGACATCTACGAAGGGTAACCCTCGTTGAACATAAATTACGAGTGAACTACTAAACTTTTAACAACCTATAAACATACTACGAGTTAACTTGTAACCCGAGATACTATTTATGGGAACAGATACCTAATCCTCTACTTATCCCTAGAGAATACCAATAATTTGCTCAACTACTGCCCCTTATAAAATAGTAAATTGTGTCGCTTTCTAACGCACAAACCGTAATCAATCATCTTGTCAACCATTTCGCGGTCAATCTACCAAATGTTGTACTACTTCAACACTGAATCAAAAATTTTGACCTTACCGGTATTTTATAAACGATGAGTATTTCTCAAATATTCCTACAAACTTTTGTACAAAGCACTTCACGAACTATTATACTGTAATAAACCGATTCACTATTGTACTTCCATTTCATTAGACAGCAAACACTTTTGCTATCATTATGTAAATTAAGTTATAATTACCCTACAAGTTTACCACAACCTTATGAACAAGTTTTGCCACTGAATCACAAAATGAACTACAAATATTTCCGCTATTGGTCACTTAATAAATTGTTTTCTTATCTATGAATTATTTACGAAACATTTTACGAGTTACATTATAACTTGAATTGTTGTCGTATCAAAACATTACAAAATTTAATTACGATTTCACTACTATTTTTTTGGGTAAAAGGGTTAATTCACCCCGGTAAAATTCATTACTCCAAAAAACGTTGAGGTGCAATAGGGTGAGGGTGATATCCCTCACCTCAGTCCCTTAGGACACTTACAGACTCAAATATAAGAATGACACACCATTCCTATAACTTACAAAAAATGAACCTTTCCAATAATGACAAAAGTACATAAAAATTACAATACTACTCAAGTGAAGCACTTGAGCCTTCTATATCACTATGGCGGTCCACCTTAACTTCCATGAAGAATCCTCCAACTTGCCCACTCATGGATCATCAATCTTGAGATTCAGTTCACAAATGTCACATAAAGGTTGGTGAAAGACTCTAAAACCACGGATAGAGCAGCAAGCAAACTTGCTCCAATGGTGTATGTTTAGATGCAAAACCGAACACAATACATAAACACCCAGCATGATGACCAGTAGCGTATGAACATAGGATTAACAAACCCTAACTTCCAGCATATACAATCACGAGACCCAAGATGAATAAGAGTGCAGCTGATCCGTGATCGTGTACATGGGGTTTTGAACAAGAGTCCCCAAAAACTTAACTTCCATCATTGACTCCGCAACCATGCAAACTAGCAACAAAATCAGTCCCAAAAACTATAAGAGTGATTAGAACGAACAATAGCAGCAGGCAATCAGTTTGCACATCAGAATGCACCATCATTAACAACAAGAATGATGCAACGAACCTCCAGCAAGACTTCCCTCTCTCCCTTAAACCCACTTCCAATCATAATCAAAACCAACCCTAAACGGGTTAACATGCAGATAATCAAAACCCTAACGAGGGTTTACTTCCAATCGACACAAATAAGAACCTAAAAAAGGTTCTATAGGCGTTAATCACACTCCAATCCACCAATCGACCCTATGATATATGATCAGTATACACCGACCAACAATAAGGATAAGGGACGATTAACTGCCAATCAATAAAACCAAAACCCTAAAAGGGTTCCTATTACGCATCAAAGGAAATAGCAGCAGCACCAAAAAACCCATTGATCGAATAAGATAGAAGATTAGATCGATTTTAAAAGTCCTACAATCGTAAGATATATAGCATTAATAAGAACCGACCTAATAAATTAAAGGAAAGTAGTATTCGAGCAGATTACAAAAACAAAAAGATAAAACCCTAAAAATCGATTACTTCAAAGAACCCTAAAAAATTGTTTTCGATTCCGCAAACATAATCATGTAATGATTAAACACGAATGCAATCAATTACATAACAGATCGTAGGAAGAAAAACACTTTTGAAGAGCAGATTTAAAGAAAACGATTTAGGGTTCATAAGTCGGCCATCAAAAGGGACGATTTATGGATAGATAATCGTTAAAAACAGCACACCACTTTCTTGAATCCACAACCAACTAATCCGATTGCATACCAAAGGTAGAGATACGGTTTAGGAGATTGATTTTGGCCGGAAAAGTGTTGAAAGTGGCGGCCAGAAATCGCCCCTAGGGGAGAGAACGTTTTTACGGTGTTAGTTTGTTTATTCTATAAACAATAAATAGTTTTCTATTATCCTATAAGCTATAAAAAAAAATTAATTAATTAAAAATTAAAAATTAATTACCTTACCGAGTTGTTGCTTCGATACTAAATCACAAACTATGATTTACCACTAAATTGCAAATAATAAAATATCTTCCTCATTGCTCAACAAATGGTTTTCCAGTCTGTTTTATAAATTATACTGCAGTTACGTTATAAACTATTTAATCCCTTGAAAAGATTTAAAGGATAACTTATATCTCCTTTTGTGACTAAACCAAATCTTCGAAGTAAGTTAAGCACCTTGTTTTGAAACAATATATAATAAACATATTAATGGAAGATGCTAAGGAATAAGCTGATACATCATTTACAAGAAGCTGAGGTGTTAGAATTATTTGGAATTAAGAAACAACTTCTGAATTCACATGTAAACCTCCAACTTGGAACCGATTCCATGTTGTCACTTAAAAACTTTATTTAACAAGTTTTCATCACAAAAGCTGAATTTCAGCAACTTTCTCTATATTCATGAAGTCCTTTTTCCGAAATTTTAACAAGTCAAGACTTTTTATTTTAATACAGCCCACATCTGAGAGGACGATGACACCATGCTAGTCATTTTAGGATAAACTATCGACGAGCATAACCTTAGCAACTGAATTCTAACCTTAGGTGTCTAAAACTTATGGATTCATACATACTTAACTACATTTTCTTCTGTGACGCTTCACCTTCAAGGATCTTCCTTTTAAGAGTTTCGATTACGTCGGTGATAAAACTTGTGATGACCTTTTTCTGAAGATACTTGTTCTTATGAATTAGAAATTTTTGGTCAAACTCTGGTCAAACCTTATCAAACTTTCTTATGCTAAGAAACATCAAAACATCGAATTTTGCGAAAATGTCTTATTATACCACGTCAAAAACCTATTTTACTAAAATAAAATCCTTCGGGATCACGAACATCTTACCCAACTATCCATTTCAGACGAAGATACTTATATAACTTACAACTCACAATACTGCCAACTCCTGAAAAAAAAAAAAAAAAAAAAAAAAAAAAAAAAACAAAAAAACAAAAAAAACAGATATAAGTCGTGATATTAATGTCTCTAACAACAAGGTTCCAAAATTACCTTCATTTCTTACACCTCACTCTGAGGGCAGTACTTCTTGATTATAACTTCTTGAACTTAGTCCAAACAATCTTATAAGTATTCTCAATACTAATACATTGAGCAACAACATATTACCATGACAAAGCATCATTTAGAAGTATGCTTGCGGCATGTTTGACTTTGCATTCTTCATCATAGTTGACGATTAGAAATACCGACTTTGTCCACTCAAACCAACGAGCCGAACCAACCGCTCTTTCCGTGACTTTGGATTGTCGAGCTTGTAGCTCCAGAACTCCTTGCAAGAGCAACCTCTGACCACTGATATAACACTAACTCCTGCGACGCCACCTGCTGGCCCTACAATATTTGATTTTCTAGCATTTTCAGCCCTCCAACTGGCACAACCACATTAGACTCTTCGATTGCGAAGATCATAATTCACCACAAATACTCGCACCTTTTCCCAGACATCTCAACATCAGAATTTTCAAAAATTTTGCTAGAATTAAATTGGTAGCTTACAAACTCGAGCTACCACCAGAACTTAGCAATGTACACGCCGCCCTTCGTGTGTGCATTCTGAAGAATTGTCATACTGATGAGACACTCATTATTTCTCTGGAAGAGATCCAAATTGATTAACGTTTGAGCTTTAACAAAGAACCTATCGAGATCACGGACCATGAGGTCAAACAACTTAAGTAAAATCGCATTCCTATTGTCAAAGTTCGATGGAACTTTAGAAGACGGTCCTGAATTCACATGGGAACGTAAAGATGAACTTAAACACATCGTCAGCAAATACCACCCATTGAACTTCGGGACGAAGTTCCCTTAAGGGGGTGAGACTGTAACCATCCGTATTTTTCAGATTTTTCAATTAACTATTTACTTCTATTTATTATCACTATGAATTTTATTTTTAGATTAAATAACGTTTAAACACTCTTACAACCCATGACACAGTTTTATAATTGAGTATATTAACAATGTTTAACATTTTTTTATAAGCCTTATATTTTTATTTATTTTTACCTTACTCGATATTAAGTTAAGGACTTAATGTTTGTAATTATCGGAATCAAACTATACCTGCTATATCTTAAAACTTTATTGTTAAGACAAAAAAAAATATCTCTTTACTTTTTATATACACAAACCGCCTCATTATATATATTTTCTTTTATCAAACCGACAACACATTAGTTTTGGTTTAATCTCGATAATTATTTTTCGGAGTCGATAATATTTCTTTATATACATTATTTTTATAATAACACTTTCAAAAATATAATTATCGCAATTACCAAACCGTGGTGTCACGATTACACCTTCGCTCAACGGGACACGAGATGCATCAAACACGCTCTATATTATTAATACTTATCTTTTTATACATATCACCGCCTATCTCTTTAAAATGTATAAAGAAACAGATAGATTAAAAGTCCATCTCTCTCATTTTTTTTACACCTCCCTTACTACTCTCCTTCCTCTCTCTGCCAAACCGACTCAGTCACCACCACCCTCTCACCGCCATCAACACTTCACGTCGCCACCACCAGTATTATCATCATCAAGATGAGAAGGGATCATGATTGCCTTGGGTTTAGATGTGATAATAGGGTCTCGTTTAGTTTGAGTGAAACCCCACAGCCCACCATCGCTACCCCTCCCTCGTTTGTTGATATGTCGAGATTTAAATTTATCTCTATTAACTTTTTCATCAAACCGATTAATAAATTACTATATAAGTTTTCGTGGATTAAGATTTGGATTAAACATGTTTTTGAATAATTAATTTGTGTGGTTAAAAATTTTATTAAAAGTGGTGTTTGTTTATTTTGGTTCTCAGTTTGCGACAGAAACACCCAAGAGGGTGTGTTGTGGTTTGGTGCAGAAACAACCCACCAAGGTCTCGGGTTCGAGCCTTGGGAGTATTGGGTTTTATTTTATAAATTGGTTTTTAGCTTATTAGGTGTCAAGATTTGCTTATTTCAAGCTTATATCTTACTTATTCGAGTTGACCTTATGGCATAATGGGTAAACTTTTGGATTATTTTGATTTTACCATAAGTTTTTAGGCTCATTTGATAATCTTAAAGAGCTTCTTTGTGTCTTGTGAAGTCTTCACAAAGAGAAAAACCACCAGGGGTATTTGTTTTGTTAGTTCTTGGTCCGACACCTGAGAGGGTGTTTCGCTTATTTTAAATTTTGATGATTTTTGGTTATAGCTTATTTGTTTGGGTTCGATCCAGCCAACAAGGGTGTTCAGGTCTGCTTATCATGCTCGGACCGACGCAAGTGAAATGGGTGTGTTTGGTTCCGTTGTTTTTCTTCAGGTTCAAACCACGCAAGAGCCACACAAGGGTGTGTCGCGTGTTGGTCTCAGTTGAGCGCGTCGACCTTATTTATGTCTCTTTTGTTTGGTGTTTGATCTTGGTTTGTTCGACTGGAAAAGAACCCACATCAGGGGTGTTTGTTTCTGCTATTCGAACCTAACAAAAGGGTGCGTTTGCTGCTGATTTTCAGCCCTAAATAGGGTGCGTTTGCTGCTGATTTTCAGCCTTAAATAGGGTGCGTTTGCTGCTGATTTTCAGCACTAAAAGGGGTGTTTGCTGCCTGCTATTGCAGCCACACACAAGAGGTGTTGTTTTGAACTTATATAAATTGACATTGGTTGGAAATTTAACTTATAACGGACTTATATTTGGACATGTTAACTAATGACGGGCTATATATATATGTGACATTCGACAAAGGTTTTAGACATTGGACTTGGGATTATTATACTACTTTTTAGATTATTAATGCGGACTTGAACATTTAGATTGTTAGAACATATCGGACTAGTTAACTTATTAGACTAAGGAATTATTATTAGACTAAACGTATTGGACAAGCTTATTAGACTTACTTCGGAACTTGACATTGAACAGTAAATATACCTTACGAATCTTAAGATATCGGACATGACTAGGGCTGAGCATCGGGCCGATCCCGACCCGACTCGACCCGAATCCCGACAAGCCCGATTCCCGACAACCCGGCAAACACAAACCGACTCCCGTCCCCGACAAGCCCGACAAGCCCGACCAACGTGATTCGGGACGGGATTCAGGATTCGGTCAGTTTTGCTCACCCCTAGACATGACGGACTTGGACTTATTATTTTGGACTACTCTTTTACGAGCCATTATTGGACTGTGAAGCCCAATAACTATTGACACTTTCAATCCGTTAAGTTATTTTAAACTCATTTTGTCATATTAATTATCATCGGAATGTGTTTTGAATAACGAATCATATCAAACTTTTATTTACTTACTTATTATCGTTAAAAAACTTATTTTGATCAAATCCAATAATAAAACGAAGACTATAGTATTATTAAATATAAAACTCTCTCTTTACTTTTTATATTAAAACCTACGTTTTAATATAAAACATTCATTATTTAGGGATACTGGGTAATCGTCCTAAAGTTAACCATTTACTTACTTTCTATTACCAATGGATCTTTACGTGTTTATTTCCTGTCGTACTTGTGTTAAACGTTTTATACTTTGGCGTGCGTTTGTCTTGAGTCTATGATGTACACCACCACATGAATTATGAAACTAAACTTTTAATAAACATTGATACGAATCTTCCACGAAAACTAAAACACTTATCTTTTGAAAACTTATCAACTTTACGATGACGCGTTCTGAGTTAAACCATATACTATTAGGTCGTGCTAATGACGTACCGTTGTGTCGATACTCTTGTATCGTTGTGCGTTGCTACCTTGTCATATTACTATGTTACATTTCTCGATGCCAGTCATGTTAGTGGTGATTCTTGTATTTCTTCGGACTAAGGTGAGTTTCACAACCCCATTTTACTGTTTTACTCTTTTTGGGGTGAAAAGCATGCTATGATTACTTAAAACTAAATTGGTTGTGCATTCATTAAATTATGGATTTACTGAACTGATTCAATCTACTGAGCTATGCTCTGCTATACTGTGCAAACTGGTATGTATGCTTATGTTTGGCGCCTATGTACGACTGTAAAAGTCCCCTGTTACTACACTACTTATTAACTCCCTCCCACTGTACGGGACGAGCCGTTGATATCTATGGATAGCGCTATTTAGGGGTAGAGCCATCCCCTCACTCCACTAACCGGAGTGCATAGTATCACCTTCTCATGCTAGGCATGTTGCACATAGGGGCAATTTTTGGCTGAATCGGCTTAAGTAGTGGAACCTTTATGCCATGAACGCGCTGCATACATAATGGACCCTTTCGAAACTTTGACAACCAATTGATCTTACTGTTTTGGAAACTACTTGGTGTATTAAAACCTATGAACTCACCAACCTTTGTGTTGACACTTCTAGCATGCATTTTCAGGCGATAGCTAAAATTTGGAGGCGCTTGGGCATTGCCATGACATAGTTATAGAAGACTCTGATATAACTTGGGGACCACTTTAATTCTTTTATGGGCCTACATTCTATAATATATATTTTGAAAGATGTAAACATAAATCTTTACGAAATACGATTTCTCAAGTTAAACTGTTGTTCTATACATTGTGTTGTGGTACCAATCGAGTAATACCCCAGTAACACTTACTTCCGCTGCAAACCATTATTTTGGGGTGTTACAGATTGGTATAAGAGCCTCGGTTATAGAGAACTGGGCATTTTTCAAAACCTAGACTATAACTACTTTCACGAAAACTTAACCCTATGACCGATACATGCCTGCCTGCCAAGCCGATGCCTCGATTATGACTTGTTGAAGTCATACTTGATAAAATACGTATTACATTACTATTCACTTAATCTCACTGTGAACTATGACTGCTTTCTTATGTGTATGTTTACGTACCACAGCGCTACGCCTTATCCCCCACGTAAGTGGAATGCTCGTTTTACTCTTTCGTAACAACTTCTAAAAGTAAAGGACTTATTGCTAGTGTAACTGGGCCGAGTATTCCAAAGTTCATGTGAATACAGATTGATTACCTATATTCATCAGGGAGAAGGGCATAGACTGATCACCTATGTCCGAACCTGAGGCGAACTTTGTAATGCTGGGGATGACTATTTTGGTTTTCCGGAAAACGAAATGATTTTGTAAATGTATACGAGCATGGACATGATAAAAGTTTACCCCTACACACAACACACTGGCATCACAATACTTGTTCATCGCGATATTTTTCCTCTTTTGTGGAACGCCTTTCACTACCGCCTGGTTATATTACGACTATGAATCACTTTTGGAATTAATGAAAATGTCTAATCATGCTTTACGTTGGGTCGAGTTAGACCCGGTTAGTCACCATTTGAATTCGAGTTGTGTATTTCGACATGTTTGATATCGTAATAAGTTCATTGAACTTATGTGAGTGTTCTGGAATTATTCTTGACTATATTTGCTTTTGGATTATTTGGTATTGAGATTCTGGGTCTCGTTGCGGTTTGGATTTGCTACTTTCATTTAGCCTTGCCTTGGTTGTGGTTTTATTATGGACCCCCTACCCCAAGCCTTATCTTGGAACGATTGTTGTTTATTTTTCCGAATCAATGCCGTTCACTCGATATTATTCAATCGACGTTATCCACTCGATGTTGTTAATCTTTCTGAATCGATAATGTTCTACCAACGTTGTTTCATCGACAATACTCGATTAAGGCTATACGTTAAGCTTTATTGATGTAATACCTCACGCACTATTGGTGTTATACCTTATGCTCCAACGGTGTATTCCTAACGATGTCGTTTTATCGACGCCGTTTTATTGAGTCGTTTTATCCATATCATCCTACTATGTTGTTTTATCAATGATATCCTGCTGATGTTGTTCTATCGATGCTATCCTATCGATAGGTACCTTACACACTCAATCGACATGTGATCCTCTATCGTACCCATTGGGAACTATTGACGTTTACACGTATTTGGAGCTTGACTTGATCTCGACTTGTAGTCAGATTTCTTTTGAAAATATAACTTTGAATTCGAACGTTGTACCCTTCTTCGTTAAGTACCGAGCTAATCGACTGATTGCCACTAGTAATTAACTCTCTCCTCTGAGTTGTACCTGAACTTGCTAACCTCTCCCTTCAACATAGATTCTATACCCAACAAAAATGATGTATAACTATTTAAACATTTCCTATCAGTAACGTGCATAGAGATTTGCTTGGCAGATTATGCACACTATTTAAACATTACTTATGATATATTAAATCACGAATACTGGGTCATTGCAACGCCATATCATCTCCAACCCGTCTTATTATCATTCTCTCAAACGCTGAGATCGAGGTTGCCTCATCACTCACTGCTGTAATAGTGCCTCCTTTATCCCAAAACTCGTACTCAATTAATGAGTCGGAATACATTCCTTGCCATTCTAGAAACGACACATCATGACATCTACGAAAGGTAACCCTCGTTGAACATAAATTACTAGTGAACTACTAAACTTTTAACAACCTATAAACATACAACGAGTTAACTTGTAACCCGAGATACTATTTATGGGAACAGATACCTAATCCTCTACTTATCCCTAGAGAATACCAATAATTTGCTCAACTACTGCCCCTTATAAAATAGTAAACTGTATCGCTTTCTAACGCACAAACCGTAATCAATAATCTTGTCAACCATTTCGCGGTCAATCTACCAAATGTTGTACTACTTCAACACTGAATAAAAATTTTTGACCTTACCGGTATTTTATAAATGATGAGTATTTCTCAAATATTCCTACAAACTTTTGTACAAAGTACTTCACGAACTATTATACTGTAATAAACCGATTCACTATTGTACTTCCATTTCATTAGACAGCAAACACTTTTGCTAACATTTTGTAAATTAAGTTATAATTACCCTACAAGTTTACCACAACCTTATGAACAAGTTTTGCCACTGAATCACAAAATGAACTACAAATATTTCTGCTATTGGTCACTTAATAAATTGTTTTCTTATCTACTCTATGAATTATTTACGAAACATTTTACGAGTTATGTTATAACCTGAATTGTTGCCTTATCAAAACATTACAAAATTTAATTACGATTTCGCTACTATTCTATAAACAAAAAATCGTTTTCTATTATCCTATAAGCTATAAAAAATAATAATAAAAAAAATTAAATTAATTAATTAAAAATTTAAAATTAATTACCTTACCGAGTTGTTGCTTCGATACTAAATCACAAACTATGATTTACCACTAAATTGCAAATAATACAATATCTTCCTCATTGCTCAACAAATGGTTTTCCAGTCTGTTTTATAAATTATACTGCAGTTACGTTATAAACTATTTAATCCCTTGAAAAGATTTAAAGGATATCTCCTTTTGTGACTAAACCAAATCTTCGAAGTAAGTTAAGCACCTTGTTTTGAAACAATATATAATAAACATATTAATGGAATATGCTAAGGAATAAGCTGATACATCATTTACAAGAAGCTGAGGTGTTAGAATTATTTGGAATTAAGAAAAAACTTCTGAATTCACATGTAAACCTCCAACTTGGAACCGATTCCGTGTTGTCACTTAAAAACTTTATTTAACAAGTTTCCATCACAAAAGCTGAATTTCAGCAACTTTCTCTATATTCATGAAGTCCTTTTTCCGAAATTTTAACAAGTCAAGACTTTTTATTTTAATACAGCCCACATCTGATAGGACGATGACACCATGCTAGTCATTTTAGGATAAACTATCGACGAGCATAACCTTAACAACTGAATTCTAACCTTAGGTGTCTAAAACTTATGGATTCATACATACTTAACTACATTTTCTTCTGTGACGCTTCACCTTCAAGGATCTTCCTTTTAAGAGTTTCGATTGCGTCGGTGATAAAACTTGTGATGACCTTTTTCTGAAGATACTTGTTCTTATGAATTAGAAATTTTTGGTCAAACTCTGGTCAAAACTTATCAAACTTTCTTATGCTAAGAAACATCAAAACATCGAATTTTGCGAAAATGTCTTATTATACCACGTCTGAAAACCTATTTTACTAAAATAAAATCCTTCGGGATCACGAACATCTTACCCAACTATCCATTTCAGACGAAGATACTTGTATAACTTACAACTCACAATACTGCCAACTCTTGAAAAAAAAAACAAAAAAACAAAAAGAACAAATATAAGTCGTGATATTAATGTCTCTCTCTAACAACAAGGTTCCAAAATTACCTTCATTTCTTGCACCTCACTCTGAGGGCAGTACTTCTTGATTATAACTTCTTCAACTTAGTCCAAACAATCTTATAAATATTCTCAATACTAATACATTGAGCAACAACATATTACCATGACAAAGCATCATTCAGAAGTATGCTTGCGGCATGTTCGACTTTACATTCTTCATCATAGTTGACGATTAGAAATACCGACTTTGTCCACTCTAACCAACGAGCCGAACCAACCGCTCTTTCCGTGACTTTGGATTGTCGAGCTTGTAGCTCTAGAACTCCTTGCAAGAGCAACCTCTGACCACTGATATAACACTTACTCCTGCGACGCCACCTGCTGGCCCCACAATATTTGATTCTCCAGCATTTTTCACCCTCCAACTGGCACAACCACATTAGACTCTTTGATTGCGAAGATCATAATTCACCACAAATACTCGCACCTTTTCCCAGACATCTCAACATCAGACTTTTCAAAATTTTTGCTAGAATTAAATTGGCAGCTTACAGACTCGAGCTACCACCCGAACTTAGCAATGTACACGCCGCCCTTCGTGTGTGCATTCTGAAGAATTGTCATACTGATGAGACACTCATTATTTCTCTGGAAGAGATCCAGATTGATTAACGTTTGAGCTTTAACAAAGAACCTATCGTGATCATGGACCGTGAGGTCAAACAACTTAAGTAAAGTCGCATTCCTATTGTCAAAGTACGATGTAACTTTAGAAGACGGTCCTGAATTCACATGGGAACGTAAAGATGAACTTAAACACATCGTCAGCAAATACCACCCATTGAACTTCAGGACGAAGTTCCCTTAAGGGGGTGAGACTGTAACCATCCGTATTTTTTAGATTTTTATATTAACTATTTACTTCTATTTATTATCACTATGAATTTTATTTTTAGATTAAATAACGTTTAAACACTCCGACAACCGATGACACAGTTTTATAATTGAGTATATTAACAATGTTTAACATTTTTTTTATAAGCCTTATATTTTTATCTATTTATTTATTTATTTTTACCTTACTCGATATTAAGTTAAGGACTTAACGTTTGTAATTATCGGAATCAAACTATACCTGCTATATCTTAAAACTTTATTGTTAAGACAAAAAAAAAATATCTCTTTACTTTTTATATACACAAACCGCCTCATTATACATATTTTCTTTTATCAAACCGACAACACATTATTTTTGGTTTAATCTCGATAATTATTTTTCGGAGCCGATAATATTTCTTTATATACATTAATTTTATAATAACACTTTCAAAAATATAATTATCGCAATTACCAAACCGTGGTGTCACGATTACACCTTCGCTCAACGGGACACGAGATGCATCAAACACGCTCTATATTTAATACTTATCTTTTTATACATATCACCGCCTATCTCTTTAATATGTATAAAGAAACAGATAGATTAAAAGTCCATCTCTCCCATTTTTTTTACACCTCCCTTACTACTCTCCTTCTTCTCTCTGCCAAACCGACTCAGTCACCACCACCCTCTCACCGCCATCAATACTTCACGTCGCCACCACCAGTATTACCATCATCAAGATGAGAAGGGATCATGATTGCCTTGGATTTAGATGTGATAATAGGGTCTCGTTTAGTTTGAGTGAAACCTCAAAGCCCACCATCGCTACCCCTCCCTCGATTGTTGGTATGTCGAGATTTAAATTTATCTCTATTAACTTTTTAATCATACCGATTAATAAATTACTATATAAGTTTTCGTGGATTAAGATTTGGATTAAACATGTTTTTGAATAATTAATTTGTGTGGTTAAAAATTTTATTAAAAGTGGTGTTTGTTTATTTTGGTTCTCAGTTTGCGACAGAAACACCCAAGAGGGTGTGTTGTGGTTCGGTGCAGAAACAACCCACCAAGGTCTCGGGTTCGAGCCTTGGGAGTATTGGATTTTATTTTATAAATTGGTTTTTAGCTTATTAGGTGTCAAGATTTGCTTATTTCAAGCTTATATCTTACTTATTCGAGTTGACCTTATGGCATAATGGGTAAACTTTTGGATTATTTTGATTTTACCATAAGTTTTTAGGCTCATTTGATAATCTTAAAGAGCTTCTTTGTGTCTTGTGATGTCTTGACACAAAGAGAAAAACCACCAGGGGTATTTGTTTTGTTATCATCGGAATGTGTTTTGAATAACGAATCATATCAAACTTTTATTTACTTACTTATTATCGTTAAAAAACTTATTTTGATCAAAGTCAATAATAAAACGAAGAATATAGTTTTATTAAATATAAAACTCTCTCTTTACTTTTTATATTATAACCTATGTTTTAATATAAAACATTCATTATTTAGGGACACTGGGTAATCGTCCTAAAGTTAACCATTTACTTACTTTCTATTACTAATTGATCTTTATGTGTTTATTTCCTGTCGTACTTGTGTTAAACGTTTTATACTTTGGCGTGCGTTTGTCGTCTATGATGTACACCACCACACGAATGATGAAACTAAACTTTTAATAAACATTGATACGAATCTTCCACGAAAACTAAAATACTTATCTTTTGAAAACTTATCTACTTTATGATGACGCGTTCTGAGATAAACCATATACTATTAGGTCGTGCTAATGACGTACCGTTGTGTCGATACTCTTGTATCGTTGTGCGTTGCTACCTTGTGATATTACTATGTTACATTTCTCGATGCCAGTCGTGTTAGTGGTGATTCTTGTATTTCTTCGGACTAAGGTGAGTTTCACAACCCCATTTTACTGTTTTACTCTTTTTGGAGTGAAAAGCATGCTATGATTACTTAAAACTAAATTGGTTATGCATTCATGAAATTATGGATTTACTGAACTGATTCAATCTACTGAGCTATGCTCTGCTATACTGTGCAAACTGGTATGTACGCTTATGTTTGGTGCCTATGTACGACTGTAAAAGTCCCCTGTTACTACACTACTTATTAACTCCCTCCCACTGTACGGGACGAGCCGTTAATATCTATGGATAGCGCTATTTAGGGGTAGAGGCATCCCCTCACTCCACTAACCGGAGTGCATAGTATCACCTTCTCATGCTAGGTTAGAGCATGTTGCACGTAGGGGCAATTTTCGGCTGAATCGGCTTAAGTAGTGGAACCTTTATGCCATGAACGCGCTGCATACATAATGGACCCTTTCGAAACTTTGACAACCAATTGATCTTACTGTTTTGGAAACTACTTGGAGTATTAAAACCTGTGAACTCACCAACCTTTGTGTTGACACTTTTAGCATGCATTTTCAGGTTTGCATGCGATAGCTAAACTTTGGAGGCGCTTGGGCATTGGCATGGCATGGTTATAGAAGACTCTGATATAACTTGGGGACCACTTTAATTCTTTTATGGGCCTACATTCTATAATATATATTTTGAAAGATGTAAACATAAATCTTTAAGAAATATGATTTCTCAAGTTAAACTTTTGTTCTATACATTGTGTGGTGGTGCCAATCGAGTAATACCCAGGTAACACTTACTTCCGCTGCAAACCATTATTTTGGGGAGCCTTACCCTTCTTCTTACTAGAACTAGTAGCATTCGCATACGAGGTTGAGGCCACATTACCAGGTTTGCTTACATTTGAATTCACATTAACATTATCAGTAGTAATATGAACACTATCAGTAGTAATAGCAATAGGGGAAACCATAGACTTACGAGCAGTAGCAGCAACATGAATACCATCACCCTTCGGCATGTTAGCATGAGCATTAAGAGATGGATACTCCTTTTCACTAAGGTTACTTAGCATACCAGTAGTTCCAATATCCCAAAACGAGTCATCATCAACAGAAATAGTAGTAGAATTAGCCATATTAGTAGCACTCATACCTTCAACATTAACAGTACCAACGGGAGTAGGCATCTCCATGGGGAGGCGTACATTAGCAGAACCAACAAAAATCGGTCCATCAGCACCACTAAGATTACGAGCATTCACAAGACCAATTGGTAAAGTCGTTGCAGCAGCAAGATCCACATGTTGTCGCTCCAAACTAGGATTTCGCAAAACCCTAGTGGCCAATTTTGGTTGCGTTGTATCAACATTAGCTTCCAAGTCCTTGAAACGCTGCATTCTAGCTTTCAATGCGTCCATGTACACATTTAATTCATCAAACTTGTCCATGAAATCAAAACAGGAAAGTATAATAACCCAAAAAAACGATAACCAGAAAAAAGGAAAACCAAAACCCTAAAAACGAAAAACCAGGAAAACAAGAAGATCCATGTCAATCTCCAATCACGATAGTCTATGATGTACACCACCACACGAATGATGAAACTAAACTTTTAATAAACATTGATACGAATCTTCCACGAAAACTAAAACACTTATCATTTGAAAACTTATCTACTTTACGATGACGCGTTCTGAGATAAACCATATACTATTAGGTCGTGCTAATGACGTACCGTTGTGTCGATACTCTTGTATCGTTGTGCGTTGCTACCTTGTGATATTATTTTTTGGGTAAAGGGGTTTACCCCGGTAAATATATAACCAAAAAATAATGTTAAGTACAAATGGAATGTGGCTGAAGTACCACATTAACCTCAAGCGGAGAGCTTGATAAAACTAGTGTTTATGACAAGCCATAAACACAAATAACCTAGCTATATTACATCAACAAACTAGGCATAAACAAGTAAAAAAACTTGTAACAAGCGAGCATCCCGCATCCAGCCACTCCACGAAGGGAGCAAGTTAACCCAGGAAGTTTGCCTCCTTAAAAACCCTTTCCAAGAAAAACCCAAAGGGAAAAACCTTGGAGTAGGGAAATAGAGTACAACCCTTACTCCCTTCGTGTATACATATACGGCGAGACCTCCCTTCGTGTATACATATACTTGGAATCTTCCATTGCATATCCAAATAATAAATGAGAATGAGAATCCGGAATCAATCGAGACCTCGAGGTTAGCTTCTTGAATTTGAAAGTAACGAGCTTCAACCACAACCCCATTTTACTGTTTTACTCTTTTTGGGGTGAAAAGCATGCTATGATTACTTAAAACTAAATTGGTTGTGCATTCATGAAATTATGGATTTATTGAACTGATTCAATCTTCGAGCTATGCTCTACTATACTGTGCAAACAAGTATGTATGCTTATGTTTGGCGCCTATGTACGACTGTAAAAGTCCCCTGTTACTACACTACTTATTAACTCCCTCCCACTGTACGGGACGAGCCGTTGATATCTATGGATAGCGCTATTTAGGGCTAGAGCCATCCCCTCACTCCACTAACCGGAGTGCATAGTATCACCTTTTCATGCTAGGTTAGAGCATGTTGCACGTAGGGGCAGTTTTCGGCTGAATCGGCTTAAATAGTGGAACCTTTATGCCATGAACGCGCTGCATACATAATGGACCCTTTCGAAACTTTGACAACCAATTGATCTTACTGTTTTGGAAACTACTTGGTGTATTGAAACCTGTGAACTCACCAACCTTTGTGTTGACACTTTTAGCATGCATTTTCAGGATTGAAGGCGATAGCTAAACTTTGGAGGCGCTTGGGCATTGGCATGACATGGTTATAGAAGACTCTGATATAACTTAGGGACCACTTTAATTCTTTTATGGGCCTACATTATATAATATATATTTTGAAAGATGTAAACATAAATCTTTACGAAATACGATTTCTTAAGTTAAACTGTTGTTCTATACATTGTGTTGTGGTACCAATCGAGTAATACCCCAGTAACACTTACTTCCGCTGCAAACCATTATTTTAGGGTGTTACAGATAGGTATCAGAGCCTCGGTTATAGAGAACTGGGCATTTTTTAAAACCCAGACTATAACTACTTTCACGAAAACTTAACCCTATGACCGATACATGCCTGCGTGCCAAGCCGATGCCTCGATTATGACTAGTTGAAGTCATACATGATAAAATACGTATTATATTACTATTCACTTAATCTCACTGTGAATTATGATTGCTTTCTTATACGTATGTTTACGTACCACAGCGCTACGCCTTATCCCCCACATAAATGGAATTCTAGTTTTACTCTTTCGTAACAACTTCTAAAAGTAAAGGACTTATTGCTTGTGTAACTGGGCCGAGTATTCCAAAGTTCATGTGAATATAGATTGATCACCTATATTCATCAGGGAGAAGGGCATAGACTAATCACCTATGTCCGACCCTGAGGCGAACTTTGCAATGCTGGGGATGACTATTTTGGTTTTGGGGAAAACGAAATGATTTTGTAAATGTATACGAGCATGGACATGATAAAAGTTTACCCCTACACACAACACACTGGCATCACAATACTTGTTCATCGCGATATTTTTCCTCTTTTGTGGAACTCCTTTCACTACCGCCTGGTTATATTACGACTATGAATCACTTTTGGAATTAATGAAAACGTCTAATCATGCTTTATGTCGGGTCAAGTTAGACCTGATTAGTCACCATTTGAATTCGAGTTGTGTATTTCGACACGTTTGATATCGTAATAAGTTGATTGAACTTATTGGAGTGTTCTAGATTTAATCTTGACTATATTTGCTTTTGGATTATTTGGTATTGAGATTCTGGGTCTCGTTGCGGTTTGGATTTGCTACTTTCATTTAGCCTTGCCTTGGTTGTGGTTTTATTACGGGCCCCCTACCCCAAGCCTTATCTTGGAACGATTGTTGTTTATTTTTCCGAATCAGTGTCGTTCACTCGATATTATTCAATCGACGTTATCCACTCGATGTTGTTAATCTTTCTGAATCGATAATGTTCTACCAACGTTGTTTCATCAACAATACTCGATTAAGGCTATACGTTAAGCTTTATTGATGTAATACCTCACGCACTATTGGTGTTATACCTTATGATCCAACGGTGTATTCCTAACGATGTCGTTTTATCGACGCCGTTTTATTGAGTCGTTTTATCCATATCATCCTACTATGTTGTTTTATCAATGATATCCTGCTGATGTTGTTCTATCGATGCTATCCTATCGAAAGGTACCTTACACACTCAATCTACATGTGATCCTCTATCGTACCCATTGGGAACTATTGACGTTTACACGTATTTGGAGCTTGACTTGATCTCGACTTGTAGTCAGATTTCTTTTGAAAATATAACTTTGAACTCGAACGTTGTACCCTTCTTCGTTAAGTACCGAGCTAATCGACTGATTGCCACTAGTAATTAACTCTCTCCTCTGGAGTTGTACCCTGAACTTGCTAACCTCTCCCTTCAACATAGATTCTATACCCAACAAAAATGATGTATAACTATTTAAACATTTCCTATCAGCAACGTGCATAGAGATTTGCTTGGAAGATTATGCACACTATTTAAACATTACTTATGATATATTAAATCACTAATACTGGGTCATTGCAACACCATGTCATCTCCAACCCGTCTCATTATCATTCTCTCAAACGCTAAGATCGAGGTTGCCTCATCACTCACTGCTGTAATAGTGCCTCCTTTATCCCAAAACTCGTACTCTATTAATGAGTCGGAATACATTCCTTGCCGTTTTAGAAACGACACATCACGACATCTACGAAGGGTAACCCTCGTTGAACATAAATTACGAGTGAACTACTAAACTTTTAACAACCTATAAACATACTACGAGTTAACTTGTAACCCGAGATACTATTTATGGGAACATATACCTAATCCTCTACTTATCCCTAGAGAATACCAATAATTTGCTCAACTACTGCCCCTTATAAAATAGTAAACTATGTCGCTTTCTAACGTACAAACCGTAATCATTCATCTTGTCAACCATTTCGCGATCAATCTACCAAATGTTGTACTACTTCAACACTGAATAAAATTTTTTGACCTTACCGGTATTTTATAAACGATGAGTATTTCTCAAATATTCCTACAAACTTTTGTACAAAGCACTTCACGAACTATTATACTGTAATAAACCGATTCACTATTGTACTTCCATTTCATTAGACAGCAAACACTTTTGCTAACATTATGTAAATTAAGTTATAATTACCCTACAAGTTTACCACAACCTTATGAACAAGTTTTGCCAATGAATCACAAAATGAACTACAAATATTTCTGCTATTGGTCACTTAATAAATTGTTTTCTTATCTACTCTATGAATTATTTACGAAACATTTTACGAGTTATGTTATAACCTGAATTGTTGTCTTATCAAAACATTACAAATTTTAATTACGATTTCACTACTATTCTATAAACAATAAATCATTTTCTATTATCCTATAAGCTCTTTAAAAAATTAAAAAAAAAATTAAAAAAAATTAAATTAATTAATTAAAAATTTAAAATTAATTTCCTTACCGAGTTGTTGCTTCGATACTAAATCACAAACTATGATTTACCACTAAATTGCAAATAATAAAATATCTTCCTCATTGCTCAACAAATTTTCCAGTCTGTTTTATAAATTATACTGCCAGTTACGTTATAAACTATTTAATCCCTTGAAAAGATTTAAAGGATAACCGATATCTCCTTTTGTGACTAAACCAAATCTTCAAAGTAAGTTAAGCACCTTGTTTTGAAACAATATATAATAAACATATTAATGGAAGATGCTAAGGAATAAGCTGATACATCATTTACAAGAAGCTGAGGTGTTAGAATTATTTGGAATTAAGAAACAACTTCTGAATTCACATGTAAACCTCCAACTTGGAACCGATTCCATGTTGTCACTTAAAAACTTTATTTAACAAGTTTTCATCACAAAAGCTGAATTTCAGCAACTTTCTCTATATTCATGAAGTCTTTTTTCCGAAATTTTAACAAGTCGAGACTTTTTATTTTAATACAGCCCACATCTGAGAGGACGATGACACCATGATAGTCATTTTAGGATAAACTATCGATGAGCATAACCTTAACAACTGAATTCTAACCTTAGGTGTCTAAAACTTATGGATTTTTTGGTAAAAGGTATTTTTCACCCTGGCAAAATACATTACACCAAAAACATTGAAGAACAAAGGATGAGGGTGAATCCCTCATCTCAGTCCCTTAGGACACTTACAATCAACTCTATATAAGAATGACAATAACTAACAAAATAAAACAAAACAACCTACAATGACTATACAAGTGAATAAATATATGAAAAGTAGCACCAAATCATAGTCATCGTAGAAATTCCAATCCTCTTCGTTTATGACACGATTCTGTAAACCATATGTTGCTAAAAGCAACTAAGATCCGAATGCAAACCATAGCAAACATAACTTGCCATAAAACTAACAATAGGGTTTATCAAACCCTAACTTACAACTCCTTGATCTTGTAACCATAAAAATAAGAATCAGTTCACAAATTTCACACAACGGTTGGTGGAGGACTCTAAAACCACGGATAGAGCAACAAGCATAAAACTTGCTCCAAAAGTGTGCGTTGAGATGCTAAACCGAATACCTCAAAAAAGCACAAAAAGAGATTTTTGAATAGGAACTCTTCAAAACTTAACTTACTATAATCCGCAGCAATATGGTTTATGAACCTAACTTCCAATCACACCGCACATACATTTAAAGAAACCTCTTGATACGAGTGACACCCAAAATCCGGTTCATGCATAAACATGTTGTCGAAAACCAGCACTTCCAAACATGGCTAAAAGGACAACTGAATTCAAAAAATAAACTCCACCATAATAGCCACAAAGAACCTAAATGACGAACCAGGAAGACAAAGACAATGATAAAACTGAAACGCAGCCAACATGCGTAGCAATCTCACTAGCATTCGAATACCTCAACCCAATCGCCATACAAACACAACATAAATGTCGACATCCAGCTCTCTTCAACCCACTAATAATACATGCAAGTAATATCAAGATAGAATCACCCAACAGAACAGACAACACAAAAAAGTGTTACTTGCATAAAAAATGAATGAACAAAACCCTAACTAATTAGGGTTTCGTTGAACATGAACAGCCACATATCACATCAACCACGCCTCAAAAAATATGATAATAAGAACATGAGGACCTCATCAGATCGCCACAAAAGATATGATAATAATAACGTGATGAATACGATCTAAAGAGAATCGCCATAATAAACCCTAAAATAAGAAAACCGAAAACCCTAAAAATTATAGAGCAATCGATTGGATAATAATGATCATTAAGGGTTACAATGACAGAAAACGCGATTTATAATGAAACACCAATAACCGACCTTCAACCCTAAACGAATAAGGAATCAGTCGTATTGTGTAAATAGATGATTTCCCAAGAGAGAAAAGCACACCGCCAATACTAATATACCCCCAAGAATCGTTTGCATACCTACAAAGAGGTAGAGAGGCGATTTGAATGGAGGATTTGGCCGGAAAAATGGTATTGGCGGCGGCCGGAAATCACCCAAAAGGAGAGAGCGTTTTTTAGGGTTAAGAATTTGAATGTAGCTTATGCGTAAAAAAACTTATGGATTCATACATACTTAACTACATTTTCTTCTGTGACGCTTCACCTTCAAGGATCTTCCTTTTAAGAGTTTTGATTGCGTCGGTGATAAAACTTGTGATGACCTTTTTCTGAAGATACTTGTTCTTTTGAATTAGAAATTTTTGGTCAAACTCTGGTCAAACCTTATCAAACTTTCTTATGCTAAGAAACATCAAAACATCGAATTTTGCGAAAATGTCTTATTATACCACGTCTGAAAACCTATTTTACTAAAATAAAATCCTTCGGGATCACGAACATCTTACCCAACTATCCATTTCAGACGAATATACTTGTATAACTTACAACTCACAATACTGCCAACTCTTGAAAAAAAACAAAAAAACAAAAAAAAAAACGGAAATAAGTCGTGATATTAATGTCTCTAACAACAAGGTTCCAAAATTACCTTCATTTCTTACACCTCACTCTGAGGGCAGTACTTCTTAATTATAACTTCTTCAACTTAGTCCAAACAATCTTATAAGTATTCTCAATACTAATACATTGAGCAACAACATATTACCATGACAAAACATCATTCACAAGTATGCTTGTGGCATGTGTGACTTTGCATTCTTCATCATAGTTGACGATTAGAAATACCGACTTTGTCCACTCAAACCAACGAGCCGAACCAACCGCTCTTTCCGTGACTTTGGATTGTCGAGCTTGTAGCTCCAGAACTCCTTGTAAGAGCAACCTCTGACCGCTGATATAACACTTACTCCTGCGACGCCACCTGCTGGCCCCACAATATTTGATTCTCCAGCGTTTTCAGCCCTCCAACTGGCACAACCACATTAGACTCTTCGATTGCGAAGATCATAATTCACCACAAATACTCGCACCTTTTCCCAGACATCTCAAAATCAGACTTTTCAAAATTTTTGCTAGAATTAAATTGGCAGCTTACAGACTCGAGCTACCACCCGAACTTAGCAATGTACACGCCGCCCTAAGTGTGTGCATTCTGAAGAATTGCCATACTGATGAGACACTCATTATTTCTCTGGAAGAGATCCAGATTGATTAATGTTTGAGCTTTAACAAAGAATCTATCGAGATCACGGACCGTGAAGTCAAATAACTTAGGTAAAGTCGCATTCCTATTGTCAAAGTTCGATGGAACTTTAGAAGACGGTCCTGAATTCACATGGGAATGTAAAGATGAACTTAAACACATCGTCAGCAAATACCACCCATTGAACTTCGGGACGAAGTTCCCTTAAGGGGTTGAGACTGTAACCATCCGTATTTTTCAGATTTTTATATTAACTATTTACTTCTATTTATTATCACTATGAATTTTATTTTTAGATTAAATAACGTTTAAACACTCCGACAACCCATGACACAGTTTTATAATTGAGTATATTAACAATGTTTAACATTTTTTTTATAAGCCTTATATTTTTATTTATTTATTTATTTATTTTTACCTTACTCGATATTAAGTTAAGGACTTAACGTTTGTAATTATCGGAATCAAACTATACCTGCTATATCTTAAAACTTTATTGTTAAGACAAAAAAAAATATCTCTTTACTTTTTATATACACAAACCGCCTCATTATATATATTTTCTTTTATCAAACCGACAACACATTAGTTTTGGTTTAATCTCGATAATTATTTTTCGGAGTCGATAATATTTCTTTATATACATTAATTTTATAATAACACTTTCAAAAATATAATTATCGCAATTACCAAACCGTGGTGTCACGATTACACCTTCGCTCAACGGGACACGAGATGCATCAAACACGCTCTATATTATTAATACTTATCTTTTTATACATATCACCGCCTATCTCTTTAATATGTATAAAGAAACAGATAGATTAAAAGTCCATCTCTCTCATTTTTTTACACCTCCCTTACTACTCTCCTTCCTCTCTCTGCCAAACCGACTCAGTCACCACCACCCTCTCACCGCCATCAACACTTCACGTCGCCACCACCAGTATTATCATCATCAAGATGAGAAGGGATCATGATTGCCTTGGGTTTAGATGTGATAATTGGGTCTCGTTTAGTTTGAGTGAAACCCCACAGCCCACCATCGCTACCCCTCCCTCGTTTGTTGGTATGTCGAGATTTAAATTTATCTCTATTAACTTTTTAATCAAACCGATTAATAAATTACTACATAAGTTTTCGTGGATTAAGATTTGGATTAAACATGTTTTTGAATAATTAGTTTGTGTGGTTAAAATTTTTATTAAAAGTGGTGTTTGTTTATTTTGGTTCTCAGTTTGCGACAGAAACACCAAAGAGGATGTGTTGTGGTTCGGTGCAGAAACAACCCACCAAGGTCTCGGGTTCGAGCCTTGGGAGTATTGGGTTTTATTTTATAAATTGGTTTTTAGCTTATTAGGTGTCAAGATTTGCTTATTTCAAGCTTATATCTTACTTATTCGAGTTGACCTTATGGCATAATGGGTAAACTTTTGGATTATTTTGATTTTACCATAAGTTTTTAGGCTCATTTGATAATCTTAAAGAGCTTCTTTGTGTCTTGTGAAGTCTTGACACAAAGAGAAAAACCACCAGGGGTATTTGTTTTGTTATCACCGGAATGTGTTTTGAATAACGAATCATATCAAACTTTTATTTACTTACTTATTATCGTTAAAAAACTTATTTTGATCAAATCCAATAATAAAACGAAGAATATAGTTTTATTAAATATAAAACTCTCTCTTTACTTTTTATATTATAAGCTATGTTTTAATATAAAACATTCATTATTTAGGGATACTGGGTAATCGTCCTAAAGTTAACCATTTACTTACTTTCTATTACTAATTGATCTTTACGTGTTTATTTCCTGTCGTACTTGTGTTAAACGTTTTATACTTTGGCGTGCGTTTGTCTTGAGTCTATGATGTACACCACCACACGAATGATGAAACTAAACTTTTAATAAACATTGATACGAATCTTCCACGAAAACTAAAACACTTATCTTTTGAAAACTTATCTACTTTACGATGACGCGTTCTGAGATAAACCATATACTATTAGGTAGTGCTAATGACGTACCGTTGTGTCGATACTCTTGTATCGTTGTGCGTTGCTACCTTGTGATATTACTATGTTACATTTCTCGATGCCAGTCGTGTTAGTGGTGATTCTTGTATTTCTTCGTACTAAGGTGAGTTTCACAACCCCATTTTACTGTTTTACTCTTTTTGGGGTGAAAAGCATGCTATGATTACTTAAAACTAAATTGGTTGTGCATTCATGAAATTATGGATTTACTGAACTGATTCAATCTACTGAGCTATGTTATGTGCAAACTGGTATGCACGCTTATGTTTGGCGCCTATGTACGACTGTAAAAGTCCCCTGTTACTACACTACTTATTAACTCCCTCCCACTGTACGGGACGAGCCGTTGATATCTATGGATAACGCTATTTAGGGGTAGAGCCATCCCCTCACTCCACTAACCGGAGTGGATAATATCACCTTCTCATGCTAGGTTAGAGCATGTTGCACGTAGGGGCAATTTTCGGCTGAATCAGCTTAATTAGTGGAACCTTTATGCCATGAACGCGCTGCATACATAATGGACCCTTTCGAAACTTTGACAACCAATTGATCTTACTATTTTGGAAACTACTTGGTGTATTAAAACCTGTGAACTCACCAACCTTTGTGTTGACACTTTTAGCATGCATTTTCAGGATTGCAGGCGATAGCTAAACTTTGGAGGCCCTCGGGCATTGGCATGGCATGGTTATAGAAGACTCTGATATAACTTGGGGACCACTTTAATTCTTTTATGGGCCTACATTCTATAATATATATTTTGAAAGATGTAAACATAAATCTTTTCGAAATACGATTTCTCAAGTTAAACTGTTGTTCTATACATTGTGTTGTGGTACCAATCGAGTAATACCTCGGTAACACTTAATTCCGCTGCAAACCATTATTTTGGGGTGTTACAGTCGTACCCTTCTTCTTACTAGAACTAGTAGCATTCGCATACGAGGTTGAGGCCACATTACCAGGTTTGCTTACATTTGAATTCACATTAACATTATCAGTAGTAATATGAACATTATCGGTAGTAATAGCAATAGGGGAAACCATAGACTTACGAGTAGTAGCAGCAACATGAATACCATCACCCTTCGGCATGTTAGCATGAGCATTAAGAGATGGATACTCCTTTTCACTTAGGTTACTTAGCATACCAGTAGTTCCAATATCCCAAAACGAGTCATCATCAATAGAAATAGTAGTAGAATTAGCCATATTAGTAGCACTCATACCTTCAACATTAACAGTACCAACGGTAGTAGGCATCTCCATGGGGAGGCGTACATTAGCAGAACCAACAAAACTCGGTCCATCAGCACCACTAAGATTACGAGCATTCACAAGACCAGTTGGTAAAGTCGTTGTAGCAGCAAGATCCACATGTTGTCGCTCCAAACTAGGGTTTCGCAAAACCCTAGTGGCCAATTTTGGTTGCGTTGTTTCAACATTAGCTTCCAAGTCCTTGAAACGCTGCATTCTAGCTTTCAATGCGTCCATGTCCACGTTTAATTCACCAAACTTGTCCATGAAATAAAACAGGAAAGTATAATAACCCAAAAAAACGATAACCAGAAAAAAGAAAAACCAAAACCCTAAAAACGAAAAACCAGGAAAACAAGAAGATCCATGTCAATCTCCAATCACGATAGCCTCAGAAGAACTAAGGCATGATTATAAGCACAATTAGACTAACCAAACTCCACCATATTAACGAAACCGTAAAAAGAACGACACCACCAAACCCTAAAACCAAACGATTACAAGAACCTGAATCAATCAAGCAATAACACAAGTGTATTTGATTAATTGAAACAGATTAACGTAAGATAGAATGGATTAGAGGAAGCTTAAGATCGAATTTTTTGGAGGAAGGGAGTCGCCAAAGCAAAATCGTTTTCAGGGTTACTAAACGTTGGTGAGTGTTTAGGGTTTTAGTTCTATTCAAATCCTTGACTCAAGGGGTTTGGGGTTTTTTTGGGTAAAGGGGTTTACCCCGGTAAATATATAACCAAAAAATGTTAAGTACAAAAGGAATGTGGCTGAAGTACCACATTAACCTCAAGCAAAAAGCTTGATAAACTAGTGCTTATGATAGGCCATAAACACAACAAACCTAGCTGAATTACAAATCACCTAACTAGGTATACAAACAAGAAAATTCTTGAATCAAGCGAACGTCCCGCATCCACCCATAGGCACGAAGGGAGCAAGGCGACCCAGGAAGTTTGGCTTCTTAAAAACCCTTTCCAAGAAAAACCCATAGGGAAAAACCTTGGATAAGGGAAAAAGAGTACAACACTTACCTGGCACTCGCCTCGTGAATAAGACAAGAGCTTGGAATCTTCCATTTATCCAGTAGTAGACGAGACCGAGGGGTTATCTTCTTAAATTTGAAGGTAACCAGCTTCAACCGGACGATATTGACAATTACTTGAACCACTTCAGCAACGGCAGACTTCTTCCTCTTGAAAAGTCTTGAATTGCATTCCATCCATATGTAATAAGCAGTAGTAGCAAGTAATAACCGAGAGAGTATACTAGGAACTGAACGACCCCTAGATATAGGAATGAGGAACGTAAGAACATCATTTAAACTAGGAGGGACACCATCCATTCCGGATAGACTCCAGACCTGTAACCAAACCTGCAAAGAAAATTGACACTCAAAAAACAAGTGAGGGTGAGAATCCGGAACCGCATCACACAGTGGGCATAGAAGAAGATTCAGATCAACATCAGGGCCAACATCCGATTCTCGCAGCCTATCTTGTGTCTTCAACTTCTGCTTAATAACAAGCCACATATGTATAGCATGTCGGGGGATACAATGAGGAAACCATAGAATATTAAACCACCCAACCCGATCAGCCCTAGTACAAAGAGAATCCCAAGCACAAGCAACTGAAAAATGTCTAAAATTGCCCTCCAGATCACGCCATATTAACCCATCATCAGTATCATCAAGAATATTAGGAACCGGGAGGCTAAATAAATTCGGAAATCTTGGTAACCAATCCACAGGCCACTTCCAATTACCATTGTCAATAACATCACAAACCGAATCCGATAAGCTAATACCAGCCCGCACAATGTCTCTAGCAGTGAGCATATCACGGATAGGGCTTAAATCACACCACATATCAAACCATACAGAAGTGGTTTTACCATTATTGATCTTATGTCATATGTAAGGACGTACCTTGGGTCTAATTGCAAGAAGCTTACGCCAACCCCAACTAACATCACCCAAGCAAGGAACATCCCAAAAGCTTCTACACGGAGTTTATATGAATGAATCCATTTAACCCACAAGGACTCCTTATGGGTTAAAATACTCCAAATGTGCGTCGTCATAAGAGCAATATTAAAATCAGCTAATCGACGAATACCAAGGCCGCCTTCTTGTTGAGGCTTACAAACAGATTCCCAAGCAACTTTGGCCTTACCCCTTTTCATTTCACCTTGACACCATAAGAAACCCCTCAAAAGCTATTCCAAATCATGAATTATACGAGTAGGAAGGATAAAGACCGAAGCCCAATATATATGCATTGAGGACAAAACCGATCTGACCAATTGAAGCCTTCCGGCAAGAGATAGAAATTTATTACGCCAATCATTCACACGACTTTCCAGCTTTTCCACAAGAACCTTACAATCCCTATACAGAAGTCTGGACGATATAAGAGGGACACCAAGGTACCTAACAGGAAGAGCACCTTCTGCAAATTGCATAGACTAGAGAATAATAGCTTTCAAAGCATTAGGAACATTACAAAAGAAATTTGTACTTCTAGGGATACTCGGGACAAGACCCAAAACATTCTTGAACTCCTCCAGAGCTTGCATAATACTACGTAACATTAACCGAATCTGGATGGCCTCTAGAAAATAAGATTTGGGTATTTACTGAACCCAACATATATAAAATCGGTTAATAACAAAATAAAACAATATTAATTTGTGGGGTTTACCGAGAGAGAAAGAAAGAATGAAAAGATGGAGAAGGGTGGCCACCACCGTGGCTGTGACGGCGGCTGTGGTGGTGTCTCCAACGGGTACAACCCGTAAACCATCAAACCTTGATCTCTTGAACATGATTTAACACAAACTCTAAGACTCGTTACCAGATGCTTTTGCTATATTTCAACCTTATCGTATTTCAGATCATTCTCCGTGTATTCTTCGTATACCTCAGGTAACTAAGCTTAAGCCTAAACCTTTCAAGTTCTCTAACTTCCTGGTTTATAAAGATGGGTTTCTTGATACGGTTACTGCGGGATGGAGTATTAATGTCCATGGATGTGCTATGTATCATGTGGTTCAATGTTTAAAGGGGCTGAAATCACCGTTTCGTAAGCTTTTGCACAGTCAAGGTAACCTTCATGAGCGGGTGGTTAGGATTCGTAAGGAGTTAGATGAGGTCCAAAAAGCCATTGATAAGGATCCATCTAATTCAGCCATTCGGGATGAACATGCTCACTATCTTCTTGCATATAAGGAGGCTACAGTTGATGAAGAACGGTTTTTAAAGCAGAAATCTAAAGTTCAGTGGCTTCATGCAGGAGATTCTAATACGGCTTATTTTTATAATATTGTTAAAAGCAAGTGTGCACGTAATCGAATTGAATTGGTTAGAGATGCAAACAATGTCTTGTATGAGGGTAATCAGGTTGCAGGTTTTTTTGTTGCCCACTATGAATAGTTTCTTGGTATCGAAGGAAATTGTAGTTCTTTTGATGATTATGGTATATTCTCTAATGTTCTTCCACACCAATTGGCTGATTCGATGGTACGTCATGTTACGGATGGTGAGATAAAGGAAGCTATATTTTCTATGGGGGATGATAAAGCCCATGGAACCGATGGCTACACGGCTGCTTTCTTTAAGAAAGCATGGGATATTGTGGGTGCTGAGGTTATGTTTGTTGTCCGTGATTTCTTCATTAATGGTAAGCTTCTTAAGGAGATTAATCATATCATTATATCATTGATTCCTAAAGTGTCTACCCCGTCTAAGATTAATGACTATAGGCCTATTTCTTGCTGTAATGTCATGTATAAGTGCATTAGCAGTTAAACCCTAAACGACTCTCTCTTTGGCGATTTTCCTAAACCCTTACAACCCTAATCATTTTTTCATCAATTCGACCATTGCTTGGGATTCTTGGCATCTTCCTTATTTAGTTTTAATTATCATCATTGTTAATTGATTCTAGGTTGGATTGGTGCTGCGTTTTCCCTTGTTTTGCTTCTGTTTTGGTGATTCGTTAATTTAGGGTTTAGGAAATCGTTTTTTTTTGTTCTTAACTGATTTAACTTGCGTGATTGTTCTGAGTGGGATTTTTTTGGTTTATCACTCCTTATTGGTCTGGTTTTAAGTGTTTTTTATGCGATTACACCATGGGAGCAGGTTAGACTCTTTTCGTTTTGGTGTTAAAACCCTAACGATTGAGTTAGGGTTTTGGGTAACTTGTACGCTGCTACTATTTTAATTCTGCTTGTTTATGTCGTTCTATTGGATTGTTTGTGGGGTTTAGAGAGATGGAGAAAGGATTCTTTAACAAGGATTCTTCATCGAAAGCTGCTAAAGCAGCCACTAACTTGGCCGATCAAATATTGATGATGGATTATTATGGCGTAACCTGGATGGCAATTTTAGTTGTTTTTCAGTCTCGGGTGCGTGGGAATCTCTGCGTCTTAGGGCTGATTTGGTTGAATGGTGTAATGTTCCTTGGTTCTCTCATTGTATTCCAAGCCATGCTATACATATGTGGCTCGCTATTCAACAGAAGCTAAAGACTCAGGATAGTATGCGCCAATGGGATGTTGGTCCTGACGTTGATTTGGCCTTGCTTAGATGCCCGCTTTGTGAATTGGTTCCGGATTCTCATTCTCATTTATTTTTTGAGTGCCAATTTTCTATGCAGGTTTGGTTTCAGGTGCGGAGTTTATCCGGTATGGATGCAGTCCCACCTTCGTTGGAGAGTATTGTTACAGTACTTATTCCCTTATCTAAGGGGCGGTCGGTTAGTAGTATCCTTTCTAGATTATTGCTTGCTGCTACTACTTACTTCGTTTGGATGGAACGCAATTCTAGGCTGTTCAAGCGTAAGAAGTCTTCTGTTGCTGAAGTGGTTAGCACCATTGTCTCTACTATTCGGTTGAAGCTGGTTACTTTCAAGTTCAAGAAGCTAACCTCGAGGTCTCGATTGATTTTGGATAAATGGAAGATTCCAAGTATATGTATACACGAAGGGAGTGCCGGGTAAGGGTTGTACTCTTTTTCCCTACTCCAAGGTTTTTCCCTTTGGGTTTTTCTTGGAAAGGGTTTTTAAGGAGGCATACTTCCTGGGTTAACTTGCTCCCTTCGTGGAGGGGCTGGATGCGGGATGCTCGCTTGGTACAAGTTTTTTTACTTGTTTATGCCTAGTTTGTTGATGTAATATAGCCAGGTTTTTGTGTTTATGGCATGTCATAAACACTATTTTTTGGTTATATATTTACCGGGGTAAACCCCTTTACCCAAAAAAAAACTTGGCCGATCAAGTTGGTGTGAATACGGAAACTAATCCTTATGCTTCTTTGGACATTAATGCGTTGGATGCTAGACTTAAACGTTTAAAAGGTGAGCACGCAATGGATGGTGATACGAATGTTCCTGTAGTGCGCAAAGCTACTAGGGTTTTGCGAAACCCTAGTACTCACGAAGGCACAATTGAATCTGTTTGGAGTTCTTCTAACCTGGAATAAACATCTTGTCCGGATCCATTGGTTGATATGACTGGTTCCGTTTTGGGTGGGGTGAATTCTACTAATGCTATTGATCCGGATGCTTACGTGAATTCGGTTTTGGTCTCCCCTGGTGTTACTACGAATGTGTCTAAGGTGTCAACTTCTGGTCTTGATGCTAATGGTAAGAACGTGGTGAATGCTTCTACTTCTGGTCCTAACGTGATTGGTAGTGAAAATAACAAAATGAGGTCTTTTGCTAATGTATTAAACCCGGAACGTGTCTCTAGGAAAGTTAATTTTCGTTCCTTGGTGAATGAGACTCGCATTGAAAATCATGATACGGTGCTTACAAAGGCTGCTATGGAGGGTGTATTCAACCGCTATGATAATACACTTGTTGGCTTCTTTGTTGGCAAGAATGTGGCATTTCCTTTGGTTCAAAACTACGTCACCAACACGTGGGGAAAGTTTGGTTTTAAGAAACTGATGAAGAATGATGTTGGCGTTTTCCTCTTTAAATTCGACTCTAAAGAGGGTGTTGAGAATGTTCTTCAACGGGGCCCTTGGATTATTCACAATTTTCCTCTCATTCTCACTAAATGGACTCCTGATGTGCTATTGTCTAAAAGTGAGGTTACTAGAGTTCCCGTTTGGATTAAACTGCATAATGTGCCATTACTTGCATATTCGGAAGATGGGTTGAGCTTAATTGCTACTCAAGTGGGTAAGCCGATTATGTTAGATGCTTTTACTAGTTCCATGTGTGCTGATTCATGGGGACGCATAAGTTTTGCACGTGCTCTTGTGGAATTATCATCTGAATCTGAGCTAAAACATGTGGTGACTATGGCGATCCCAAATAAGGATGATAGTGGTTTTACTACTGCAAGTATCAAGGTGGAATATGAATGGAAGCCGCCACACTGTGCGGAATGTAAAGTGTTTGGGCATGTTACTGATTGTTGTCCTAAGAGTATTAAGGAGCAAAATGATCTCCCTCCCACCTCGAATGTGGAAGAACCTGATGATGGTTTTAAGGTGGTGCAGAATCGGAAAGCCAAACCTAAAGGTACGAAGATGACTAGTGGTATTAATATGGGTAAGGGTCCTAGATTTGCACCTAGGAAGCAGGTATATGTTGCTAAGACGAAGACACCGGCAGCTGCTAGTGTTAATGCTAAAGGTACACCAATTACTACGTCTAACTCTTTTGGGACTCTTGAGGTGGAAGATGACACGGGCATCCCAAGTACTGTGGGGGATTCTACTACTGACAAGGAGAAGACTGGGAAGTCTTCTGGTACTACTAAGGAAGCAGGTATTGATGGTTCTCGGGGGAAGGACTCTCGTGTTGATATTGGTACAGCTTCTAAGCCTCTAGAGACTGTGACTTCTTCTGCTACCAAGGTAAGTAATCCGTTTTCTAAAGTCGGGAATGTGACCTGTTCTGACAGTGAAGAGGATGAGGTTTTGGAGCCAGATAACCCTATGGCATCATTTTTGGCTTCTGGGGGTGGTGGGGGTTTTGATCTTGAAGATTTTGATGATTATGCTTAGCAAGACACGAGGTAGGAAGTAAATTTGGTTGTTTGGTAGTTCATAAGATTGGCATGTTCTTATGGAATTTGTTTGGTTAAGTGCACTGTTTGTGTGTGTCTGTTGCCCATGTAACGGGCCGAGGTGAGAGATTCACTCTCATCTGTTGTACTTAAACGTTTTTTTGATTAATATATTTACCAGGGTGCAGGATTACTCCCCTTTACCCAAAAAATAAATGCATTAACAAAATCCTTCCTAATCGTATTAAAGAAGGCCTTGGTCAGTTGGTTAGTATTACTCAATCTGCATTTGTTCCTGGTCGTCGTATATCTGATAATATATTACTTACCCAAGAGCTTATGCGGAATTATCATAGAGGGAGAGGTCCACCTAGATGTGCGTTTAAAGTTGATATTCAGAAGGTATATGATACGGTTGATTGGGCTTTTCTTAAGGTTATTTTGATTGGTTTTGGTTTTCACTCCAAAATGGTCGACTGGATCATGGTGTGTATTTCATCTACATCTTATTCTATATGTGTTAGTGGGGATCTGCATGGCTGGTTTAAAGGTAAGCGGGGTCTTAGGCAAGGTGACCCGTTATCTCCCTACTTGTTTACGCTGGTTATGGAAGTGCTAACTCTTATATTGCAAAAAAACGTTTCTAATGCAGTAGATTTTCAGTTTCATCATCTGTGTGAACAACAGAGAATTATTAACCTTTGTTTTGCAGATGACCTCTTCTTGTTCGCTAGAGGCCATCACGAGTCTGTTAATGTCATTATGCAGGCTTTGTAGGATTTCAAGATTTTTTCAGGTCATGTTCCAAGTATCCCTAAAAGTACAGCTTTCTTTTGTAATGTTCCTAACGCTATTAAAGCTGCTATTATCCAGTCTATGCCGTTTGCAGAAGGTTCTCTCCCTGTCAGGTATCTTGGGGTCCCCCTTATATCATCGAGACTTCTTTATAGGGATTGCAAGGTTCTTGTTGAAAAGTTAGAAGGTCGTGTGACTGATTGGCGTAATAAGTTCTTATCTCTTGCGGGTAGGCTTCAGTTGGTGAGGTCTGTATTATCTTCGATGCATTTATATTGGGCTTCGGTCTTTATCCTTCCTACTCATATTATCCATGAGTTAGAGCAGCTTATGAGGGGTTTCCTTTGGTGTCAAGGAGAAATGAAAAGGGGAAAGCTTGGGAATCTGTTTGTAAGCCAAAGAAAGAAGGTGTAGGTATTCGTCGATTAGATGATTGTAACATTGCCCTCATGACTACACACATTTGGAGTATTTTGACACATAAAGAGTCGTTATGGGTTCAATGGATCCATTCTTATAAACTTCGTGGGAGAAGCTTTTGGGATGTCCCTTGTTTGGTTGATGTTAGCTGGGGATGGAACAAACTTCTTGCAATTAGACCCAAGGTTCGTCCTTTCATATGGCATAAGATTAATAATAGGAAGGACACATCGGTTTGGTTTGATATGTGGTGCGAGTTAAGCCCGATTTGTGATTCGCAAACTGCTAGAGATATTGCTCGAGCAGGGTTTAATTTATCTAACTCGGTGTGTGATGTGATTGTTAATGGTGTTTGGCGATGGCCGTTGGATTGGCTATCTAGATTTCCATTGTTAGCTGCTCTCCAGGTTCCTAATCTTAACAATACTGATGATGGATTATTATGGTGCTATCTGGATGGTAACTTTAGTCGTTTTTCAGTTTCAGGTGCGTGGGAATCACTGCGTCTAAGGGCTGATTCGGTTGACTGGTATAATGTTCCTTGGTTCTCTCACTGTATCCCGAGGCATGCGATTCATCTGTGGCTTGTTATTAAGCAGAAGCTGAAGACTCAGGATCGGATGCGACAATGGGTTGTTGGTCCTAATGTGGACTTGGCCTTGCTTAGATGCCCACTCTGTGGATTGGTTCCGGATTCTCATTCTCACTTATTTTTTGAGTGCCAGTTTTCTATGCAGGTTTGGTTTCAGGTTCGTGCTTTATCTGGATTGGATGCAGTCCCACCTTCGTTGGAGAGTGCTCTTAGTAGCATCATTTCCCGGTTACTGCTCGCTGCTACTACATACTTC
>OU343220.1:134802997-134837691 GCA_910596185.1 Chrysanthemum makinoi
CATAACCTTAACAACTGATTCTAACCTAGGTGTCAAATTTGGATTTTTGTACAAGGTATTTTTCACCCTGCAAAATACATTACACCAAAAACTTGAAGAACAAAGGATGAGGGTGAATCCTTCATCTCAGTCCCCTTAGGACACTTACATCAACTCTATATAAGATGACATGCCATTCTTATACTAACAAAAAAAACAAAACAACCTACAATGACTATACAAGTGAAAAAATATATGAAATTAAAAGCATGCTTCATAAAAGTAGCACCAAATCATAGTCATCGTAGAACTTCCAATCCTCTTCGTTTATGACATGATTCTGTAAACCATATGTTGCTAAAAGCAAATAAGATCCGAATGCAAACCATAGCAAACATAACCTGCCATAAAACTAACAATAGGGTTTATCAAACCCTAACTTACAACTCCATGATCTTGTAACCATCAAAATAAGAATCAGTTCACAAATTTCACACAACGGTTGGTGGAGGACTCTAAAACCACGGATAGAGCATCAAGCATAAAACTTTCTCCAAAAGTGTGCGTTGAGATGCTAAACCGAATACCTCAAAAAAGCACAAAAAGAGATTTTTGAATAGGAACTCTTCAAAACTTAACTTACTATAATCCGCAGCAATATGGTTTATGAACCTAACTTCCAATCACACCGCACATACATTTAAAGAAACCTCTTGATACGAGTGACACCCAAAATCCGGTTCATGCATAAACATGTTGTCGAAAACCAGCACTTCCAAACATGGCTAAAAGGACAACTGAATTCAAAAAATAAACTCCACCATAATAGCCACAAAGAACCTAAATGACGAACCAGGAAGACAAAGACAATGGTAAAACTGAAACGCAGCCAACATGCGTAGCAATCTCACTAGCATTCGAATACCTCAACCCAATCGCAATACAAACACAACATAAATGTCGACATCCAGCTCTCTTCAACCCACTAATAATACATGCAAGTAATATCAAGATAGAATCACCCAACAGAACAGACAACACAAAAAAGTGTTACTTGCATAAAAAATGAATGAACAAAACCCTAACTAATTAGGGTTTCGTTGAACATGAACAGCCACATATCACATCAACCACGCCTCAAAAAATATGATAATAAGAACATGAGGACCTCATCAGATCGCCACAAAAGATATGATAATAATAACGTGATGAATACGATCTAAAGAGAATCGCCATAATAAACCCTAAAATAAGAAAACCGAAAACCCTAAAAATTATAGAGCAATCGATTGGATAATAATGATCATTAAGGGTTACAATGACAGAAAACGCGATTTATAATGAAACACCAATAACCAACCTTCAACCCTAAACGAATAAGGAATCAGTCGTATTGTGTAAATAGATGATTTCCCAAGAGAGAAAAGCACACCGCCAATACTAATATACCCCCAAGAATCGTTTGCATACCTACAAAGAGGTAGAGAGGCGATTTGAATGGAGGATTTGGCCGGAAAAATGGTATTGGCGGCGGCCGGAAATCACCCAAAAAGAGAGAGCGTTTTTTAGGGTTAAGAATTTGAATGTAGCTTATGCGTAAAAAAACTTATGGATTCATACATACTTAACTACATTTTCTTCTGTGACGCTTCACCTTCAAGGATCTTCCTTTTAAGAGTTTTGATTGCGTCGGTGATAAAACTTGTGATGACCTTTTTCTGAAGATACTTGTTCTTTTGAATTAGAAATTTTTGGTCAAACTCTGGTCAAACCTTATCAAACTTTCTTATGCTAAGAAACATCAAAACATCGAATTTTGCGAAAATGTCTTATTATACCACGTCTGAAAACCTATTTTACTAAAATAAAATCCTTCGGGATCACGAACATCTTACCCAACTATCCATTTCAGACGAATATACTTGTATAACTTACAACTCATCAATACTTGCCAACTCTTGAAAAAAAACAAAAAAACAAAAAAAAAAAAAACGGAAATAAGTCGTGATATTAATGTCTCTAACAACAAGGTTCCAAAATTACCTTCATTTCTTACACCTCACTCTGAGGGCAGTACTTCTTAATTATAACTTCTTCAACTTAGTCCAAACAATCTTATAAGTATTCTCAATACTAATACATTGAGCAACAACATATTACCATGACAAAACATCATTCACAAGTATGCTTGTGGCATGTGTGACTTTGCATTCTTCATCATAGTTGACGATTAGAAATACCGACTTTGTCCACTCAAACCAACGGCGAACCAACCGCTCTTTCCGTGACTTTGAAATTGTCGAGCTTGTAGCTCCAGAACTCCCCGTAAGAGCAACCTCTGACCGCTGATATAACACTTACTCCTGCGACGCCACCTGCTGGCCCCACAATATTTGATTCTCCAGCGTTTTCAGCCCTCCAACTGGCACAACCACATTAGACTCTTCGATTGCGAAGATCATAATTCACCACAAATACTCGCACCTTTTCCCAGACATCTCAACATCAGACTTTTCAAAATTTTTGCTAGAATTAAATTGGCAGCTTACAGACTCGAGCTACCACCCGAACTTAGCAATGTACACGCCGCCCTAAGTGTGTGCATTCTGAAGAATTGCCATACTGATGAGACACTCATTATTTCTCTGGAAGAGATCCAGATTGATTAATGTTTGAGCTTTAACAAAGAATCTATCGAGATCACGGACCGTGAGGTCAAAAAACTTAGGTAAAGTCGCATTCCTATTGTCAAAGTTCGATGGAACTTTAGAAGACGGTCCTGAATTCACATGGGAATGTAAAGATGAACTTAAACACATCGTCAGCAAATACCACCCATTGAACTTCGGGACGAAGTTCCCTTAAGGGGTTGAGACTGTAACCATCCGTATTTTTCATATTTTTATATTAACTATTTACTTCTATTTATTATCACTATGAATTTTATTTTTAGATTAAATAACGTTTAAACACTCCGACAACCCATGACACAGTTTTATAATTGAGTATATTAACAATGTTTAACATTTTTTTTATAAGCCTTATATTTTTATTTATTTATTTATTTATTTTTACCTTACTCGATATTAAGTTAAGGACTTAACGTTTGTAATTATCGGAATCAAACTATACCTGCTATATCTTAAAACTTTATTGTTAAGACAAAAAAAAATATCTCTTTACTTTTTATATACACAAACCGCCTCATTATATATATTTTCTTTTATCAAACCGACAACACATTAGTTTTGGTTTAATCTCGATAATTATTTTTCGGAGTCGATAATATTTCTTTATATACATTAATTTTATAATAACACTTTCAAAAATATAATTATCGCAATTACCAAACCGTGGTGTCACGATTACACCTTCGCTCAACGGGACACGAGATGCATCAAACACGCTCTATATTATTAATACTTATCTTTTTATACATATCATCGCCTATCTCTTTAATATGTATAAAGAAACAGATAGATTAAAAGTCCATCTCTCTCATTTTTTTACACCTCCCTTACTACTCTCCTTCCTCTCTCTGCCAAACCGACTCAGTCACCACCACCCTCTCACCGCCATCAACACTTCACGTCGCCACCACCAGTATTATCATCATCAAGATGAGAAGGGATCATGATTGCCTTGGGTTTAGATGTGATAATAGGGTCTCGTTTAGTTTGAGTGAAACCCCACAGCCCACCATCGCTACCCCTCCCTCATTTGTTGATATGTCGAGATTTAAATTTATCTCTATTAACTTTTTAATCAAACCGATTAATAAATTACTATATAAGTTTTCGTGGATTAAGATTTGGATTAAACATGTTTTTGAATAATTAGTTTGTGTGGTTAAAATTTTTATTAAAAGTGGTGTTTGTTTATTTTGGTTCTCGGCGACAGAAACACCCAAGAGGATGTGTAGTGGTTCGGTGCAGAAACAACCCACCAAGGTCTCGGGTTCGAGCCTTGGGAGTATTGGGTTTTATTTTATAAATTGGTTTTTAGCTTATTAGGTGTCAAGATTTGCTTATTTCATGCTTATATCTTACTTATTCGAGTTGACCTTATGGCATAATGGGTAAACTTTTGGATTATTTTGATTTTACCATAAGTTTTTAGGCTCATTTGATAATCTTAAAGAGCTTCTTTGTGTCTTGTGAAGTCTTGACACAAAGAGAAAAACCACCAGGGGTATTTGTTTTGTTATCACCGGAATGTGTTTTGAATAACGAATCATATCAAACTTTTATTTACTTACTTATTATCGTTAAAAAACTTATTTTGATCAAATCCAATAATAAAACGAAGAATATAGTTTTATTAAATAAAAAACTCTCTCTTTACTTTTTATATTATAAGCTATGTTTTAATATAAAACATTCATTATTTAGGGATACTGGGTAATCGTCCTAAAGTTAACCATTTACTTACTTTCTATTACTAATTGATCTTTACGTGTTTATTTCCTGTCGTACTTGTGTTAAACGTTTTATACTTTGGCGTGCGTTTGTCTTGAGTCTATGATGTACACCACCACACGAATGATGAAACTAAACTTTTAATAAACATTGATACGAATCTTCCACGAAAACTAAAACACTTATCTTTTGAAAACTTATCTACTTTACGATGACGCGTTCTGAGATAAACCATATACTATTAGGTAGTGCTAATGACGTACCGTTGTGTCGATACTCTTGTATCGTTGTGCGTTGCTACCTTGTGATATTACTATGTTACATTTCTCGATGCCAGTCGTGTTAGTGGTGATTCTTGTATTTCTTCGGACTAAGGTGAGTTTCACAACCCCATTTTACTGTTTTACTCTTTTTGGGGTGAAAAGCATGCTATGATTACTTAAAACTAAATTGGTTGTGCATTCATGAAATTATGGATTTACTGAACTGATTCAATCTACTGAGCTATGTTATGTGCAAACTGGTATGCACGCTTATGTTTGGCGCCTATGTACGACTGTAAAAGTCCCTTGTTACTACACTACTTATTAACTCCCTCCCACTGTACGGGACGAGCCGTTGATATCTATGGATAGCGCTATTTAGGGCTAGAGCCATCCCCTCACTCCACTAACCGGAGTGGATAGTATCACCTTCTCATGCTAGGTTAGAGCATGTTGCACGTAGGGGCAATTTTCGGCTGAATCAGCTTAATTAGTGGAACCTTTATGCCATGAACGCGCTGCATACATAATGGACCCTTTCGAAACTTTGACAACCAATTGATCTTACTATTTTGGAAACTACTTGGTGTATTAAAACCTGTGAACTCACCAACCTTTGTGTTGACACTTTTAGCATGCATTTTCAGGATTGCAGGCGATAGCTAAACTTTGGAGGCGCTTGGGCATTGGCATGGCATGGTTATAGAAGACTCTGATATAACTTGGGGACCACTTTAATTCTTTTATGGGCCTACATTCTATAATATATATTTTGAAAGATGTAAACATAAATCTTTTCGAAATACGATTTCTCAAGTTAAACTGTTGTTCTATACATTGTGTTGTGGTACCAATCGAGTAATACCTCGGTAACACTTAATTCCTGCAAAACCATTATTTTGGGGTGTTACGTGTACCCTTCTTATTACAAGAACTAGTAGCATTTGCATACGAGGTTGGAGCCACATTACCAGGTTTGTTTACATTTGTATTTGCATTAACATTATCTACGGCAACATGAACACTATCGGTAGTAATAGCAATAGGGGAAACCATAGACTTACGAGTAGTAGCAGCAACATGAATACCATCACCCTTCGGCATGTTAGCATGAGCATTAAGAGATGGATACTCCTTTTCACTTAGGTTACTTAGCATACCAGTAGTTCCAATATCCCAAAACGAGTCATCATCAATAGAAATAGTAGTAGAATTAGCCATATTAATAGCACTCATACCTTCAACATTAACAGTACCAACGGTAGTAGGCATCTCCATGGGGAGGCGTACATTAGCAGAACCAACAAAACTCGGTCCATCAGCACCACTAAGATTACGAGCATTCAGAAGACCAGTTGGTAAAGTCGTTGTAGCAGCAAGATCCACATGTTGTCGCTCCAAACTAGGGTTTCGCAAAACCCTAGTGGCCAATTTTGGTTGCGTTGTTTCAACATTAGCTTCCAAGTCCTTGAAACGCTGCATTCTAGCTTTCAATGCGTCCATGTCCACGTTTAATTCACCAAACTTGTCCATGAAATAAAACAGGAAAGTATAATAACCCAAAAAAACGATAACCAGAAAAAAGAAAAACCAAAACCCTAAAAACGAAAAACCAGGAAAACAAGAAGATCCATGTCAATCTCCAATCACGATAGCCTCAGAAGAACTAAGGCATGATTATAAGCACAATTAGACTAACCAAACTCCACCATGATAATCAGGAACGATTAAACAAACCAGCATCAACAATATTAACGAAACCGTAAAAAGAACGACACCACCAAACCCTAAAACCAAACGATTACAAGAACCTGAATCAATCAAGCAATAACACAAGTGTATTTGATTAATTGAAACAGATGAACGTAAGATAGAATGGATTAGAGGAAGCTTAAGATCGAATTTTTTGGAGGAAGGGAGTCGCCAAAGCAAAATCGTTTTCAGGGTTACTAAACGTTGGTGAGTGTTTAGGGTTTTAGTTCTATTCAAATCCTTGACTCAAGGGGTTTGGGGTTTTTGGGTAAAGGGGTTTACCCCGGTAAATATATAACCAAAAAATGTTAAGTACAAAAGGAATGTGGCTGAAGTACCACATTAACCTCAAGCAAAAAGCTTGATAAACTAGTGCTTATGATAGGCCATAAACACAACAAACCTAGCTGAATTACAAATCACCTAACTAGGTATACAAACAAGAAAATTCTTGAATCAAGCGAACGTCCCGCATCCACCCATAGGCACGAAGGGAGCAAGGCGACCCAGGAAGTTTGGCTTCTTAAAAACCCTTTCCAAGAAAACCCATAGGGAAAACCTTGGATAAGGGAAAAGAGTACAACACTTACTGGCACTCGCCCGTGAATAAGACAAGAGCTTGGAATCTTCCATTTATCCAGTAGTAGACGAGACCGAGGGGTTATCTTCTTAAATTTGAAGGTAACCAGCTTCAACCGGACGATATTGACAATTACTTGAACCACTTCAGCAACGGCAGACTTCTTCCTCTTGAAAAGTCTTGAATTGCATTCCATCCATATGTAATAAGCAGTAGTAGCAAGTAATAACCGAGAGAGTATACTAGGAACTGAAGCGACCCTAGATATAGGAATGAGGAACGTAAGAACATCATTTAAACTAGGAGGGACACCATCCATTCCGGATAGACTCTGGACACTGTAACCAAACCTGCAAAGAAAATTGACACTCAAAAAACAAGTGAGGGTGAGAATCCGGAACTGCATCACATAGGTGGGCATCGAAGAAGATTCAGATCAACATCAGGGCCAACATCCGATTCTCGCAGCCTATCTTGTGTCTTCAACTTCTGCTTAATAACAAGCCACATATGTATAGCATGTCGGGGGATACAATGAGGAAACCATAGAATATTAAACCACCCAACCCGATCAGCCCTAGTACAAAGAGAATCCCAAGCACAAGCAACTGAAAAATGTCTAAAATTGCCCTCCAGATCACGCCATATTAACCCATCATCAGTATCATCAAGAATATTAGGAACCGGGAGGCTAAATAAATTCGGAAATCTTGGTAACCAATCCACAGGCCACTTCCAATTACCATTGTCAATAACATCACAAACCGAATCCGATAAGCTAATACCAGCCCGCACAATGTCTCTAGCAGTGAGCATATCACGGATAGGGCTTAAATCACACCACATATCAAACCATACAGAAGTGGTTTTACCATTATTGATCTTATGTCATATGTAAGGACGTACCTTGGGTCTAATTGCAAGAAGCTTACGCCAACCCCAACTAACATCACCCAAGCAAGGAACATCCCAAAAGCTTCTACGACGGAGTTTATATGAATGAATCCATTTAACCCACAAGGACTCCTTATTGGTTAAAATACTCCAAATGTGCGTCGTCATAAGAGCAATATTAAAATCAGCTAATCGACGAATACCAAGGCCGCCTTCTTGTTGAGGCTTACAAACAGATTCCCAAGCAACTTTGGCCTTACCCTTTTTCATTTCACCTTGACACCATAAGAAATCCCTCAAAAGCTGTTCCAAATCATGAATTATACGAGTAGGAAGGATAAAGACCGAAGCCCAATATATATGCATTGAGGACAAAACCGATCTGACCAATTGAAGCCTTCCGGCAAGAGATAGAAATTTATTACGCCAATCATTCACACGACTTTCCAGCTTTTCCACAAGAACCTTACAATCCCTATACAGAAGTCTGGACGATATAAGAGGGACACCAAGGTACCTAACAGGAAGAGCACCTTCTGCAAATTGCATAGACTAGAGAATAATAGCTTTCAAAGCATTAGGAACATTACAAAAGAAATTTGTACTTCTAGGGATACTCGGGACAAGACCCAAAACATTCTTGAACTCCTCCAGAGCTTGCATAATACTACGTAACATTAACCGAATCTGGATGGCCTCTAGAAAATAAGATTTGGGTATTTACTGAACCCAACATATATAAAATCGGTTAATAACAAAATAAAACAATATTAATTTGTGGGGTTTACCGAGAGAGAAAGAAAGAATGAAAAGATGGAGAAGGGTGGCCACCACCGTGGCTGTGACGGCGGCTGTGGTGGTGTCTCCAACGGGTACAACCCGTAAACCATCAAACCTTGATCTCTTGAACATGATTTAACACAAACTCTAAGACTCGTTTCCAGATTCTTTTGCTATATTTCAACCTTATCGTATTTCAGATCATTCTCCGTGTATTCTTCGTATACCTCAGGTAACTAAGCTTAAGCCTAAACCTTTCAAGTTCTCTAACTTCCTGGTTTATAAAGATGGGTTTCTTGATACGGTTCTGGGGATGGAGTATTAATGTCCATGGATGTGCTATGTATCATGTGGTTCAATGTTTAAAGGGGCTGAAATCACCGTTTCGTAAGCTTTTGCACAGTCAAGGTAACCTTCATGAGCGGGTGGTTAGGATTCGTAAGGAGTTAGATGAGGTCCAAAAAGCCATTGATAAGGATCCATCTAATTCAGCCATTCGGGATGAACATGCTCACTATCTTCTTGCATATAAGGAGGCTACAGTTGATGAAGAACGGTTTTAAAGCGAAATCTAAAGTTCAGTGGCTTCATGCAGGAGATTCTAATACGGCTTATTTTTATAATATTGTTAAAAGCAAGTGTTACACGTAATCGAATTGAATTGGTTAGAGATGCAAACAATGTCTTGTATGAGGGTAATCAGGTTGCGTGTTTTTGTTGCCCACTATGAATAGTTTCTTGGTATCGAAGGAAATTGTAGTTCTTTTGATGATTATGGTATATTCTCTAATGTTCTTCCACACCAATTGTCTGATTCGATGGTACGTCATGTTACGGATGGTGAGATAAAGGAAGCTATATTTTCTATGGGGGATGATAAAGCCCATGGAACCGATGGCTACACGGCTGCTTTCTTTAAGAAAGCATGGGATATTGTGGGTGCTGAGGTTATGTTTGTTGTCCGTGATTTCTTCATTAATGGTAAGCTTCTTAAGGAGATTAATCATATCATTATATCATTGATTCCTAAAGTGTCTACCCCGTCTAAGATTAATGACTATAGGCCTATTTCTTGCTGTAATGTCATGTATAAGTGCATTAGCAGTTAAACCCTAAACGACTCTCTCTTTGGCGATTTTCCTAAACCCTTACAACCCTAATCATTTTTTCATCAATTCGACCATTGCTTGGGATTCTTGGCATCTTCCTTATTTAGTTTTAATTATCATCATTGTTAATTGATTCTAGGTTGGATTGGTGCTGCGTTTTCCCTTGTTTTGCTTCTGTTTTGGTGATTCGTTAATTTAGGGTTTAGGAAATCGTTTTTTTTTGTTCTTAACTGATTTAACTTGCGTGATTGTTCTGAGTGGGATTTTTTTGGTTTATCACTCCTTATTGGTCTGGTTTTAAGTGTTTTTTATGCGATTACACCATGGGAGCAGGTTAGACTCTTTTCGTTTTGGTGTTAAAACCCTAACGATTGAGTTAGGGTTTTGGGTAACTTGTACGCTGCTGCTATTTTAATTCTGCTTGTTTGTGTCGTTCTATTGGATTGTTTGTGGGGTTTAGAGAGATGGAGAAAGGATTCTTTAACAAGGATTCTTCATCGAAAGCTGCTAAAGCAGCCACTAACTTGGCCGATCAAATATTGATGATGGATTATTATGGCGTAACCTGGATGGCAATTTTAGTTGTTTTTCAGTCTCGGGTGCGTGGGAATCTCTACGTCTTAGGGCTGATTTGGTTGAATGGTGTAATGTTCCTTGGTTCTCTCATTGTATTCCAAGCCATGCTATACATATGTGGCTCGCTATTCAACAGAAGCTAAAGACTCAGGATAGTATGCGCCAATGGGATGTTGGTCCTGACGTTGATTTGGCCTTGCTTAGATGCCCGCTTTGTGAATTGGTTCCGGATTCTCATTCTCATTTATTTTTTGAGTGCCAATTTTCTATGCAGATTTGGTTTCAGGTGCGGAGTTTATCCGGTATGGATGCAGTCCCACCTTCGTTGGAGAGTATTGTTACAGTACTTATTCCCTTATCTAAGGGGCGGTCGGTTAGTAGTATCCTTTCTAGATTATTGCTTGCTGCTACTACTTACTTCGTTTGGATGGAACGCAATTCTAGGCTGTTCAAGCGTAAGAAGTCTTCTGTTACTGAAGTGGTTAGCACCATTGTCTCTACTATTCGGTTGAAGCTGGTTACTTTCAAGTTCAAGAAGCTAACCTCGAGGTCTCGATTGATTTTGGATAAATGGAAGATTCCAAGTATATGTATACACGAAGGGAGTGCCGGGTAAGGGTTGTACTCTTTTCCCTACTCCAAGGTTTTTCCCTTTGGGTTTTTCTTGGAAAGGGTTTTTAAGGAGGCATACTTCCTGGGTTAACTTGCTCCCTTCGTGGAGTGGCTGGATGCGGGATGCTCGCTTGGTACAAGTTTTTTTACTTGTTTATGCCTAGTTTGTTGATGTAATATAGCCGTGTTTTTGTGTTTATGGCATGTCATAAACACTATTTTTGGTTATATATTTACCGGGTAAACCCCTTTACCCAAAACTTGGCCGATCAAGTTGGTGTGAATACGGAAACTAATCCTTATGCTTCTTTGGACATTAATGCGTTGGATGCTAGACTTAAACGTTTAAAAGGTGAGCACGCAATGGATGGTGATACGAATGTTCCTGTAGTGCGCAAAGCTACTAGGGTTTTGCGAAACCCTAGTACTCACGAAGGCACAATTGAATCTGTTTGGAGTTCTTCTAACCTGGAATAAACATCTTGTCCGGATCCATTGGTTGATATGGCTGGTTCCGTTTTGGGTGGGGTGAATTCTACTAATGCTATTGATCCGGATGCTTACGTGAATTCGGTTTTGGTCTCCCCTGGTGTTACTACGAATGTGTCTAAGGTGTCAACTTCTGGTCTTGATGCTAATGGTAAGAACGTGGTGAATGCTTCTACTTCTGGTCCTAACGTGATTGGTTGTGAATATAACGAAGTGAGGTCATTTGCTAATGTATTAAACCCGGAACGTGTCTCTAGGAAAGTTAATTTTTGTCCCTTGGTGAATGAGACTCGCATTGAAAATCATGATACGGTGCTTACAAAGGCTGCTATGGAGGGTGTATTCAACCGCTATGATAATACACTTGTTGGCTTCTTTGTTGGCAAGAATGTGGCATTTCCTTTGGTTCAAAACTACGTCACCAACACGTGGGGAAAGTTTGGTTTTAAGAAACTGATGAAGAATGATGTTGGCGTTTTCCTCTTTAAATTCGACTCTAAAGAGGGTGTTGAGAATGTTCTTCAACGGGGCCCTTGGATTATTCACAATTTTCCTCTCATTCTCACTAAATGGACTCCTGATGTGCTATTGTCTAAAAGTGAGGTTACTAGAGTTCTCGTTTGGATTAAATTGCATAATGTGCCATTACTTGCATATTCGGAAGATGGGTTGAGCTTAATTGCTACTCAAGTGGGTAAGCCGATTATGTTAGATGCTTTTACTAGTTCCATGTGTGCTGATTCATGGGGACGCATAAGTTTTGCACGTGCTCTTGTGGAATTATCATCTGAATCTGAGCTAAAACATGTGGTGACTATGGCGATCCCAAATAAGGATGATAGTGGTTTTACTACTGCAAGTATCAAGGTGGAATATGAATGGAAGCCGCCACACTGTGCGGAATGTAAAGTGTTTGGGCATGTTACTGATTGTTGTCCTAAGTGTATTAAGGAGCATAATGATCTCCCTCCCACCTCGAATGTGGAAGAACCTGATGATGGTTTTAAGGTGGTGCAGAATCGGAAAGCCAAACCTAAAGGTACGAAGATGACTAGTGGTATTAATATGGGTAAGGGTCCTAGATTTGCACCTAGGAAGCAGGTATATGTTGCTAAGACGAAGACACCGGCTGCTACTAGTGTTAATGCTAAAGGTACACCACCATTCTGCGTCTAACTCTTTTGGGACTCTTGAGGTGGAAGATGACACGGGCATCCCAAGTACTATGGGGGATTCTGCTACTGACAAGGAGAAGACTGGGAAGTCTTCTGGTACTAATAAGGAAGCAGGTATTGATGGTTCTCGGGGGAAGGACTCTCGTGTTGATATTGGTACAGCTTCTAAGCCTCTAGAGACTGTGACTTCTTCTGCTACCAAGGTAAGTAATCCGTTTTCTAAAGTCGGGAATGTGACCTGTTCTGACAGTGAAGAGGATGAGGTTTTGGAGCCAGATAACCCTATGGCATCATTTTTGGCTTCTGGGGGTGGTGGGGGTTTTGATCTTGAAGATTTTGATGATTATGCTTAGCAAGTCTACGATCTACCGAGACACTTGGAGGATATGTGTGACATGTATGATGTTAGTCTATTAGGTCGTGGTAGGAAGTAAATTTGGTTGTTTGGTAGTTCATAAGATTGGCATGTTCTTATGGAATTTATTTGGTTAAGTGCACTGTTTGTGTGTGTCTGTTGTCCATGTAACGGGCCGAGGTGAGAGATTCACTCTCATCTGTTGTACTTAAACGTTTTTTTGATTAATATATTTACCAGGGTGCAGGATTACTCCCCTTTACCCAAAAAATAAATGCATTAACAAAATCCTTCCTAATCGTATTAAAGAAGGCCTTGGTCAGTTGGTTAGTATTACTCAATCTGCATTTGTTCCTGGTCGTCGTATATCTGATAATATATTACTTACCCAAGAGCTTATGCGGAATTATCATAGAGGGAGAGGTCCACCTAGATGTGCGTTTAAAGTTGATATTCAGAAGGTATATGATACGGTTGATTGGGCTTTTCTTAAGGTTATTTTGATTGGTTTTGGTTTTCACTCCAAAATGGTCGACTGGATCATGGTGTGTATTTCATCTACATCTTATTCTATATGTGTTAGTGGGGATCCGCATGGCTGGTTTAAAGGTAAGCGGGGTCTTAGGCAAGGTGACCCGTTATCTCCCTACTTGTTTACTGGTTATGGAAGTGCTAACTCTTATATTGCAAAAAAACGTTTCTAATGCAGTAGATTTTCAGTTTCATCATCTGTGTGAACAACAGAGAATTATTAACCTTTGTTTTGCAGATGACCTCTTCTTGTTCGCTAGAGGCCATCACGAGTCTGTTAATGTCATTATGCAGGCTTTGTAGGATTTCAAGATTTTTTCAGGTCATGTTCCAAGTATCCCTAAAAGTACAGCTTTCTTTTGTAATGTTCCTAACGCTATTAAAGCTGCTATTCTCCAGTCTATGCCGTTTGCAGAAGGTTCTCTCCCTGTCAGGTATCTTGGGGTCCCCCTTATATCATCGAGACTTCTTTATAGGGATTGCAAGGTTCTTGTTGAAAAGTTAGAAGGTCGTGTGACTGATTGGCGTAATAAGTTCTTATCTCTTGCGGGTAGGCTTCAGTTGGTGAGGTCTGTATTATCTTCGATGCATTTATATTGGGCTTCGGTCTTTATCCTTCCTACTCATATTATCCATGAGTTAGAGCAGCTTATGAGGGGTTTCCTTTGGTGTCAAGGAGAAATGAAAAGGGGAAAGCTTGGGAATCTGTTTGTAAGCCAAAGAAAGAAGGTGTAGGTATTCGTCGATTAGATGATAGTAACATTGCCCTCATGACTACACACATTTGGAGTATTTTGACACATAAAGAGTCGTTATGGGTTCAATGGATCCATTCTTATAAACTTCGTGGGAGAAGCTTTTGGGATGTCCCTTGTTTGGTTGATGTTAGCTGGGGATGGAACAAACTTCTTGCAATTAGACCCAAGGTTCGTCCTTTCATATGGCATAAGATTAATAATAGGAAGGACACATCGGTTTGGTTTGATATGTGGTGCGAGTTAAGCCCGATTTGTGATTCTGCTAGAGATATTGCTCGAGCAGGGTTTAATTTATCTAACTCGGTGTGTGATGTGATTGTTAATGGTGTTTGGCGATGGCCGTTGGATTGGCTATCTAGATTTCCATTGTTAGCTGCTCTCCAGGTTCCTAATCTTAACAATACTGATGATGGATTATTATGGTGCTATCTGGATGGTAACTTTAGTCGTTTTTCAGTTTCAGGTGCGTGGGAATCACTGCGTCTAAGGGCTGATTCGGTTGACTGGTATAATGTTCCTTGGTTCTCTCACTGTATCCCGAGGCATGCGATTCATCTGTGGCTTGTTATTAAGCAGAAGCTGAAGACTCAGGATCGGATGCGACAATGGGTTGTTGGTCCTAATGTGGACTTGGCCTTGCTTAGATGCCCACTCTGTGGATTGGTTCCGGATTCTCATTCTCACTTATTTTTTGAGTGCCAGTTTTCTATGCAGGTTTGGTTTCAGGTTCGTGCTTTATCTGGATTGGATGCAGTCCCACCTTCGTTGGAGAGTGCTCTTACATTCCTTATTCCTATATCAAAGGGGCGGTCTGTTAGTAGCATCATTTCCCGGTTACTGCTCGCTGCTACTACATACTTCGTTTGGATGGAGCGCAATACTAGGATTTTCAAGCATAAGAAGTCTATTGTTGCTGAAGTGGTTAGCATTATTGTATCCACTATTCGGTTGAAGCTGGTTACCTTCAAGTTCAAGAAGCTAACCTTACGGGCTCGTTTGATTCTTGATAAATGGAAGATTCCAAGTATTTGTATTTCACATGAAGGGAGTGGCAGGTAAGGGTTGTACTCTTTTTCCCTTCTCCAAGGTTTTTCCCTTTGGGTTTTTCTTGGAAAGGGTTTTTAAGGAGGCAAACTTCCTGGGTCGACTTGCTCCCTTTGTGGATTGGCTGGATGCGGGACACTCGCTTGTTACAAGTTTTTCTGCTTGTTTATGCCTAGTTGGTGATGTAATATAGCTAGGGTATTTGTGTTTATGGCATGTCATAAACACTAGTTTCTCAAGCTCATTGCTTGAGGTTAATGTGGTACTTCTGTCACATTCCATTTGTACTTAACATTATTTTTGGTTATATATTTACCGGGGTAAAACCCTTTACGCAAAAGAGGGGTGGCGTATATATTGGAGGTCGCCAGAAAGTTGGCCGGAAAAGATGACGGCGCCGGAACCCTAGCTTGGGTGGCCGGATTTTCTAGAGAGAGAAAGGAAAGTTGGGTGTGTGTGTTTTGTAGTGAGAGAAAATAAAGAGTAAAAGTGAGGGTGTGTGGAAGGGTTGGGATATTTATACCCATGTAGGGACCCAACATGTAAATAGAATAAACTTAGGGATGGAAGTGAAACTATTAGAGGGACCCTAGTTGAAAACTTTTGATTACATTAGGTTCGGGACTCGTTTTTTGGGTAAAAGGGATTTTTCACCCTGGTAAAATGCATTACACCAAAAACAATGAAGTACAAAGAATGAGGGTGACTTCCCTCATCTCAGTCCCTTAGGACACTTACAGACTCTAAATATAAGCATGACACACCATACTTATAACTTAACATAGTGAACTACCAATAATGATTAAAGTACAAAAAACGATACATTACTACTCAAGTAAAAACACTTGAACCTTCTAAATCATTATGGCGCTCCACGTAAACTTCCATGCAGAAATCACGAATGATATGGCACAAATGAACCGAAACCCCATACCATATGAATCCCACAACTTACCAAAAGTTATAATTTGTTAGTAGCGAAAACGAAGAAACCAATATCAAAACCAAGTGTGGTTTGATTCAACCCAGCAAAACTTCATCCTTCCTTTAACCACAAAACAACTTAGAAAAAGTCAGATTCAGAAACACCATCACAATACACAAGACTATTGTAGAAACAGCCACGTAACGCAAAGAAGGACGAATCTAACACCAAGAATACGGTTAACGAAAACCCTAACAACCATAATAGCTGGTAATCAAATCATAACATAATCGACAAGAACAAATAACATTGTTCTTTTCAACCAGCGTGTATCTAACGTTTTGAACAGCACACCCAAATCAAAATCCAACGGCTACACCGAGCATGAGGACCTGTTTGGGATTATAATACGGTTATTAATAAACCCCATAACTTCCATACCATCATAAGGTAACCAACATCCAAACGCACCATAAACATCAGATTAAAAGAACCAACAGTATAATATTTCTTGTGTCGTCTTTAATCATAATAACGTGCGTACCAACATCAGTACAACACATCTACCAAACAGAAAACTACTATGGCTAGATTCAATGCGTTCATTAGCTACCACAAGCAAGAATCAGAATGAAAACCAGTGCAAAAACGAACCTGCCATAGACAAAACTAGGGTTTTCACAAACCCTAAGTTACAATATACCACATCCGTCACGATCCGCATCAGCAAAATCAAAATAGTTGCAGCAATAATCCCAAACAAACAAAACCATAGGTTTTACGAAACCCTAACATCAACCAAGTAGCTAGTCTTATCAAGTGTTCATACAAGTCGAAACAATAGGGTTAAAAACCCTAACGCAGCAGCAATATGCAGCAAAGCATAACGCAATAATAGAGTTTAACAAAACCCTAACCTCCCACTCGACTTCAGCCCTAAATACCAGCAATGACATCATAATAACCGTATAGCATAAGGATTGAATCGACCACATAGCCAACAAACTAATGTGCTGTATAACCAAGGTATAGACAACCACGACTTCCATCATAAAACCAGAATATTCAAAGGAATAACGACCCATAACCGTTATTCCAAACATACCATCTCTCTCAAACCCACGTAAGAAACAGATCGAATACATACCAGTGAAATAAGCATATCAACATAACCACTTGTATCGAACCTTCAATCAGCAAGAGAAAAACGAAACCCTAAACTAGGGTTTCATTAGCATCCAAGATTCAGCCCCTCACACAGCAGTCACTTCGAAAACAAACCCAAAAAATAGAGTTTTATATCAGCACGCCAAAGATAACCACCGTATCCCCATTCGATTCATACCAATTATTAATGAATCGATTTAAAGATAAACCGACTTGAGTTAAAAAACTGAGTACGATCGAACAATCAAAACAGATAATCCAAAACCCTAAAGAAAAATTGGTCTCACTAAAAAAGAAACCGATTGAAAAGAGAGTAAGGGTTAGGGTAAAGGAAATCCTCCAACCGCCACCTATTTAATGTAAAACACAACCACATAATCGTATTGCATACCCAAGAAGGGTAGAGAGAACGATTGTGGATTTGTTTTTGGCCGGAAAATGATTGAAGATGGCGGCCGGAAATCACCAAAGAGAGAGAAACGTTTTTAGGGTTTTTTAACGCATGCTACAAGGTAACACCAAACCCAACCAGTTGATAGGAATGATAATAATGAAAGCACAATGGAGAAGTTCGGGACTCGTTTAGCCTAGTCAGCAAACGATTCATGACACGGGAGTTACGCCAACGTTCTTAGAATATTATTTCCATTAAAAATGATATATAATACGACTCGTATCTCAAATTAATTAAAACGATCGCTCTAATCGATGTTTCTCCAATTACGACGCATCGAGGAAATTACGAGTTGTCACAGCCTCACCTCCTTAAAAGGAATCGCGTCCTCGCGATTCAATTCAAGTTATCCGTTAAAGTCTAGAAGGGGTGAGTGCAAAAGCACGAGGGTTTATCTTCACGTTCCCTACGTGAATCTAGGATCTTACTGCGAGTTTCTACGAGCTTCGAAGATAGAGATGCGACTTTACTAAGGTCGCTCGGTTTCATAATCTATGGTTTTGATAGGTCAACAAAGTTTTAAACGTTCAAAGATTAGGATTTCCCAGAGGGATAACAATTGCCTCATCGGCGAGTCATTTCTTCCTACTACGCACGAAATGTTGGGAATACTATTGAGTCTTGATGGTAGTTCAAGGCTCTGAGCTGCTGGCCTAACTCTAGCAAGGATTTTGAAAGGATCGATATAACGAGGACTAAGCTTCGGCGTTTACCAAACGCTTCACAAATTCTCATGGTGAATCTGTAAGCTTAACCTAGGTCGCTTCTGATGATTCAATAGATTTATGTTATCTATGTCTCCTAACGGTTTGCGAGTAGTTTGTATATCCATCTCAACTTAGAATGGCCTCCTCGGCAGTTTCTTAAATAGGTTCAGGGTTGGTAGGTTGGGTATTTCCATTTCTACCAAATAATCGGGATCGGCACATATGACCATAGAGTATCTCTTACGGTGCCTTTGAGGTACTAAGGCGATAGGTATGGTTATAGGAGAAGTTGGCCAATGGAAGGTGTCTGTCCCAACCGCTGTCAGACTCGAGGGATGCCTATTAAAGAGTTTGGCCAACGAGAGGTGTGTATCCCAACCGTTGTCAAACTTGATAGAGACGCGATGTGTTCTACTAAGGTTCGAATGGTTTCTTTACTTCAACCATCACCCTGGAGATGATACACTGTAAGAATGTCCAGATCTTTTCTCTCGGCTCTAGGAAGTGATAGATGAAAATGGGTGTGTGGTTATTGCCACAATCCGGAAAGGATAGAAATCAGCATTTCCTAAAGCACATGGTTTCCTTTACGTATGGGGAAGTCTATTTGTGTGACTCGGGTTTTCCGATCGCACTTCTTCCTTAAAGTGTATTAGAGAGTGTTGAAGGTTGAGAAAGAAGAATCAGGTGTGTACTAACATGATGAATCTCAAAAAGAGGAGAAATCCGAAACCTACATTCTCTAAAAAACCCTAAGTCGACTTTTCTCCCTGGCGACTATCAAGAAAAACCGAAACCCTTACTTTCAGCTAATCGTTCATACTAATTACTTTAATTCGATTGATTCTAATACGTTTCTGATTATCTCAGATCGTTTTTTAGTTCTATTCAGTTAGGGGTTTTATTCAAGCGCTAGTTAGGGTTTTTTGGTTTTTCCGTATCGTTTTGAGTTTTATTGGTGATTCTTTGTGTCGGTTTAACATTCAAGGCTGGTTTTCACGTTCTTATCTATCAGATTATGCTCTTGATTATGGAGGCTGGTTAGTTTGGTGGTGCGTGGCGCTATAAACCCTAACTTTCAGTAGGGTTTCTTGGTCGTTTTTTGGTTGTTGCTGGGCTGTTGCTGTTGTTATTGGCTGTTGTGTGATTGTATTTGGGGTGTCGTGTGATGGAGAAAGGGTTTTTCAACAAGGATGGTTCGTCGAAGAAGACTGCAAATGCAGCCACCAACTTGGCCGATCAAGTTGGATTGAATAAGGAGCCTAATCCGTATGCTTCGCTGGATATTAATGCTTTGGATGCTAGGCTAAAACGTCTCAAAGGTGAGCACGCAATGGATGGTGATACGACTGTTCCTGAAGTGCGAAAAGCTACTAGGGTTTTGCGAAACCCTTGTACTCATGATGGCACATTTGAAACTGTTTTGAGTTCTTCTAATCTGGAACAAACATCTTGTCTGGATCCTTGGGTTGATAGTATGGCTGGTTCCGTTTTGGGTGGGGTGAATTCGAGCATTAATGTGAATTCTACTAACGCTATAGATCTGGATACTTATGTGAATCCGGATTTGGTCTACCCTGGTGTTACTTCGATGGATGGGAATGCTTCTGCTGCTACGAATGTATCTAAGGTGTCAACTTCTGGTCTTGATGATAATGATAGTGATAATGTGTCCAATAACGCAAGGTCGTTTGCTAATGTTTTAAATCCGGAACAAGTCACTAGGAGAGTTAACTTTCGACCTTTAGTGAATGATAATCGGATTGATAATCATGATACTGTTCTTCCTAAAGCTGCTATGGAGAGTGTGTGTAACCGCTATGATAATACTCTTGTTGGCTTCTTTGTTGGCAAGAATATTGCCTTTCCTTTGGTCCAAAATTATGTAACTAAAACGTGGGGTAAGTTTGGGTTACAGAAACTCATGAAGAATGACGATGGTGTGTTTCTTTTTAAATTTGCTTCTAAAGAGGGTGTTGAAAATGTCCTTCAGCGGGGCCCTTGGATTATTCGCAATTCTCCTATCATTCTCACTAAATGGACTCTTGACGTGCTATTGTCCAAAAGTGAGGTTACTAAAGTGCCCGTATGGATTAAATTGCATAACGTGCCGTTACTTGCATATTCGGAAGACGGATTGAGCCTTATTGCTACTCAGGTGGGTAAGCCGATTATGTTAGATGCGTTTACTAGTTCTATGTGTGTTGATTCATGGGGTCGAATAAGTTTTGCACGTGCTCTTGTGGAACTATCATCAAATTCTGAGCTTAAACATGTGGTGACTATAGCGATCCCTAAAAAGGACGATAGTGGTTTTACTACGGCAAGTATCAAGGTGGAATATGAATGGAAGCCTCCACATTGTGCGGAATGTAAAGTGTTTGGGCATGTTACTGATTGTTGCCCTAAGAGTATTAAAGAGCAAAATGATGTCGCTCCCAAATCGAATGTGGAAGAACCTGATGATGGTTTTAACGTGGTGCAGAATCGGAAAGCCAAACCTAAAGGTACGAAGATGACTAGTGGTATTAATATGGGTAAGGGTCCTAGATTTGCGCCTAGGAAGCAGGTACATGTTGCAAAGACGAAGACACCGGCAGCTGCTAGTGTTAATGCTAAAGGTACACCAATTACTACGTCTAACTCTTTTGGGACTCTTGAGGTGGAAGATGATACGGGCATCCCAAGTACTGTGGTTGATTCTACTACTGACGAGGCGAAGACTGGGAAGTCTTCTGGTACTACTAAGGAAGCAGGTATTGATGGTTCTCGGGGGAAGGACTCTCGTGTTGATATTGGTGCGGCTTCTAAGCCTCCGGAGACTGTGACTTCTTCTGCTACCAAGGTAAGTAATCCGTTTTCTAGAGTCGGGAATGTGACATGTTCTGACAGTGAAGAGGATGAGGTTATGGAGCCAGATAACCCTATGGCGTCATTTTTGGCTTCTGGGGGTGGTGGGGGTTTTGATCTAGAAGATTTTGATGATTATGCTTAGCAAGTCTACGATCTACCGAGACACTTGGAGGATATGTGTGACATGTATGATGTTAGTCTCTTAGGTCGTGGTAGGAAGTAAATTTGGTGGTTTGGTAGTTCATAAGATTGGCATGTCTTTCTTATGTATTTTGTTTGGTTAAGTGCACTTTTAGTGTGTGTCTGTTGCCCATGTAACGGGCCGAGATGAGAGATTCACTCTCATCCGTTGTACTTAAACATTTTTTGGTTAATATAGTTTACGAGGGTGCAGGATTACTCCCCTTTACCCAAAAAAAAACATGATGAATCTCATATAGAGGAAACGGACCAAGGGAGGATTCCATTTTTTTTAACTAGAGTTCCATAGTGGAAAAGTAAGGAGCTAGAGTTCGAAAGTGAGGATTAGCTCTGTTGGAATCACTCCTAAACCATAATCAAGTGTTAGTAATTAATATGTAATAGGTAGCTTAATTATGGCCTTTATGTTTGTTTTTAGCCTTAAGCTTATGTAGAAGGCCCATGAGCTTAGGCCCATGTCCATTAAGGAAAGGATGGGAACTAGAAGTGTTGCCCTAGCTTCCCTCCTATAAATTCCCCTTGTAAACCTTCATTTGAAGGTTGGTTGTTCAATTTATTTTCTTTCACTCACATCTACGCATAACTGTTTAACATTATATCGTGTGTGTGTGTTTGGATATTGTTCAATCGCCTCTCTATCTTTCTATTAAGCTTGTGTTGTAAATCTAGTGACCTAACAGTGGTATCAATCGCCAAATAGTTGGGTTAACACTTTCGTTTTTGAAGTTTTTTTTTGTTCGGTCTTACGCGTAAACGTGGTTAATACTTTGGATCGCTTAAAAACTCATTTTTTACACTTTTTAATCCAAGATTCTTGTACTTTCAACGTTTTAAGGTGTTAAAATACTTGTTTTTGGAAAAAAGTTTCAACCTTTACGCGTGGATCTAAGTTTTTAAGCTTGTTTTTGTTCGTGGGTGTCGTTCTACGCGTAACCCGTTTAGCTGTTTTGGTTCATCAAGTTTCACACTTTTGTGTTATTTTGGTGATATTGAAGCTATTCCATAACAAAAATCTGGTTTAGAAAAAAATTTGGGCACAATCATTTTTACGAGTAATCTTACGCGTATAAAAACCCTAATATTACGCGTAAGTTATTCCTTGGTTTGATCTTCGTTTTCGTGGTTTACTCCGTGTTTTCTTGCTTGGATAAGCTTGAAAATACGTCGACTTTGGATATCTTTTGCACTGTGATAGTGTAAAAGATCATTTGGGATAAAACCCTAAACTTACGCATAAGCATAAAGCTAACGCGTAGAAATCCTACGCATAAGATTCATCTTACGCATAAGCCTAGTCTTACGCATAAGGTAATCCTACGCCTAACTTTCTACGCCTAAATTTGTGTCTACGCATAACTTTAGTGTCTTTACCCTACTTACGCGTAAGCTAAATCTACGCATAACTAGTGATTGTTACGCGTAACTTTGGTGTTTTTACGCATAAGTTCTACTTGGTTTCTTGTGATTTCTACGCCTAAGGACACTTCATCAACAAAGGTTCATTCGACTACAAAGATCCATTTTTACCAACACAAGTTTTAAACATGTCACAACCACCATACTCTAACTATTTCCCTTACACTTATTCTCAACGTCAACAACAACTAACTCCACAACATCAACAATGGAATCAACAACAAGCAATTTATCAACAACAATTTAATCAACAACATACTCCACAACTTGCTGCAATTCTACAACCTCAAATGGTTCAACCACCACCAAGTCTTCAAGTACAACCCTACACAAACGAATTCAATCAACATCCATCAAGGAACACTATGAAGGAACCCACTTGGTTTGCAAAGATGTGTGAAGTTTAAGCAGCCAACAATCAATTCATGAGGCTGGATCACTTGATAGACCTCCAATGCTCACTCCAGGAAACTACGATCAATGAGTTATAAGGTTCTTTAGGTTTTGTGATCTGAAGAAGCCACATGGAAAGTTCTTAAAGAAGGTTATCTTGGAAGGTCCATTTCAGATGCCTACTGTTATCGTACCCGCCGATCCAAATGCTAATCCACCAAGAGATGAACAATCCAACATTGCTACTGTTGCCGACCTGAATGCAGAGGAACTTCTACACTATGAAGCTGATGAACTTGCAATGCAATATATCCTCTTAGGATTACCTAACCCAATTCTTCAAAGTGTTGATGCTCAAAAGACAGCAAAGGAAATGTGGGATCATATTCATCTTCTTATGGAAGGATCTGTACTCAATCGGGAGGATTTGGAATCCAAAATTTACTTGGCTTATGAACACTTCATGATTGAACCGGGAGAGACACTAGAGTCTTATCATCATCGTTTTTGAGACATCATCAATGATTTGGATAAACACAACATCATCATGCCAAGAATTGCAGTGAATACTAAGTTCCTGAGTAGTCTTGGTCCTGAATGGGAGAAGTATGTCATTTTTCTCCGTCAAGCGAAGAATTTGCATCATTCTACATATGGACTGTTGTACGATTACTTGAAGCCTCTTGAAAAGGAAGTTGATAGGGAAAGGATTCTCCGTGCTCAAATTGCTCCACCGACACATCCGGAAAATCAACAACTTGCCTTATATGCTCAAAACAATTATTCTCCTCAACCAGCAACTCAACCAACTGCTACAATCACACCATATGATCCTTCACAGCCTCAATCTCAACAAACTCAATTGGTTCCATACAACAACAACAATGCTCAAGCACTTGTCACTGAAGCTAATGAGGAATCTGATCCGTTCGAAGCACTGCAACAAGGATTTGCTATGATTGCTAATGCCTTTAGCCGTTATACCAACAAGTCCAACAACCGTATTCAATCCTCATCTAACACAAGGAATCAAGCTGTTGTGAACAATGGACGAGTTGAAGTTGAATCATGGTTATGGTAGTCAGATGGGCGGTGGTCAAGGGTTTAATGCTGTGGGTAGGAATAACAATAGAGCTCAAGTGGTGGTACAGGGAAATGCTCAAAATGGGTTGAATGGTCTTCGATGCTACAACTGCAATGAGAAGGGACATCGGGCTAATGCATGCCCAAAGCCTAGGACTAGGGGCAGTGCTTATCACAAAGAGGCTCTTCTTTTGGCTCTTAAGGATGAAGCTGGTGGAACTCTCACGAGACAAAGAACGAGCTTTATGGCAAATGCGACTGATGATGATATGGAGGATTTGCAGGCCAATGCATATGTTATGTTGATGGCTAATATGCATGAGTTACACATGAGTGACACAGGCCCGTGTATGACACTGATGGCTTGTCTCGGTACCCAAACAAACCATATTTATCTCGATCTCATATCTCGCCAACATCGAATCCGGCAAGGCTCAAGATGTTCAAAATGAGTCGTCCACATCTCATTCCGCCGATTTTCAAATAGACCACGTAGTTATATTTGATGTTCAAGATGACCTTATGGTTTCCCTTGATACTCAAATTGACTCCGTGGTTATACTTGAGGATCTAAGTAATGATCATGTTGTGACTCACGTTGAACACACCGAACTTTGGCCTCATCCAGATTTTGCTCGTTTAATACAAGACCAACAAACCATTGTGGAAAAATGTCATGCCATTAATCAGGACTTGAAAAGCAAAAATGCACTGTTAACCAAGGATTTTGAATGTTTACAAAAGCAACTCAACTTTTCAAAACTCAAGAAAAACGTGAAAACGGTTTTGAAGCAACCTTTGCCAAATCTCATCAAAACGAAAAATATTTAGAAAGACAGATGCGTGATCTAGCCGCTTAGAAGAATGCTTTGTTGTCTGAAATAGAACAACTGAAACATGAACATAAAAAGCAAATTAACGCTCTCACCTTGGAAAATCAAAAAGCTAAGGCTGAGTTGTTAACTTGTCAAAAACAGTTCTCTGAATACAAAAAGCATTCAACGAAACGAATAGATGATCATCTTGAAGAAATCATCGGCTTGCAAAACAAACTTAAAGAGTTTAAAACTGTTGTTTACAAACATGGCGAGTCGGTCACAGCTATTGAAAAGTTTACTTTAAAACCCAATCCAAATGGATATGGACCGAATCTCGCTGATTACAAACCTAAGCTTTCAACCAAAGCATTCAAACCAAATCACGAAGTTTCCAGGTCAGAATATAAAATTGATAATTATATTATGAATGTTGTTGAATATCATCGTCAAGAGGAATTAGATGCAGAAGACGAGAGTCGATCAAAATTAAAAATGTTGTTTACAACAAACCTTTTAACTATTCAAAAGCGGTCACTTTCGTCACACCAACGGATTCTTCTAACACACCAAGGATTATCATAAAACGTCTGAGTCTTCTAATGATAATCCCAAACCAGATTATGAACAAACTTATGGTCCTTTACCTTCCATCAGTGAAGTAAACTCAAAACCCGAAAATCGCAAAATTCTTCGATATTTTGACCTTTTCATGGCTGACCTCAAAACTTTACAACATGAGATAGAATATCATTCGAAAATCAAAGTTCAACACTTTCAATCGCCTCGCGAGAACAAAGAGACATTTTTCAGAAAAATCTTTTACCAAATGTTAAAAATTAGAAACATCTATTTCTATTTTTTGGGTAAGGGGAGTAATCCGCACCGGTAAAATATATTAACCAACAAAAATTTAAGTACAACGGATGAGAGTGAATCTCTCACCTCGGCCCGTTACATGGGCAACAAACACACACTAAAAGTGCACTAACCAAACAAATTACATAAGAAAGACATGCCAATCTTATGAACTACCAAACAACCAAATTTACTTCCTACCACGACCTAAGAGACTAACATCATACATGTCACACATATCCTCCAAGTGTCTCGGTAGATCGTAGACTTGCTCATCATAATCATCAAAATCTTCAAGATCAAAACCCCCACCACCCCCAGAAGCCAAAAATGACGCCATAGGGTTATCTGGCTCCAAAACCTCATCCTCTTCACTGTCAGAACAGGTCACATTCCCGACTTTAGAAAACGGATTACTTACCTTGGTAGCAGAAGAATTCACAGTCTCCGGAGGCTTAGAAGCCGCACCAATATCAATACGAGAGTCCTTCCCTCGAGAACCATCAATACACGCTTCCTTAGTAGTACCAAAAGACTCCCGTCTTCGCCGTCGATAGTAGAATCAATCAGGTACTTGGGATGCCCTTGTCATCTTCCACCTCAAGAGTCCCAAAAGAGTTAGATGTAGTAACTGGTGTACCTTTAGCATTAACACTAGCATTTAGCGGTGTCTTCGTCTTTGCAACATATACCTGCTTCCTAGGTGCAAATCTAGGACCCTTACCCAAATTAATACCACCCGTCATCTTCGTACCTTTAGGTTTGGCTTTCCGATTCTGCACCACCTTAAAACCATCATCAGGTTCCTCCACATTAGAGGTGGGAGGGACATCATTTTGATCCTTTAAACACTTAGGACAACAATCAGTAACATGTCCAAACACTTTACATTCCGCACAGTGTGGCGGCTTCCATTCATATTCCACCTTAATACTTGCCGTAGTAAAACCACTATCATCCTTTTTAGGGATCGCCATAGTCACCACATGTTTAAGCTCGATTGATGATAATTCTACAAGAGCACGTGCAAAACTAATGCGACCCCATGAATCAACACACATGGAACTAGTAAAGCATCTAGCATAATCGGCTTACCCACTTGAGTAGCAATTAAGCTCAACCCATCTTCCGAATATGCATGTAATGGAACATTATGCAATTTAATCCAAACGGGAACTCTAGTTACCTCACTTTTAGACAATAGCACATCAGGAGTCCATTTAGTGAGAATGAGAGGAGAATTGCGAATAATCCAAGGGCCCCGTTGAAGAACATTCTCAACACCCTCTTTAGAATCGAATTTAAAGAGGAAAACACCATCATCATTCTTCATAAGTTTCTTAAAACCAAACTTCCCCCACGTGTTGGTGACGTAGTTCTGAACCAAAGGAAAAGCAACATTCTTGCCAACAAAGAAGCCAACAAGTGTATTTTCATAACGGTTGAAAACACCCTCCATAGCAGCCTTTGGAAGCACCGTATCATGATTTTCAATGCACATCTCATTTACCAAGGCACGAAAATTAACTTTCCTAGATACGTTCGGGTTTAAAACATTAGCAAAGGACCTCACTTCGTTAGTTTCACTACCAATCACATTAGGACCTGAAGTAGGAGCATTCACCACGTTAGGACCAGAATTGATCGCATTAGTAGCATTAGTCGAAGAGACTTTAGTGCTCGAATCCAATCCACCCACAAACGTAGCACTATAACTTGTGTTAGAAACATCTATTTCTAACACTAAACGTAAAAAGAAACTATTGAGAAAAGATGTTGATCGACTCTTGGAAGATGTCATCTGTGCTGATGTCCATAATGTTGTGCTATTGAATTCTTTGTCATATGCATTTGATTATATCTCTGCGATATTGTTGATTCGTGGTAAATGTTTTTTTTTTGGGTAAAAGGGTGAATTCACCCCGGTAAATTTATTACGCCAAAAACATTGAAGTACAAAGAATGAGGGTGTATCCCTCATCTCAGTCCCATAGGACACTTACATGCAAAAAGCAACTAACCAAACCAACTATATAAGAATGACAGGCCATTCTTATAACAAACACAATAAAATAAAAACTACCTATGACGGCCCTTAGGGCGACTCTCAAAGCCATGTGCAGGAAAATCATAATCATAACCATCATAGGACTTCAAATCATCCAAAAAACCAGCTCCCGGCATGACCTCAGGCATATACACTTCATCTTCATCAGACGAACCAGCTAATGACAAGGATGAACTTTCCTTATGAGAAGACACCTTGTGGATCTTAGAGAATTGATCCCACAAACTTCCATTGCCACTTTTCGTAGGTACATCACTAGTAGAGACATCACAAACGACATCCGTCTTGTCACTATCATGTGGTACCCCCACCACCACCTTGCTCGGACCAGCATCACCCTTTAACACTCGGTAGCACCAACAGAATCATCCTTTGAAGGCTGATCCAACGGAACGGCATCCAAACTATGTTTAGTGTCATTGGCATTCTTCTTCGTAGTAGGTTTAGAAACAGGTTTATATTCAAAATTAGACTTAGGTTTGAAATACCGAGGCCTTTGGTTGACTTTGGTAGCCTTATTTCCAACCTTATCCAGGTGAACATCCCTATTAACACCAACATCTTTATGAGCCGAATTTGAACCCTTAGTAGCCGGCATTCTCCTAAGAGGGCAATTAACGTCCTCATGGTTAAACACCTTACATTTAGAACACCGATCTGGCCACCATTCATATTCAACTTCAAGAACTTCCATATAATGACCTTTCGGCAAAGGTATAGCCACTAGGACCCGTGCATAAGAATAACGACCCCAAGGATTACTACACATAGCTCTAGTACCTGCATCCATTTGTATAACACGAGCAATCTGTTGTGCAATCAAACCAATACCAACTTCAGAATATGTAATTGCCGGTACATTATGAATGAGAATCCATACCGGTACCTTTGTAATCTTCTCCCTCTCCATCCTCGTATTAGGATCCCAAAATTTTTAAGAACATGGGACTCGATTTAACAAACCAAGGACCACACTCAAGAACCTTTCGCATACCTTCTTGAGTCTTAAATTTGAAAAGGTAGAAATTATTACGCATCATAACACATTCGAAGCCAAACTTAGCCCATGTATGCTTAACATAATCATTCACAGTAGGAAAAGCTAAACGTTGCCCAAGGAAATAGCCGCATAGAGTATGATCAAATTTAGAACGCATATCATCAATAACGGCTAACGGTATAACAACTTTAGCACCACCAACATTACTTCCATTATTAGACTTCAACCCTATAACCTTAGGATTACCCGTGTTACCAGCCCCCAACGAATCACCATCAGGTTCAACAACAGCCCCCAACGAATCACCATCAGGTTCAACAACACTTGCAACTTTAGGAATATCAGAATCGAGCCCAAATAAACTTACACTTTCATGACCAGCAGGTATTGGGTCAGACACACTAGGAGCAACCATGGGAGATGCCGAAACAGTACCAAATTCAGAAGGAAGAGCAAAGCTCCCCGTTTGTCCACCCAAACCTGCACTTTTAAGTATAGACTTTAATGGCCTATGCTCATTAACAATCACCTTACCATCAATATTGTTAATCTTTGTAGCCAACCCAGAATTCTTTTTAGCCTGCTTACCATTGAGGAACCCTGATTCCATCTCTCTTGTACCCACTTACACACAAACGTGACTTACAGCAAGAAACAATCGCACCTTTAGAAAACTGAAACCCTAGAAAGAGGTTAGTTTAGAATTAAAACCAGAATCCTTGCATGAGATCGACCTTTTATATGCAAAGTCGATAAAAGAACCGACTTATGGAAATCAAGGGATAATAAGTTGGATCGCAGCAATATAAAATACCATGCAAATAATGACAAGAACAAGATGTAAATCAGCGATTTAATAAACGAACCGACCCACGATTTAATACAACCAACCAATGAATTGAGGTACCCACGTGACGAGGATAAAACAATTAAAGATTAATAGATTGAATCATGGATAAGATGTATACTGATTTAGATTTTGCCGTCAACCAAATTAGCAAAATAACAAAAAAAAACGAATCAAAGAAATAATAACACCGACCCACGATTATTAGAACCAATAAATTAAAGGATTAAGAATCGAACGAGGTGTAAACAAACGAACTTTCAAATGAAATACGCCGTCTTAATTGGTGTCAAAAAGATATTCACGATCAACAACTTGCTTTTCAACACAAAATCGCCCGATTCGCGTGACAAAACTTCTGATCCAAAAATTGAGCAACTGGATGATCAAAATGTGTCTTTTAAGTGTCAAATCTCAAAATATGAACAAGAACTTGTAAAAGTTAAAAAGGAATATGGTGTCATAATTGATTTACTCAAAAAGACTCGTGATGAAGCATCAAATGAACTTGATCATTATCTTGCACACACTAAAGAAGTTATGCATTTTGCTTTGGAAATATTAGGTCCGAAAATCAAGATCTGATTCACACTATCTTCAAGTTAAGAGAAATGTTAGGAAAGTATGAACAACTTCCACCTACTGTGATTAAGAGAATATCCCCAGTAACACTTAGTAATCATGAACCTAGAATCACTACTGCCAAATCACAAGTTGCTAACGTGCTTCATTCTCTTGAAACGAGGAATAGTTGCGTCTTTTCCAAGCGTCCGCACTTCACAGCCTAGGAGCACTACATCGAAGAATAGGAAGTTGCGACCTAAGAAAAGATCAATAAGGAATGCTAAAGTAGAAGAACACCCTAGGACTATGAATAAGATATTGATATTCGTCGGCAAATGTAATAGAAATAGTGATGTAGCGAATGCTAAACCTTTAAGCACCTTTGATATTGGTCGATGCACCTTGTGTTATTTGTCGTAAAAGTATGAATTATTGTCATGATAAATGTGTTGCTAAAGCTATCATCTCTCGTTTAAGGAATCCTAAGAACGGAATACCTATAGGCCCACTAATCTTTCTAAGTCTAGCTTGGTAGACCGCCTCTTTAGATTCTCGAAGCGCTTTGCTATCCCTATAGCTCGGTTTCACCTCCTAGGAATATAGTACCACCTAGTGCATTCACTAAGACTAAAGCAAATACTAGTTGGAGATGGCGGAAATGGATATATAACACACTAGGATTTAAATGGATACCTAAAGCTATTGATGTGTGTATGTCTACTATAAGCGCTCGGAACCCTCTAACATTTCGGGTTCCACATCTACTTCTATTCCATCATGTGTCGTATTGTAATGCAGGTGTTACAAATCATTCTCTGGATTGTTGATAGCGGATGTTCCCGACACATGACAGGCAACCTTAAGCTGTTATCAAACTTTATTGCAAAGTTCATTGGCACTGTCAGATTCGGGAATGATCACTTCGCGGCTATCATGGGCTACGGAGACTATATCAATGGGAACATCGAAATTAGCGGGGTTTATTATGTGGAAGGCCTCGGTCACAATCTGTTTTCAGAGGTCGGTTCTATGATGGAGATTTGGAGGTTGCTTTCAGGGAGAAAACTTGTTTCATTAGTGATCTACAAGGAAATGACCTTATGTCTGGCTCGCGTAATTCCAGTCTTTACACTATCTCTATGCAAGACATGGTTGCTTCATCTCCCATCTATTTACTTTCAAAGGCAACATCAACAAAATCCTGGCTATGGCACCGTAGTCTCTCACATCTAAACTTTCAAACCATCACCAACCTTGCTCGACACAAATTAGTTGAAGGACTCCCACGATTTTGGTATTCTAAAGATCACCTTTGCTCGGCTTGTGAACAAGGCAAAAGCACTCGTGCTCATTTTCCTTCAAAGGTGGAACACACTCTCGGCATGTGCTTCATCTTCTTCACATGGATTTGTGTGGCCCGATCGTGTGCAAGCGATAAATGGCAAGCGCTACATCTTAGTAATTGTTGATGGCTATTCACGCTGGACTTGGGTCTACTTTCTTCGAAGCAAAGATCAAGCTCCACATATGATCATCACCTTTCTCACGAAAATACAAGTTCACTTCTGAAACACCGTTCGACAGATCGAATGCAGAGGAGCCTGAATTTGTTAACCAAACTCTTCGTGAATTTTATGAGAAAGTGGGAATTGACAGCATCGGACATCTATTGCCGTACACGAAACAAAACGAGTTGTTGAAAGACGAAAATGAACGTTAGTGGAAGCTGCAAGAACAATGTTAATCAATGCTAAACTTCCAGTTACTTATGGGCGAAGCGTATCTACTGCATGCTATACTCAAAACCGGTCTATGATTACAAAGCATACAACAAAACACCTTTCGAGCTTGTCCACAATCGAAAACCGAATCTCAAACACTTTCATGTATTTGGATCTCTTTGCTATCTGAATAATGATCGTGATAACTTTGGAAAGCTCAAAGCCAAAGCGACATTAGTCTTTATTGGATATTGTGATAATTCTAAAGGCTTTCGAATCTGGAATCGTCGAACAAAGGAGGTTATGGAAGCGATTCATGCTCATTTTGATGAACTCACGGAAATGGCTTCTGAGTATCACAGCTTGGAACCCGGTCACAACCGCTTAAACTTCCCCCAAACCCCATCATCAGTGAAACAAGCCCTCGGCTTACTCGTCAACAAATGGAAAGGTTATTTGCTCCTGTTCGGTGGCGATATTGATGAGCGTGCTCGGTGTATCCGCTTTTGTTTCGGCTGCTCAACGATAATAATCTTATACCTGATACACATGCTACAACAACTACGGTTGAAGAAGCACCACCAGTTGACTCCAACACAACATTTGAACAAACCGCTTCCAACAATGATGAACTGGTGATGATGTTACGATTGAAGTACCCCCACTGCAGATTTTGATCCAAATGCGTTCTTTAACCCGTTTGCTAATGAGACTGCTGCACCAGATGTCTCGGAATCTTCAACAAGCCATTTGAATCCTCAAAATCTGCACAATATATATCAACATCAACCCTCCACACATAGATGGACAAAAGACCATCCTCTGGAAAATATCATTGGCAACCCGAATCAATCAGTCGTTACGAGACAACGTCTTCACTCAGATGGTGAACATTGCATTTATGCACTCACTGTCTGCCATAAGTCACGTCTGGTGACTAAGGGTTATCGTCAGGAAGAGGGTATTGACTTTGAAGAATCTTTTGCTCCGGTTGCTCGTCTTGAGGCTGTTCGGATATTTCTCGCGTTCGCGGCTCATATGTATATAACGGTCTTTCAGATGGATGTCAAAACTGCTTTTCTGAATGGGCAACTTAAAGAAAGCGGTTTATGTCGGCCAACCGAAGGATTCGTTGATCTTGAGTTCCCGAACCATGTCTACAAACTGAACAAAGCTCTGTATGGTCTCAAACAAGCTCCTCGGGCATGGTACGATAAGCTATCATCTTTCCTAATTGCCAATAATTTCACCAAAGGTTCGGTTGACCCTACTCTTTTCATACAATATCACGGGGAACATATTTTAATTGTTCAAATTTATGTGGATGACATCATTTTTGGGTCAACTCATAAAAAGTACTCAATCGCTTTTGCAAAACTAATGAAGAAACATTTTGAAATGTCCATAATGGGTGAACTTACGTTCTTTCTAGGACTACAAGTTCATCAATCACCCCGTGATATTTTCTTGAGTCAGTCCAAATATGCCCTTGAATTGTTAAACAAATTTGGAATGAATACCTGTGACACTTATGCCACTCCAATGGCACATACCAAGAAACTGGACGCTGATTTACATGGGAAATTGGTTGAACCTACCAAATACCGTAGTATGATTGGGTCTCTCATGTATCTAACGCCGATAGACCTAATATTGTCTTTGCTTTGTATATCTTTGCTCCGTTATCGGTCGCGACCAACTGAAACTCACCTCTTCGAGGCTAAAAGAATCCTCCGATACATCAAGGGAACCATTAATTTGGGGATCCGGTATCCGAAGGATTCTGGTTTTGAACTAATCGCTTTTGAGCTGACCACGCAGGATGCTTATATTCACGGAAAAGCACTTCCGGAGCTTTACAATTTCTTGGTGACAAAGTGGTGTCATGGCAATCGAAGAAGCAGGATTGTACATCGCTGTCCTCAACGGCGAGAATATGTAGCCATGTCAGCGTGTTGTGCTCAAGTCATTTGGATGAGAACACAATTCAAAGACTATGGTTACGTATTTGACAGAATCCCGATGTATTGCGACAATCGGAGTGCCATTGCGATCTCGTGCAACTCGTTCGGCCTTTCGAAATCAAAGCACATCGATCTTCGATATCATTTCATCAAGGATCACGTGGAGCAGTGCTGTTGAATTATATTTTGTGGGTGAGAATACCAATTGGCAAACCTTCTCACCAAAGCCTTGCCTCCCGCTAGGTTTAATGAGTTGGTCCACCGGATTGGTATGAGGTGTTTGACTCAAGAGGTATTGGATGACCTCCTAAAGCATCTTAAAATCACGTCAAACACCAAAATC
>OU343220.1:134837791-135063167 GCA_910596185.1 Chrysanthemum makinoi
TATTTTGTAAATATTTTTCAAAAACAAAATACGAAAATATAAAACCTAACAAAACAACAAAAATATTCTTCTATCTATTTTTTTTCAATATGGCAAGTACATTTCAACCATCAACACTCTAATCTTTCAAAATTCAGTATTTTTCCGATCAAGTGTTGAGGGGGAGAAAATAAATACTTAACTGTTTCAAAAACATCTGTGTACTTGCATGTTACTCTATTCTGGTTGTTTCTTGTATCAATAGTGGTAAACTTTTCTGGTTAAGCTGACTCTCCTCGGACTAAAATTTATAACCTTTCATTATTTTCTTAAGTCGAGGGGGAGTGTCGTCAAGTTTCTTTCTTAAAATCTTTGTTTGGTAACCATAATGGAAGTTAAATGGCTTTGAATGATAAAGGAAAAGGTGGAGGGACCAAAACTGCCAAAAGCTTAAAGTTATTTTTAATAAAAACACCCACCTAATTTTTTCACTTCACATTTATTACTCTCATCTAACTAATCCTACGCACATAATTCGTTCAAGAAATCTGTGTTTTTGATCATCAAAATGTAAGTGTTTTCATAATCTTAACGTTATTACAAGCAAAGGTTTTGAATTTTATGCAAATCCAACGGTTAAAACGTTAGATATGTGTGATTATGTGTTCTACGCATAAGCGTATGAACACACAATCATTGGTGTGTGTTTATGGTTAAAAAGATAGTGTCAAAACGCTTTAATAACATCGTTGATATCTTTTCTATCCTCAAAATCCACCCAGAAACTTGAATTGATTGATTTTCAAAATTAGAGTTTATGCGTAGTTTTGGGGGTTTTCAAATGTGAAGGTTTTTGGTCAAAAAGATTGCTTTGTGAGGTTAATATCATGTTGAATTGATGATATCCAGGCCCTATAACTACCCTGAAACACTAATTATGTCAGAATTAGGAATTAGGGTTTAAAGTTCTTTTTTTTTGGGTAAAGGGTTTTACCCCGGTAAATATATAACCAAAAAATAATGTTAAGTACAAATGGAATGTGGCTGAGGTACCACATTAACCTCAAGCGAAAACTTGATAAACTAGTGTTTATGACAAGCCATAAACACAAAAGACCTACTATATTACATCAACTAACTAGGCATAAACAAGTAAAAAAACTTGTAGCAAGCGAGCATCCGCATCCACCAATCCACAAAGGGAGCAAATTAACCCGGAAGTCGCCTCCTTAAAACCCCTTTCCAAGAAAAACCCAAAGGGAAAAACCTTGGAGTAGGGAAAAAGAGTACAACCCTTACATGGCACTCCCTTCGTGTGAAATACATATACTTGGAATCTTCCATTTATCAAGGATCAAACGAGACCGCGAGGTTAACTTCTTGAACTTGAAGGTAACCAACTTCAACCGAATAGTAGAGACAATGATGCTAACCACTTCCGCAACAGTAGACTTCTTATGCTTGAAAATCCTAGCATTACGCTCCATCCAGATAAAGTATGTAGTAGCCGCATAATCGAGAATGATGCTACCAACCGACCGCCCCTTAGATATAGGAATAAGAATATGAACAACACTCTCAAGGAAGGCGGGACACATCCATGCCGGATAAAACCGGACTGAAACCAAACGCATAGAAAATTGGCACTCAAAAAATAAGTGAGAATAAGAATCCGGAACCAATTCACAAAGCGGGCATCTAAGCGAGTCCAAATCCACATTAGGACCAACATCCCATTGTCGCATCCTATCTTGGGTCTTCAGCTTGTGCTTAATAGCGAGCCACAAGTGTATTGCATGCCTCGGGATACAATGAGAGAACCAAGTAACATTACACCATCAACCACATCACCCTAAGGCGTATAGAATCCCATGCACCGAGGCTGAAAAACCACATAAATTACCATCCAACTTGCGCCATAATAATCCATCAACAGTATCATTAAGGTAAGGGACCGGAATTGCAGCTAACAAAGGAACACGAGATAACCAGTCAACCGGCCATCGCCAAACACCATTAGCAATCGAGATCGAAACCGAATCAGATAAATTAAAACACCTCGGGCAATATCCCTAGCAGTAAGCAAATCGCGAATTGGGCTTAACGCACACCACCTATCAAACCAAACCGATGTGTCCTTGCCATTATTGATCTTATGCCAAATAAATGAACGAATCTTTGGTCGAATCGCAAGAAGCTTGCGCCATCCCCAGCTAACATCCCCCAAACATGGAACATCCCAAAAATTTCTCCCACGAAGTTTATAAGAATGAATCCATTGAACCCATAACGACTCTTTATGTGTTAGAATACTCCAAATATGTGTAGTCATGAGAGCAATGTTAAAATCCTCCAAACGGCGAATACCAAGACCACCTTCTTTCGTTGGCTTACAAACAGATTCCCAAGCAACCTTAGCCTTTCCCTTTTTCATTTCTCCTTGACACCAAAGGAAACCCCTCATAAGCTGCTCTAACTCATGTATAATACGGTAGGGAGAGTAAATCTGAAGCCCAATACGATGCATCGATGATAAAGCAGACCTCACCAACTGAAGCCTACCCGCAAGAGATAAGAACTTATTACGCCAATCATTCACACGGCCTTCCAACTTTTCAACAAGCACCTTACAATCCCTATAAAGAAGTCTCGAAGATATAAGGGGAACCCCAAGATACCTGACAGGGAGAGAACCTTCTGCAAACGGCATAGACTGGAGAATAGCTGCTTTAATAGCATTAGGCACATTACAAAAGAAAGCTGTACTTTTCGGGATACTTGGGACAAGACCCGAAAAGTTCTTGAAATCCTCCAAAGCCTACATAATGACATTAACAGAATCCTGATGGCCTCTAGCGAACAAGAAGAGGTCATCTGCAAAACATAGGTTAATAATTCTCTGTTGTTCACACAAATGATGAAACTGAAAATCCACTGCATTAGAAACCTTTGTCCTGCAATATAAGAGTTAAAACTTCCATAACCAGAGTAAACAAATAGGGAGATAACGGGTCACCTTGTCGAAGACCCGCTTACCTTTAAACCAGCCATGAAGATCCCCATTAATACATATAGAATAAGATGTAGATGAGATACATACCATGATCCAGTCAACCATTTTTGCGTGAAAACCAAACCCAATCAGGATAGCTTTAAGAAAAGCCCAATCAATCGTATCATATGCCTTCTGAATATCAACCTTAAACGCACATCTAGGTGGACCTCTCCCTCTATGATAATTTCGCATAAGCTCTTGGGTAAGTAATATATTATCAGATATACGACGACCAGGAACAAATGCAGATTGATTAATACTGACCAACTGACCACAAATTGGATGTTAAAACTTGGTTAATAGACTCTCACAACACCTAAGATCTACCAGAAAACGTTTGGTGCAAATCCTATGGTTAGAAATCTTATGCGTAATTCATAAACTTTAGGGTTTTGACTTACGCGTATGTGTTTCTACGCGTAAACTGTTTAACATGTTTTCATGCCATAATCTGTTTTAAAATGAAGATATGTGTTAAGATTGATGATATGATGATTTTATTTCAGGCTTGCTACGCCTAAAACTCAGAATCAAGGTCCTTGTTACTCTACGCATAAGGATCACCTTACGCGTAGAAAGTTATGGGTAAGAGAAATTTTACGTAACTATTAGCGTAGGTTCTACAATGGGACTACGCGTATCCTGTGAAGGATATGCGTAAACAGTGACTCTACACATAAGGTTTACTCTTACGAGTAATCCTTACGCGTAAGGTTTATATCGCCACGCTTAAGTTTTACACATAAGGTTCTCCTGTTCCTATGCGTAATATTTCTTACGCGTAAGTCAGGATCCTACGCGTAAGCTTACATCTACGCGTATACTTATCTTGTTTACGCGTAAGCTACTATTCCTACGCATAAGCCTTGATCAAACCTTCGTTGTGAATTGTTACGCGTGCAAACTTGTAAATAAATGAATCATAACGTCACGAATCCAATAATGTCACTAATATACTTAAACGTTTGATATGTTGTGAACTATAAGTGATAACATAAACTTTAAAACTTAAAGTTAACTAACTCACGAAACATTTCACGACGTCATTGGACTATTGGACAAACAAGTGACTTAGGACTCGTAACAATCATTAACACTGTATATTCAATAATTAGACAATAAAAACCTTCTATTGACTAACATTATGTCTTTCGATATGTTGGTTCTTTTGGCTAATGTTATTTCGAGATCACGACATGGTCGCTCAAATGAATGTGGATGCACGAAGTTTTCACAATTCTGATATCTTCCTAATGGCTATCCACGAAAGATTGTAAAGAACAATCTCAGAGTTGACTTTGAAACCCTCACATGCTCGAATCTTCTTGCTTGATTGCTGTGGATATTCTAAAGAACCATCCGTACCAGAATATGCTCTCACACTCGCTACTGATGCAGGAGATCTACATACAACAATTCTAGAATTCAATGCAAAGGATCAAAGGTCAAAGTGCGGTGACTGTGACGCTCAATCACAAACAAATCACCATCACACAAGCAGATCTACGGGCTGTTCTTCTTATTCCTGACATCGAGCCAACCGACTTCTATGCCACACCTACTGAAGAGACAGTTCTGCAATTCTCGATGGATATTGGCTATGATGAAGCTTCAGGAATTATCACTAAGCATTCTCATGTGGAGCTTAAGAACATTCCTCAACCGTGGAGAACCCTCTACATCATCATTACCAAATCGGTCTCAGTGCGTGATAGTGGTTATGAACATCCCAAGCTCATGGAACTACAAATCTTCTGGTCATTAATCAACAAAAGGGACATCGAAATTGAAGCACTGCTATGGGAAGACATGATGTCATTTCACAAGAAACTTGGCTCAAAGATTTCCTATGTCAGATACACGAAATTGTTGATCCAGAGAGCACTTGGACTTCATCCCGATATTCCACAGAGGCTCAATGACCCAGATAATCATGATATGTTGGTGAGCCTACCCTATCAATCAGAATCAAGGAATCGTCAACAAAGAAACAGGGTGCCGTCTTGCTGATCAACTTCGACAAATGAAATCAAAAAGCTTGAAACATACAAAAGGTATCAAGTAGCGTGCGAGAAGGCAAAGTTGATCATCTCGATGAAAAGCCTTCTGGAACACCTACTAGGAGAACCAGAAGAGGAAGTGTTGGAAGTCTGCAAGCACCTTGAGAGTCGAGGATGTTTCCCAGGAGGAATCCTCCACGAAAGGTACAGTTCCGCCAAGGAAGCTGTTCCTATTCCCGTATCTAAAGCTGAACCGCAGAGAAAGCTAATGGACGAGGACTCGGAGGCTACTGAATCAGATGAAGAGACTTTCTACTCGAATATGCAAGCCGAAACACCTCCTTGCAGCTAAACCTCCAAGTCCACCAGGTGACAAAGGAAAAGGGAAGACTCCTGTACTTGTGCCTTATGAAGAAAGCTCGGATGAAGAAGAAGAGCAACTGGATACTTCATACAGGAATAAGTTCAAATTCCTTAGACTCCAACACGTGGCAAAAGAATTTGCAAAAGAACAAATGGGTGGCCGGAGGGTCAAGTGGTGCACTCAACCTTCACGATCCGATGCGGTTAATCAACCCGATAAGGGATCGGTGCCACCACTGGAGCAACAACAAAAGCCCGTGGAAGAAACTATTGAGCATGAATATGAGGAACCTGTTAAAGATAAGTCCGAGAAAGATGAGGGTGACAAAGAAAAGACTGAGACAGAAAATACTGAAGAGAAAGATAAGCCTGGAGATGACATTGATTATGATAAGTTTACGCTAGACAGTCCCTTTCGCTCAGAGGAGAAAACTTCTGAACCTCCAAAGGATCCAGAGTCTCCTCATGTCTCTTCATCATCAGATTTGTCTTCTCATTCTTCACCACCACCATCAAAGAAATCAACCAAATCATCATCCAGATCAGTGAAGAAGCCAACTCCATCTTGGATGTCTCAAACTAAGAACCGAATCACCAAAAGCTCAAAAGAATCGAAAGAAAGACATGCTCTATAGAAAGTTGAATTTCATTCGATCGATAACTTATCTTCATGCTGAGACGGACAAGATGAAAGTTGAAAGGGAGTATGTACAGAAGCTTATGAAGGATGATCTTCAAGGGAGCATGGACGAGATGATAAAGGATACACTCACAAGTTCTTAATGGAGGTCATTCCGAAACTGACAAAGGAGATGTATACCGCACAACTTTATCCGAATCTTTGACATTTAGCCAAGCAAGCCATGAAATCAACTCCGATGAATTTGAGCATCAATCCAGTTGAATCAACAATCTTCTCAGATGATGAATTAGTAAACCGGATGGTAGCGCAAATGTCAACACGCTCTGCAACGTTTGCCTCCCATGAAGCTAAATTGTTTGAAGCATTGCTGGAATACCAACTCAAGTCATCATTCAGAGAAGAGGCTATAAGGCCTAAGCGTTCAAGAGATGATGAAGACAAAGATCAAGATAAGGATAAGGAGCCTAAACGCACAAAGAAGTCGGGTGAATCATCTTCGATTCAGTACTCAATGCCGCCTCCACCACAAAGGACTCCACCTCAACAAAGATCTCATCCCCGCTCTTCTGCTGATAAACCTCAGGATTCGAGTTACCACCCGGACTCAAAAACCTGTGACCACTTTGAGTATACGGGTGGTGACGATGAAGAATACCATGAGCCCCAACAACAACCCTCCTCACCCGACAAAGTACAGAAACCAGAATCCTCATCTAGGCCTAAGAAAAAGAAGAAGAAGGTGCCCAAGGCTGACGTCCTATCCTGGCTAGATGAAGATAACACAGAGGAATTTGAATGGTTTTCTACACTTGTCAATTCCACTTCCTACCCTGAATAAGGTCAAGATCTGGTAGACGGTACTACTTTGGAGCATGCTAAAATTCTACAAGAAAACTTCAAAGTAAAGAAGATGACGAAATCCGAGTTGAAGCGAATCAAGAATGAAGCATTTCAACTGTTAAAAGATAGCTCGAGAAGTGCCATCGAAGGTCGAATATCACCTTGATAACATTGCTCGAGCTATGTCTAATAACATGGATTGGCTCAACCGAGAAGCAAACATCGACTTTCTGACGGGACAACCCTCCTAATTACACCGACTGGTCTAGACCACTACCAACAATTGGCCAACCAAATGAGCCTAGAATTCCATTCCGACACTTCTTCAACAAAGACATGGAATTTCTTCTACACGGTGGCGATGGCTCAAGGAAATACGCTACATCTCTGACACTTCCATTCCCTGCAGCCGAATACTCAAACTGCATAGCTATCGAGGAAAGAGCTAATCACTTGTTCTCCAACAAAGTGGAAGCATACGACCGAGATGCAATGTATGGGATTCATCATTGGCCGAAACGCCGAAGAATCTACTACTGCTCCGGTCAGAAGTCTCAACATGCAGGTGTTCAAGTACTAAAAACATCGTATCCATCAAACACGTTGATCTTTCGTCCAAATGGGACTACACTTATCTCAAGAATATTGTGGTCAAAAGACAAGACGAAAGGGATTATGCATTCTCTGAAGCGGACTTTGAGAATTTGTCTATCAACGACATCGAAGATATGTACCTTGCCAAAGTACAGGGTCGTATGAGACAATTCTCCACTTAAGTACAACGTGAATTCATAAAGTCAGTGCTCATCTTCATTAGACGCATAGTCATCAAAGAACGTGTAGAAGATCTCCAGCTTGTAGTAGAATCTTATCAGACCCGTGTCAACTTCACTCCACCGCAGCTTGATCTTCCCGACATCAACCAGCTTTCACAATTTACACTCATCAGCAAACCATTCGGCGTCGTTTACCGCAGTGAACTTCAAAGAAATTGCTTGATGACGTGCAGCGATCTTCACAAGTTTGGAGATCACACTTTGAAGATGGTTAGGGACGGATTGGCTTACCGATTGAAGGATATACACCAAAAGATCGGGTCTCCTAACCGATGGAATTCTCAGGATCGAAGGGATGTGAAGAGGATCATCACAATGATTGATAAACGGTTGTATAGAAGGGATCAGTTCAGAAGATTGGAAAGCTATGTTGGTGGTCGACCGAGGAGAAACATCATCGGCTTTCAACGCCCGATTCACACTCCTGGCGACATCTCTGGACTACCTGGTACCCCTTGAACTGCTTCTTTCATTATAAATTTGGATGTATGATTGATTATGTCTATGGCTTGTGCACATATTATAGTGTACAACCCGTACTTGTAAATAAAGGACCATGTGGTACGCTTCAGTGCCACAATCCTTATAAAAGGAGCGAAAGCTTCTTACTTTTGAGTAAAACCTATCAAACCTTTCACTTTTCAAGGTTTTGCTCAAAAGAACAAGTACTTTCCCTTATGATTTTCAAAACCTCAACCGTTTATATCACTTGTTGAGGGGGAGTACTTGACTTAAAACTTTGTTCACAAATTGTTCACATGGGTCATTCTTCCCGCAACACTCGAAATGGTCATATTTATTCTCAACTTTTCAAAAATAACATTTTATATGCCATTTTGAGGGGGAGAAAATACGTGATAAGAAATATGTTGTGTAAATGCAAATGAATCTTTGTGCTATAGACTTAACCCATGAATTGACGAGATCTTAAGCTGTTAGTAACTTCGAAAAGACTTGTCCGGGACGGGTAATAATTTCAAGCTAGTTCGCTAGTGATGTAAACGTGTCTCGCAAAGGACTTGTCCGAGTAGAATGTACCATTCGAGAAACTCTTGGTAGACATGAACCTTGACGGGTTTGACAACCTTTCGGGGTTGTCCACACCTTCAAGATAGTTATTAGAGTTAGTTGTCACCTAAAAGCGGATAATGCAACTCTTTAACTATGCCACGTAACCGTGTCTCGCGGGGGAATGTCTATCTTGAGTTGATCAATTCAAAAGTGTGCTCTTTCCTCATGCTGATTTCTGTCAAAACTCTTAAGCACATGTGGAGGGGGAGTATTTCTGCTAAAAGATAAAACTCTCACAGTGGTTCAAACATGTTTTTCATTTACAAACCCTTTGAGAGATTTTCTTCAAAATGGTTTTATGGCAACATAGGTTAGTCATGGAGTTATAAGGTGACTAAGGTTAGGAATAACCGTCCTATGATCCGCCAGAGCCGGAGGGATCTACCCAAGGACACCACAAATAGTTAGAATTTAGAAGTCCTTAGGTATGATTATATAAAAAAAGGAGAATTGAGAATCGGAGAAAGAAGGAGTTGAAGAATTAAAAAGAAATGCAAAGAAAAGGGTGAAAAGAAATAGCCCTCCAGATTATTCAACTTAGGCGGACACGGGTTCAATTCATATGCTACTTTTTGTCACTAGATGACACTGGTATTGAAGATTAAAAGTCGTCATGGACCTAGTGACGCATGCACTAAACCTTCTTAACCACTCAAGTTTCTCTCAACAGAAGCTTGTTTCATTCTCACAGGGAACCCTACGTAAACTATCGGCTTTCTCTTAGAGATTGTTGGTATTGAAGAAGGAGACCCTCTCCCTAGTCTCCGCTCAGGAAAACCATAATGCACTATTGAGTCTAGAGCCACGAGATTCATCAAAAGATCTCTTAGGTACACTTGACATTCAACAATAAGAATTTCAGTGGTACATTATCGAGTCCTTCACAGATCTTAGCAATCTGTCAAGAACATTTATGAGAGGTTCACATTTGTGATCCTTAGTGATTGAATGGAAACTCTGCCGTGGTCAACATCAAACGGCCTCGACGGCGGTCGCCGCAACTCCCCGTGGATTGCGCTTAGTGGTCTCAAGCGGTCTACAGTCGTGAGGTGATGCTTCGGTGTACCTCAGCGACTCATCTGAATCGTGGGTGTACTTCGGTACATCGTGTTATCTCACTTGTGGGACTCCGATTCAGGAACGGCCTTTGTAAGAATTAGAGTTGTGTTTTCACACTATGCTGTCAACACTCTCGAAGTTCAAACTTGTAAGTGTCGGAATCCGCTTATTACGAACCGTTTTAATGTTTACTTCTAGAGCGGAATGATCGTGCAGATTCTCCACTTGTTCACACCAACAACATCATCAAAGAAGTTCTATCTTAAAGCAACACAAAAGTCAGAATGATTCTTCGTCAAATCAAAGAATCTACAAAGTTAAAGACTTAAAGAACTTCATCAGTACCGTAATCCAACGTTAAAGAGTGTGTGAGCATGTTGGAGAAAGACGTGGAGACACTGAAGCGTGAAGCGCACTGAGGCAAACTAGATACAGATAACAACATACTATCACTTTCATCACAAAGAACAATGATCAAAGAACAAAGTTAAAGATGACGTCAAAGCATAAGCTGTTCAAAGAAAACTATCTCGCTACACGGGGACATGGTTGAATCAAGGCAATTCTTCTCACAAGAAAGAAGAATGTCAGAAGACATCAAAGCTACTATTACATCAACGCCTTCACCGTTTTTCATCACCAACACTTGAGGGGGAGATTGTTGGAATCACTCCTAAACCATAATCAAGTGTTAGTAATTAATATGTAATAGGTAGCTTAATTATGGCCTTTATGTTTGTTTTTAGCCTTAAGCTTATGTAGAAGGCCCATGAGCTTAGGCCCATGTCCATTAAGGAAAGGATGGGAACTAGGAGTGTTGCCCTAGCTTCCCTCCTATAAATACCCCTTGTAAACCTTCATTTGAAGGTTGGTTGTTCAATTTATTTTCTTTCACTCACATCTACGCATAACCGTTTACATTATATCGTGTGTGTGTGTGTTTGGATATTGTTCAATCGCCTCTCTATCTTTCTATTAAGCTTGTGTTGTAAATCTAGTGACCTAACAAGCTCATCGGAGCGAAGCCACTCTACTAGAGAGAGAGAGGAATGAGTACACTCTCACCTCCTTAAAAGAAGATTGAGGGATTCTCTAGAACTGCAAAAACTATATGAGGAGAGGCGAGCAGGGTCGTCCATACTTTCTATCTTGTTGAATAGCGGGAGGTGAACATGTTAGGTAGGACTTCCAGCAACTACTCAGGTAAGGGTGCGAAATTCTACTTCCAAGGTTTCGTCTACGGTGTAGCTTATCGTTCGGTTAAGAGGACCGAAAGGATAGCAGGTGGTTCTCGAAGGATGAGAGAGGGACTAGGTGGTTGTCCCAAGGAACGCGGTTCAGGTTACTCCTTAGGATTTCAAGATTTCTGCTGAGCACGGGATCTCTACCGGATGAGAAGTCTAGGAAGTTCAGAGTATGTCTCTGTTAGAAAGTGTTGATTGCTACCAGCAATCGGTTGGTTGACTTAGCATGATATCTAGGTTAGAGACGAAAAGTACGACTCCTAAAAGTGAGTATTGGTTACTAACCGCGATCGATTGACTCATTGGTGCACTTAATACTTAACGCAGAAAGGTTCAATATTCAACTCCAAAGTCCAAATTTCCAAAAGAACTTTGACTATCGATCAATATCAATTCAACTCCTAAATACTGGTGAGGGTTAACGGCTCTAAGTTGGTTTATTAAAGAATTTTGCATCGATGGGGTGTAAGGTACAACATCGATAGGACAGTGCAGGTAGTACCCATAACCAGTGGTATGACGTTGCAGACTATTGTTGATAAAATAATGTCTACAGGATAACCTCGGTGAATAACTTCACTAAAACAGGTCGTTAGATCGTTATCGATAATGGTACCTAAATAGAGGATAAGGTAAGACATCAACAAAAAGTAAGGTACTACCTTAACTGAAAGCTGTTGGCGAAGCAACGTCGACCAAAACATTATCGGTTTAGGAAAGGAACAACGTCGACTAGATGACGTCGTTTAAATCAACATCGAGTGAATGGCAAAGTTTCGAAAATTTTAACAACAATCGGTTCAAGACTAGGCTTGAGATATAAGTGTCGGTAACAGGGTTACCAACGAAATGAGGCTAAATGACAAATCCAACGGGATTAGTAGCGAAACGATGCGGAATGATAATTCCAACAAGATTACTAACGAAATGCGGCGGAATGATAATTCCAATACGGTTACTATCGCAATGCGACCGAATGACGTTTCGAAATCAAATACCGATTCGAGGTCGAATGAGTCAAATGATGAGTTAAAACTCGGAACGAGGTCTAAAATCAGAAAATCGAAAACCCAAAAACCAAAATCAAACCAAATCCAAAATAGCCAAGACCAAATCCAAAATAGCCCAAACAATTCTAAACGCTCTAATAAGATCAACGAGGCTTATGAAGATAAACAACTCGGATGTAAATGGTGCCAATCGGGTCCAACCCGACTTATGGCGAACCACGCTCAACGGCGACAAATAGGAATTCCATATAAATGTAGACTCATAGCGGTCTCAGAAATACTACGGTTCGAGAGGTATTGCGATGCCAGTGTTTCGTGTGTGACTGCAGGCTTTCGTGATGTTCGGTGAGTGTGAGTGTGTGAGTCCACCTAAAGCTCATCGTTCTTAAAACCAATCCCTAATCCGAACATTATTCTGTTGTAACTACTCCCAGTATTTGCAAAATTCACCTCTGAGACAGACATAGGTGATTAGTCCATGTCCTGCTGTCTCTGGCTAAATATAGGTGATCAGTCTATATTCATTCGAGGTTCAATGAATTTTGATCAAGCAAGGCACAACCAAATTAATGTAATAAATTCTAAATATATATTCTCAACTTCAATATTATCTACCCCAAACGTATTCCCTTTATTATCTCAAAAATATCTCGTTTCACCATTTAGTTACTAGCGTTAGGTATCATCGTGTGTGTGTGTGGTATCGACTCGACAAGACACCATGAATGCACTCAAATAACCACAATGCGGCTCATAACGACACAATGAGACGTCTAAGCGATAAGCTTTATAGTTTAATAAGTTCCGAAATAAATAGTTAGATCTTATCGAGTTCGTCAACTCGATAAACTCAACCATTTATTCATGTCGCTTATTATCCCAAGAACCAGTCACATCCTAACAAGTTATAAGGATAATTCGCCCATTAATAATGTTATCCTACGTACATAGCGGGCGTTTATTAGGTTCCTCAACCTAATAAGTCTGTTATCCACGTGGATCGACGCTATTAATGTTAGGTCATCCGTAACCCACGCACAACACATAAATGATATTAAATACTCATAATTGCCACATTTCGATAAATGTGCCCTCGAAACATTTAATGACTCATTAATTACAAAACATTTCTATTTTTAGGCGTTAGTTCCCTTTTTAAAATGTCGAATAGCAAGGTGAGTCTTGTTATCGAATGTTTAGTACAAAAGCCATTTAGCATCTATATTTTCTAGTTTCATTTACTTGTTTATATATATATATTTCGTCGAGTTTCAATATAAGTTTCGAGTCATCATTCGTTTCGAGTTCACAAGTCCGAGTCATGACTCTCGGCTTTTACATGTCCTATTGACCAATAAATTTTAAAATCCATGTTACGGCGTTGTCGGGGTCAGTGGAGACTAAAAAGTCACGATAACACCGATGTAGCGCAGAGTTGACATATATATTAATAAGTTCAAAATAAACAATTCCACAACTTCCAATTAATCCTCCAAACAACCTCATATAAATCTCGCCATCCAAATACACCACCAAACGACTCTTTCAATTCCCAAACATAACCGATTAGCGAGTATCAATTCTAATGTTTGTTAATAACTTACCAATTACCCAAACCACTACAACTAATTTATTATCCAATAAAGGCTATTAATTAATATATCGTCCAATTCCAAATAACCGTTACGTACCAATGATTCACCGTTAACCAAATAATTACATGTTAGTCCAATTTATTATCTGAAAAACACTTACTGGTTTCACATATTATTATAACGCTAGCAGACATGAATTCATTATTAATAGTCAAAACCGATTACCACTTGTTTGACAAAACCTAAGAACAAAACAACGGCTTACGAAAGTCTCGACCCAAAATTGTGACACGAGACTATACACCCTTCGACATCATCAAAACCATTATAACCCATCATCTAGTTATGACCAAGAACACATAAACATGATGAAATGCAAAAACACGTGAACATGACACAACACACGATACCAACACACCAGTTTACATGTTTTATTAGTTTTAACGCATTTTAGACTCGTGTTCATCAAAACTTAACTATGGAACTCACGTTTGCGAGACAAAAGGTCTCGTTCGTGACTTCCTGACTTAGTTATAATAGCACCATTTCCTCTACATTCCCAAATCGTTCCCACGGCCACTACTAATGTGCAAGTTCTAAATCAAGTGGTGAGATTACACAAGGAAATTGCGTAACTCTGATACTTTGAGAGTATCTGTATTATTGATTAGTAATGTTGAAGTATTTGTTATCATAGTTTGTGTTTGTTTGTTTACTTTCATCTTCTAAGTATACTCAAGTAGATTCTAAATAGGGATGAGGTAACCAAGGTTCCGGTTTGGATTAAGTTGCACAAGGTTCCTTTGGTTGCTTACTCAGAGGATGGTTCGAGCTTGATTGCGACACAAGTGGGGAAACCTATTATGATGGATGCCTTTACGAGCTCTATGTGTGTCGATTCATGGGGACGTATTAGCTTTGCTCGTGCGTTAGTTGAATTGAGCTCGGATTCGGAGTTGAAGAGCCAAGTGTCTATGGCAATTCTGAAAGAAGATGGTAGTGGTTATACAACAGAAATTATTCATGTTGAGTACGAATGGAAGCCTCCTCATTGTGTTGATCAAATCGTTATTGTCCTAAATGTGTTAGGGAGACTTTTCGTAATGATATTAATGTGGAAGCTAGGAAAGAGAATGACACTGGTTTTACCGAGGTAAAGAATCCTAGAGATAAAGGGAAGAAGATGGCTGGTCAATCTCGGCATATTGGAGGTATTAGGCTTAATAAGCCTAAACCTAACTTTTGGAGAGTAAAACCGACAGATCCTAAGATTCAAAAGCCGACTTCTTCTTTCAATGCTGATTCTGGTAAGAACAAAAAGTCTTCTAATCCGTTTGATGTTTTGGCCTCATTGGGGGAGGAAGGTGGTGATGGGTTACAACTGGAAGGTAAGGAATCGCAAGATCAGCCTGCGAGTGTTTTGAAAGAGAAGGTGCAAGATGTGGCGTCCAAACCTAGTACTTCTTCATCTCCATATACTTCTTTTACAAAGGTGGGTAACCCATTCTCTAAGGTGGGTAATATGGAAGTTTCTGACAATGATGATGATGAAGTTTTTAAAGATCACATTGGGACGTTGTATTCTGGAAGTGGTGGTAAGGAGCAAAGCCTTCATAAGCAATGGAAATCGGATACGGGTGATGGCAACAAGTTTTATGAAGATGATTTTGGCCTATCTCCAGCGCAATTAAAGGCTGCTGGTCTTCAAGATTTTTGCATTAAATAGGTTCTTTTATATTTTTGCATAAATCTCTGATGTATCTTATTTTATCTTTGGTTTTGATTTGGTGGTCTAGATGGTAGCAGCTAGTTGTCATTTATGGCATGTCATAAATGATTTAGTGGTTGTGTCAAGCGATTGCTTGCGGTTAATGTGGTATTTCAGCCACATTCCATTGTACTTAATCGTTTTTTTGGAGTACTATATTTTACCGGGTGGAATGCCCTTTACCCAAAAAAAGTAGATTCCGCATATTTATGTGTATTCATTTAAAGTTTTCTCTTTGTTGTTTTGGAACTATCCAGGGCAACTACTTAATACAAGCTAAGTGTTATAGATCTAAGGTTTTGGACTCCACACTCTGTGAAAGGTATAGTGCGTGCGAAAGCATGAGGACATGCTTTCTGGGTAGGCATAAGCATATGGAAATGCTTATGGGGTGTGCTTAAGCATGAGGACATGCTTACTGTGTGTGTGTGTATAAGCATGAGGAATGCTTATAGTGAACTACTAAGGTAGGCAGACTTAAATTGTCCACTAACAGGGCATACATTCAACAAGTGTGCTAACAAACAATTCATCAAATAATCCATAAACATCTCATCAATTATCTCATCAATCAATTCGTCTAATGTGTTCTCAATCATCTACATCCTTAAACTAGTCATACGCGAGGCTTCAGCTTGGCAGGCAGGCACGTGGCGGTCATAGGGTTAAGTTTTCAAAAAAGTGGTTATAGTCTAGGATTTGAAAATATACCCAATTCTCTATAACCTTGGCTCTGATACCAATCTGTAACACCCCAAAATACAGTCTAGCGAAAGCATACGAGCCTTTGGGTGCTAGAATCTTGGCATCACAACATAAGGTACAAAGAATGGTTTTTATCCCATTTATTTAGAATAAGATTCATTAATTGAAAACCATAAGTTTACATTAATGAAAGTAGTGCGGAAATAGGCCTAAAAGATAATTAAAGCGGTCCCGTTTATTCATCAGAGTCGCCTATGACCATGCCCCTTGCTAAGCGTCTTCCAATAGTGAGCTATCGCCTTAAACCTGAGAACACATGCTAAAAAGGTCAGCTTACGCTGGTGAGTTCATAGAGTTTAGTTACAAAATGTAGTAGTGGACCTGATAGAGTTTAATTGCTACATGCGACTAAGGCAGATATCTAATAACCATTCCAACCATCAATCAATCAGTTCATCAATAACCAATCCAATCAATAATCAATCCAAATAAATAATCAATAATCAACCCAATCAATAATCATCAATACGTGTGAGATCTCAATGCAGGGCCCCGGGCGACTCTAGCCAGCAAAGTCGTAGCAAGGCCTAGAACACAAGCTAGCCTGGACTAGGTCGGTCCATTCTTAGCTAGGCATCTCGTTATAGCATAGAGATGCTACCCTAGTCTAAGTCAACAAATGGCGTTATAGCATAGAGATGCTACCCTAGTCTAAGTCAACAAATGTCGCATGTCTAACCTTTCCTAGTCAACACATTAGCAATTCAAAATAATAGTGGCAGGTCCAGGAAATAGTTTGCATTCACATAAACACGTAAAACGTTCAATCACCAAATCAAATATACCAAACAACAGTCATTCCAAATAATATTCACATATCCAGTTATAGTTTGTTAAAAGCAGCATGTATTCTCCCCCAAAATAGTTATAAAAACCTTTGAAAAGAGGGGCTATGAAACTAACCTTAGCCACAACAATGCACTATTCACTATTGACACGACTGACATCTAAGGCTAATATCTACGGCATCAAGAAGAATGTACGACGAGCACAATAAAACAGAAGTGACTTACCCTAATGCGTATACGATGTTCTTAGAATAAGCTCTCTTTTTTTTGGGTAAAGGGGTTTACCCCGGTAAATATATAACAAAAAAATAATGTTAAGTACAAATGGAATGTGGCTGAAGTACCACATTAACCTCAAGCGAAGAGCTTGATAAAACTAGTGTTTATGACATGCCATAAACACAAAGAACCTAGCTATATTCTTAGAATAAGCTCATACGATAAAGAAATAAATAAAAGTAATGTGTCGTAGTTTTCGTGGATTATTCGTGTCGTTACTTTCAAAAGTACATTATCGTTCCCAAAAGTTTATAATCAATATCTCAAAAGATGTTTTCATTTTATATCTCTATTTAAATATCATCTAACCCTGCTTTCTCTCTCTAGGTGGCGAAAAAAGAAAAAACCCTAACCTATTTCTATCGCATGCAAAACTGCTCTAATCTTTTGTTTTATTCAGCGAATTGATTCTGTAGTGAGTTATCATCTACTAAATTATATTTTTTGATTTTAACAATCGTTCTTAGGGTTTCTTTTGGATCTATCAACTGTTAGGGTTTTTGGTTTCTTTTGATCGCATATTGGTTTTTTTGCCGACCTTGTACTCAGATCGCAGCTCTATATTATTATTGTTAGGTCGGTTGTTTCAAGCTAGCCTGGACTAGGTCGGTCCATTCTTAGCTAGGCATCTCGTTATAGCATAGAGATGCTACCCTAGTCTAAGTCAACAAATGGCGTTATAGCATAGAGATGCTACCCTAGTCTAAGTCAACAAATGTCGCATGTCTAACCTTTCCTAGTCAACACATTAGCAATTCAAAATAATAGTGGCAGGTCCAGGAAATAGTTTGCATCACATAAACGCGTAAAACGTTCAATCACCAAATCAAATATACCAAACAACAGTCATTCCAAATAATATTCACATATCCAGTTATAGTTTGTTAAAAGCAGCATGTATTCTCCCCCAAAATAGTTATAAAAACCTTTGAAAAGAGGGGCTATGAAACTCACCTTAGCCACAACAATGCACTATTCACTATTGACACGACTGACATCTAAGGCTAATATCCACGGCATCAAGAAGAATGTACGACGAGCACAATAAAACAGAAGTGACTTACCCTAATGCGTATACGATGTTCTTAGAATAAGATCTCTTTTTTTTTTGGGTAAAGGGGTTTACCCCGGTAAATATATAACAAAAAAATAATGTTAAGTACAAATGGAATGTGGCTGAAGTACCACATTAACCTCAAGCGAAGAGCTTGATAAAACTAGTGTTTATGACATGCCATAAACACAAAGAACCTAGCTATATTCTTAGAATAAGCTCATACGATAAAGAAATAAATAAAAGTAATGTGTCGTAGTTTTCGTGGATTATTCGTGTCGTTACTTTCAAAAGTACATTATCGTTCCCAAAAGTTTATAATCAATATCTCAAAAGATGTTTTCATTTTATATCTCTATTTAAATATCATCTAACCCTGCTTTCTCTCTCTAGGTGGCGAAAAAAGAAAAAACCCTAACCGATTTCTATCGCATGCAAAACTGCTCTAATCTTTTGTTTTATTCAGCGAATTGATTCTGTAGTGAGTTATCATCTACTAAATTATATTTTTTGATTTTAACAATCGTTCTTAGGGTTTCTTTTGGATCTATCAACTGTTAGGGTTTTTGGTTTCTTTTGATCGCATATTGGTTTTTTTGCCGACCTTGTACTCAGATCGCAGCTCTATATTATTATTGTTAGGTCGGTTGTTTCAATCCTCTATTACTAAAGGGTTGGTAATATAGCATAGAGATGCGAAGTTGATGTCTAACCTTTCCTAGTGCAATGCGAGGTCCAGGAAATAGTTTGCATTCACATAAACACGTAAAACGTTCAATCACCAAATCAAATATACCAAACAACAGTGGTTATAGTTTGTTAAAAGCGTATTTCCCCAAAATAGTTATAAAAACGGTAATCACCTTATGCACTATTCACTATTGAATCTAAGGCTAATATCCTGGCATCCTTAGGGTTTGCTTTTTCCCGGTCGTTAAACAAATTGTGGCTACCACATTAACCTCAAGAAAAGCTTGATTAGTGTTTATGACGCCATAAACACAAAGAACTAACTATATTCTTAGCTATATTCTTAGAATAAGCTGTGAAATACGTTAAAATGGATTATTCGTGTCGTTACTTTCAAAAGTACATTATCGTTCCCAAAAGTTTATAATCAATATCTCAAAAGATGTTTTCATTTTAGGTTTGCAAAGCAATGCTATCTTTTGTTTTATTATTGATTGGTCATTTCATAAATTATATTTTTGATTTTAACCTTATTTCTTTTGGATCCCTTTTTGGTCCATATATTATTATTGTTAGGTGGTTGTTTCGTTCAGGTTTCACGGTGGTGCGTTTTTTCTGGTAATCATTATCTTAGAATCCCTTCCTTAGGGTTTTGCTCTCGTTACGATTAACGACATACTAAATCTTTTTCAAGGTTTGGTTATATTATTATCGATTGGTCCATAACCTTATCCCTTGGGTTTGTGTCTGCCGAGAGGTTGGTTAATTTGTGTACTGATTTTGCTTTGGGGTTAGAGAGAGATGGATAAAGGTTTTCTCAACGATTCGAATAGGGCTTCAAGGATGCATGATGGTAGTTCAATGTTGAGTGACTTGGCAAAACGGGTTAAAAATATTAATGGTAAAATATTGGGCAAAGATGGTAAACCTATGATGCCGTATCGTTGTGTAAATAATAAAGTACCATCTATTGTCAAGTTGAAGATCTTTGTTGTTGTCATGGAAATTAAGGATAGCGAGGCTCATAACAATGTGGATACAGCAACTAGGGTCGACAAGATGGATGGTTGTGAGGTGGTGTGTTTAAGAACCACGTCTGATGTGAATGATATTAGCCATATTGCTGCTGGTACAACGAGTTTGGTTGATATTTCCTTGGCTGATGTCGTTCTACCACAGGAAGAAGTAGAAAATATTTCTTCACGTTTTGATAATTCACTTTATGGCTATTTTCTTTGGACAAATACCTGCGTTTCATGTGGTACAAAACTTTGTTCGTAATATTTGGAAGAAATACGGGCTTATGCATGTCATGATACATCAAGGGTTTTTTATGTTTCAATTTTCCACTAGGGATGGTATGGAAAACGTTCTGAATCAGGGTCCTTGGCGAATTAGGTCAATCCCTTTAATACTCCATGTTTGGAATCCTAATTCAGATTTGATTAAAGAGGATATTAAGAAGGTCCCTGTGTGGGTTAAACTGTATAATGTGCCGGTGGTGGCATATTCGCTGGTTGGGCTAAAAATGATCACGGCTAAATTGGGACGAATCATTATGTTTGATGAACACACGAGTAATATGTGTCTTAAGTCGTGGGGCATGAATTCGTATGCGAGAGTTTTAGTTGAAATTTCATCGGAAAATGATTTTGTGGAATCGCTTGTTGTGGCTGTTCCTATACCAAAGACTAAAGAGCATCGGATGGTTAAAGTTGCTATTGAGTTTGAATACAAACCCCCCCGTTGCTCTGTGTGTAAACTTTTTGATCATGTGGATAAGGAATGCCATAAGAAGCTGAAGGATATTAATAGGAATATGAGTGTGGATCTTTGGTCTTGGAAATAATAAGCGCAACTCAAAGGCTGGTACCAAGGTTAAGGTTTCTGGTAAGCCTAAACTTATTTATAGACCCGTTTCTAAGCCTAGTGCAAAGGATCAGGTTAGCACTTCCACACCTAAGGATAATTCTACGAATACTCATATGGAGGAGGTTAATTTGGCGTGTGATAAGCTGGATGGGAGTGATACGCTGAATTCTATTCCTAAGATCACTAATGAGAAGTATCATAATGACCAATCTGGTACTCCTTTGGTGACTAACACGCTATCTCATGGCTGTAATGAGTATGGTTACTTTGGATATGGCATTAATCTTGGTGAACTTAGGAGTACTATGGAGAAATTGTCGGAAGCGGATAAGGTTCTTAATATTGCTTCTAGCTCTTCCAACGTGGGGGATGTTCGAGATGGTTCTGAGTTGCACATTCATAAGGAGATTTCTAACAGCCCCAGTACCGTTGCGTTGGAGGAAGGTTTGGAATATGTGAAACCTTGTGAGGTTTCTACTATTAATGCATGCTTGGTTGAACCGCCTGTAAGTGTACTTGATAAGGAGGTAGGAATGTCTAAGCATAACTCCTCCTTTTATACGTCTCCTTCTACTAATAAAAGAACCAACCCGTTCTCTAAGGTTGGTGAGATTGTTGATTCGGATGGTGAGGAAGAGGTTCTTAACACTTTTGATGAGTCTGCTAATTTATTCGATATGCCTATGGGTACGTTCTCATCGACAGGTGGTGGAGGTGATCAGGAAGATTACTATGATTATGATGACTACATGGATCAACTATACGATCTTCCAGGAAAATTCGGTGCTTTTCATGAAGATATCAAACTCCAAGGTCGTGATAGGAAGTAGTTGATCTTTTTATAGTCTTGTTTTGTTTCTATGGTAGTGGTCTAATTCTTATTATTAAGAAATGGTAGTCTCTTGTTATGTATGCTCTTTCGCCTATGTAACGGGTTGAGATATGGGATTTCACCCATATCCATTGTACTTAAACATTTCTTTTGGTTATATATTTACCAGGGTGCAGGATTACTCCCCTTTACCCAAAAAAAAATATCTCAAAAGTTTAGTTTTAATGTTTCGTGTGGTGTAAGAAACATAGACGCGACGCACAACTCACGCAAAAGAAGAGAAGATGTCGACATAGTCGAGACATACTACTAGAACGCACGCCAAAAGGAAAAGACATTGACAAACTCAAGAAATACTGACAATACTCAAGCTAGTCAAAGACTAGGAAGTGGCGGCGACTATTTATTTAAATACAAATAGGTTAACTTGTTTCCCCATAATCCCGAACGTACACGTTAGCAATAAAAGATAAGTTTCCGTTTATCACTTAATAAATAAAGATGTCACATTTGTTACTCGTAATTTATACAAGTTTATAATAAAATACTTCATATAAGGTATATTGAGTAGTGTACTATAATGACACGTTCGTTTACCTAACGTTCCTCGATCCACTATATCTTAAATAAGTTATCTCATCCAAATACCCGTTTTCAACCAATTTTTTTTTTGGTAAAAGGGATTCACCCTGGTAAAATATATTAATAATCAACCAAATAAGTACAACCAAATGGAAAAAACCTAAAAGTCTCTCCATATGGGCGATTTTGGAACCCTAGCCGCCAAATATTTTGCATCTGATCTCCATCTTTGATTCGTATTATCTTCCAATGATCTATCTGATTTATTGATTGGTAATTCGTATTCCTTTTTGGTAGAGCGGTTTCTATCTAGGGTTTCTACATTGTTTGAAGATCTGCTCGTTTTTTGATTCTGGGTTTCACTCAAAACGTTTGTTAAAACGTTTCTTTCTGGATTGATAACGATCAGAGGTTGGTGTGTTCATCATTGTTATATTCTCACGTTGGTGCGCCTGATTAAGGTAACCTTTTTCTTAGGGTTTTACTGTTCAATTGGAAGTAAACCATTTAGGGTTTTTTGGGTACTTGTTTATTCGTGTAAGTGGTTAAGGAGAGAATGAAACCAGGCTTTCTATCTGCAAAGAAGGTGTCTTTTGATGCTGGAATAATCAATGATCCACATCATGTGGATAATATTAACGTGGATGAAGTTTTTGCCCGAATTGATCGTTTAAAGCGTGTTGAGGGTTTTACCGCTCTTTTGTAACTCGGTCTGATCTTAACGATCAGGTTGACGATGGTGTTAATTCAGGTGTTAGGGTGTCGAACCTGGATGCTCTTTTGTTGATATACATGGAGTTCGTACCTGCCCTAATACATATTCATGCAATTCGGATGTTGATGGGGGTTTAGCTATGGATCCGTCTCATGTGTCCATTGCTAATGAGGATGTTTCTGCTGCTGTTTCTTCGAATATTAGTACTGGTCCCTTTGGTCATGAACCTGGTCATATTAGTCATGGTGAGTCGGGGTTTAATCCGACAATGAGCCCTAATATGGCCTCTTGTAATGTGGCTGATATAAGTGTGACGAAGGAATCAGATTCGGTGGCTGGTAATGGTTGTTTTTCTTTTAAAGTGGGCGTTAGTGAGGCAAGGGATTTGGCTGGTCCTTCGAATACTTCTAATCCCATTGCTACTGATTCGGTCCCATCTAAGGTTGATTTAGATCATAACGTATCCTTTGTTGATGTTTGCGCTTCAAAGGTACCTAACTCGATGTCTTTTGACGAGGGGAAGGTTATGGGTGCTAATGTTGTCATTCCCATGGCTGTAGTTGACGAAATGTGTTCTAAATATACAAATACGGTTTACGGCTATTTCATTGGTCAAAGTTTAGCATTCCCTATAGTAGAAGATTATGTTAAGCATGCATGGGCTAAGTTTGGTTTGAAAAAGCTATGTCACGCAATGGTTTCTTCTTTTTCAAATTTTCATCACATGAAGGGTTGGTTAAAATGCTTGAAGGAGGTCCGTGGTTTGTTAAATCACAGCCCATTATCCTTAAGATATGGGTGGTGAATACGAAGTTAGAAAAGGAGGAAATCAAACAGGTACCGGTGTGGGTGCAGATTCAAAATGTACCGGCGGTGGCTTATTCTAAAACTGGTATAAGTTTGATTGCCTCTCAACTTGGACGACTCATTAGATTGGATGCAGGTACTAGTGCCATGTGTGTTAATCCATGGGGTCGTTATTCTTATGCACGTGTTCTTATTGAATTATCTGCTACACGTTATATGGTGGAGTCAATCGATGTTGCTATACCATTGCCTAAGGGTAATGGTCATTATTTGGAAGTTCTTGATGTTGAATATGAATGGTGGCCTTCTAGATGCTCTAAATGCAATATTTTCAATCATGAGGATGGTTCGTGTTCTCGTAAGTCTATGAAGGTCCCTGTTGTTGATGTTCACAAGAAGATGGAAGTAAAGAAAGGTGGAAATAAGACTGCAAAATTCAAGCAAGTTTTGGTCTATAAACCAAAAGCTTCTCTTCAATACCGGCCTGTTTCTAAACCTTGTACTTCAAAGGAGAGTTTGGTTTCTAATGTTGCCATGGAGGGTGTTCAGCCCGTGACCGTTTCTCCTTTAGATGAGGTGGGTAACTCCTCTAATAAGACTATCACTTAGGTCATTTGAGGAGTTTTATTGATACGAGTATGGAGGAAAATAAGGTACTTGATTCTAATATTGACACTGCTGAAGTACCTTTGATTGATAATGGTAAGAAGGATGGATGTGTTGGGGAATCGTGTGTGAGGGATTATGAAAAGCATGGTACTTTACCTACTAAGGTTGATTCTGCCTCGTGTTCATACACTATTCCATGGGGTGTGGATCCTTTTTCTTTGAAGGATAAGGATCCTAATGATGATATTGTTTCTGAAAGTGATGATGAAGTCTTAGAGAACTATTTTGAGGACTACGAAGACATCGGGCTTTATTCTTCTGCATCCAAGATTCGTAGTGGTTCTTTTAAAGATTTTAAGGTGCAAGGACGCGCGAAGACTTAGTTTGTTATTTATGTTTATCTTATAAACTTGGTCTTTTGTTTTCTTGTTGGTAAGTAGATTTGTTAGCTTGAGTTGATTGTAAGTTGCACATATGTGTGCATTTATGTCGCCTTGATCGGGCTTGAGATGAGGGATTCACCCTCATCCTTTGTACTTCAACGTTTTTTGGTGTAATGAATTTTGCCAGGCGGAAGGCCTTTTACCCAAAAAAAAATGAGTACAATGGAATGTGGCAGACGCGCCACATTAACCTGAAGCTAAGCTTGAACAACCAATGAAAATCGCTAGTGACATGCCACTAAGCGTTACAAAAGCAATAGAATACAAAAGCTAAGACACCAACAGGGAACATCCATTTAAGAACACATGAATGACACCACCTATCCGCCCACCTCTTCAATGGAGATTGATGAATCAGATGAGCCTGCCTCCTTAAAAACCCAATGGGAAAACCTTGGAGTAGGGAAAAAGAGTACAACACTCACCTGACTCTCCAACGAAAAACCACAACCTCCAATAGCATAAGCAAACGACACACATCTATCTGCCAACCACTAGCGCCCAGAAACATCAGCATAACTGGAACCCACCATTAAGAATGTAAAAGAGACATAGGCAACTGCCAAACCCGCGACAGATCTCTAGAATTCGACATCTTCTTGAATTTGAATGTGAGAAGCTTAAGCCGAACCGTAGACTTGAAAATATCAATAACTTGAACTTCCGATCTTCTTTGATGCTTAAAAATCCTGTTGTTCCTTTCTTGCCATATGAAATATGAAGAAGCCGCAAAAAGAAGCTTGGAAACAACACTTTTAACCGACCGTGACTTCGATAAAGGAATGAGAAAACGAGTCACATCATCCAACGAATCCGGAATATCCTGAAAACCTGCAAAAGTCTTCAAAGAAAACGAAACCTGAAAAGAGAACACACAATCAAAGAAAAGATGATCGTGAGAATCAGGTTGAGTCCTGCATAGAGGACACACCAACATATCACTAGTAGGATCATTATGGCCATCAAAGATTCTCATTCATTCTCATTTATTATTTGAGTTCCAGTTTTCTATGCAGGTTTGGTTTCAGGTCCGGGTTTTATCTGGAATGGATGCGGTCCCACCTTCGTTGGAGAGTGTTATTACATTCCTTATTCCTATATCAAAGGGGCGGTCGGTTAGTAGCATCATTTCTAGGTTACTGCTCGCTGCTACTACATACTTCGTTTGAATGGAGCGAAATGCTAGGATTTTCAAGCGTAAGAAGTCTACTGTTGCTGAAGTGGTTAGCATCATTGTGGGTAAAGGGGAGTAATCCTGCACCCTGGTAAAATATATTAACCAAAACATTTAAGTACAACGGATGAGAGTGAATCTCTCACCTCGGGCCGTTACATGGGCAACAGACACACACTAAAAGTGCATTTAACCAAACATATTACATAAGAAAGACATGCCAATCTTATGAACTACCAAACATTCAAAATTACTTCCTACCCCGACCTAAGAGAATAACATCATACATGTCACACATATCCTCCTAGTGTCTCTGTAAATCGTAGACTTGAGCAGCATAATCATCAAAGTCTTCAAGCTCTAGTTCCCCACCTCCCCTAGACGCCAAAAATGACGCCATAGGGTTATCCGGCTCCAAAACCTCATCCTCTTCACTATCAGAACAAGTCACATTCCCGACTTTAGAGAACGGATTACTTACCTTAGTAGCAGAAGAAGTCATAGTCTCCGGAGGCTTAATAGGAGCATCAATATCAACAAGAGATTCCTTCCCCCGAGAACCATCCATACTTGCTTCCTTAGTACAACCAGAAGAATTCCCAATCTTCGCCTCATCATTAGTAGAATCAACCACAGTACTTGGGATGCCCGTATCATCTTGCACCTCAAGAGTCCCAAAAGAGTTAGATGTAGTAATAGGTGTACCTTTAGTATTAACTCTAGCAGTTTTCGGTGGCTTCGTCTTAGCAACATAAACCTGCTTCCTAGGTGCAAATCTAGGACCCTTACCCATATTAATACCACTAGACATCTTCGCACCTTTGGGTTTGGGATTCTGCACCTTTAAAACCATCATCAAGTTCTTCCACGGTCGAGTAGAAGAAAACATCATTATGCTCCTTAGTAATCTTAGGACAACAAGCATCATGCCCAAACTCTTGTACATTCCGCACAATGTGGTGGCTTCCATTCATATTCCACCTTGATACATGCCGTAGTAAAACTACTATCGTCCTTTTTAGGGATCGCCATAGTCAACACATGCTTTAGTTCGGATTCGATGATAATTCCACAAGAGCACGTGCAAAACTTATGCGACCCCAAGAATCAAAACACATGGAACTAGTAAAAGCATCTAACATAATTGGTTTACCCACACAGTAGCAATTAAGCTCAACCCATCCTCCGAATATGCAAGTAATGGCACATTATGCAATTTAATCCACACGGGAACTTTAGTAACCTCACTTTTAGACAATAGTACATCTGGGGTCCATTTAGTGAGAATGAGAGGAGAATTACGAATAATCCAAGGTCCCCGTTGAAGAACATTCTCAACACCCTCTTTAGAGTCGAATTTAAAAAGGAAAACACCATCATCATTCTTCATAAGTTTCTTTAATCCAAACTTACCCCACGTGCTGGTGACGTATTTTTAGACCAAAGGAAATGCAATATTCTTACCAACAAAGAAGCCAACAAGTGTATTATCATAGCGGTTAAATACACCCTCCATAGCAGCCTTTGGAAGCACCATATCATGATTATCAATGCGAGTCTCATTCACCAATGGTCGAAAGTTAACTTTCCTAGAGAACGTTCGATTTAACACATTAGCAAACCTAACATCATTATTATCATTACCAATCACGTTAAGACCGAAGTACTACCCTCCCGAAGCAACATCATGGCCCTCCTTGAAGCAACATCTTGACCACAGAATGAGTGAAGTGACTTTAGTGCTCGACGCCAAGCCACCCACATTCATATCACTACGACCTCATTACCCCAAACAGAATCCATAGGACCAACATCGGTGTTAGGGTTTGAACAACCCTAGCGACTTTCGTAACTTCAGGGACCAGACATCCTCGATTCCATGTTCACCTTTTAGCGTTGTAACCTAGCTTCCTGAATATCAAGTCGATGATACGGATTCGTTTCCTTGTTCAAACCAACTTGATCGGCCAAGTTGGTGGTTGTTGTAGCTTTCACGAAGAGCTATCCTTGTTCAAAAAACCTTTGTCCATCTCTCCTAAACCCCACTAACGATCCCAAAAATCGACCCACTCAATAACCAAACCGACTACACCCAGCATTAACCAAGAAACACGAACAAAAGAAAACCCTAACTAATCGTTAGGGTTTTAAGACGACGTCGAAATTCTAACCGCCCCCATGATAGATGATCCAAGAAAAAAGTAATCACGTTTAAAGCACTCTTGAATGTATACTATCAGAAACCAAAGAAACCCTAACAATTAGTTAGGATCACGTTTTGCTTTTATGTCACCAAAAAAACGATTCTTAAAACCCTAATATAAACGATTCTTCAAAACTAACTAAATTGAGAGAAACAAAACACCAAGCAAATCAGGAACCAATTAACAATGAAGTTAATCAATAACAAGATCAGATCGATGCTAAGAATCCAAGGTTTAGGCAGATTAGAAGAAAAAATGATTTAGAGGTTTTAGGGTTAAAGGAATCGCCTAGAGAGAATCGGTTTTAGGGTTGCAAAGTTTTCTTAAGTTAGCATCATTGTCTCCACTATTCGGTTGAAGCTGGTTACCTTCAAGTTCAAGAAGCTAACCTCGCGGTCTTGTTTGATTCTCGATAAATGGAAGATTCCAAGTATTTGTATTTCCATACGAAGGGAGTGCCATGTAAGGGTTGTACTCTTTTTCCCTACTCCAAGGTTTTTCCCTTTGGGTTTTTCTTGGAAAGGGTTTTTAAGGAGGCAGACTTCCTGGGTCAACTTGCTCCCTTCGTGGATTGGCTGGATGTGGGATGCTCACTTGTTACAAGTTTTTTTACTCGTTTATGCCTAGTTAGGTGATGTAATATAGCTAGGGTCTTTGTGTTTATGGCATGTCATAAACACTAGTTTATCAAGCTCTTTGCTTGAGGTTAATGTGGTACTTCAGCCACATTCCATTTGTACTTAACAGTATTTTTTGGTTATATATTTACCGGGGTAAAACCCTTTACCCAAAAGATGGAACGCATGCCTCGGGATACGATGAGACAACCAAACAAGATGATACCAATCCACCTGAAGACCCCTTGGGCGAATACAATCCCACTCAAGAGAAACAGAAAAAGGTTTATGGAATCGCCATAACGCTAAAATAACTTATCCTCCATATCTTCAATCAAATTAGGGACTATAAGAGAAATAATACCAGGGTATCGATCAGCCCAATTACTAGGCCACAACCAAGAATCCCCATTAATCACATCATGAACAGTATAGCTAGGAGAAAAGCCCGCACGATGCATGTCTCTAGAAGAAACCACAAACGACAAAGGCCCCTCCGGGCAGCACTGATCAAACCAAGCAGAAGCCGACCTCCCATTACCTAGCTTATACCAAAAGAACCTACGAACAAGCGGTCTAAGCTGAAGAATCTTCCGCCAACTCCATGTCATATGACCCCGACACAGGGGTATCCCAAACGTTACACCCCCTCAACCTATACATATGGATCCACATAACCCATAAGAAATCCTTACAAGTAAACAATCGCCAAATATGAGAAGCAATGGGAGCATTATTAAAAGAAACAATGCGACGAATACCAAGACCGCCCTCATGCTTGGGCAAACAAACAACTTCCCACGCAACCTTAGACTTACCTCTCGCACCATCTCCATAAATCCATAAAAACCCTCTCATAAGCTGCTCAAGGTCCTGAACAATACTAGATGGGAGAATAAATATAGATGCCCAATAAATATGCATAGACGACAAAACCTACTGAATAAGCTGTAAACGACCAGCAAAAGATAACGATTTATTGACAGGCAACACCCCTTGATACGATTAGATAACCGCTCAACTAATTCCTTGCAATCCCTAAAAATCAGCCGCATAGTAATCAAAGGAACCCCAAGATACTTGACAGGCAACACCCCTTCAGCAAAAGGAAGAATATGAAGAATAGAAATTTTCACATGATTAAGAACATTACATAAATAAGCCGTGCTTTTGCTAATCATGTATTTATAAAATACAAGTTATTCTCGTAGTTGATAATGGTTTATAATTGAGTAAAACTGTATTCGTTGACTATATATGTCTAATTATCTCGTTATTAGTTAATATGTGACGATAAAACATTTAAACTCGTTTAAGTTAAAAAGTTTAACAAAGTATATTTTAATACCAATATAACTCGCATAGTAAACATTATTCCAAATTTATAACCCGTAGTTGATTCTCATAACTTATACGAAATATCGATATCAATTATTAATTACGCAGCTTAGTTTCTTTAATGTTACCACACTATTTTTATAAGTACTTATTAAATCAAGTCTATTATCGAGTATCCCGATACAAATATATTAAACTCGTTTTCGACTCTAATATTTGGTTAATCCCAAAATAGTTGATAAGGTACATCTTATAATCAATATAACTTGTATATCAAATTTGATTCTAATTTATAAAACATAGTCAATCTTTATAATATATACGTAATATTTGATATAAATTATTAGTCACGCATCTAGTTTGAATATTTACCATCCCGTTTTATAAATAACTCGCTCATTGTCCGTTTGAGTCCAAAATATGTCCGATGATGCTCATCGTTACCAATTGCCATTTTTACCCGTTTCGGTATTCTTATATTAACAAGATTTCTGTATATCAATTATGATTCATTTTTAACATTGTTGGTTAAACTAATATCAACTCTAAATTAGTATTATTAATATTTCTCAATTAAATTTTAAATGTAATTACGAATTATTCAAATCATGATAAATCTTATAAATCTGAGAATTCCCACAAGTTTAACCCGACCCAACTCGTGGTTGACCAAGTCAAATGCATCTCGACAACAACAATACATTTACCATATTGAATAATTAGAACCTGTTTCACACCCAATACCTCACGCTACTAACTGTTATAACAAACACAAAACAAACTTGAGACACAAATTGGGTAATACCAGTTCTACTTGACCCGTTACCCACTAAATCAACCCAAACGGGTTTGACCCTAGACCATATCACGTCCCATAATTCAGAAAACCAATGAGCACCCTTCGGTACCACACGAAAACATCCAACCTAGTTTTATCAAATTTGCTACCATGTTTCTTACCACACAAGATCTTTCATTAAAACCTTTTTAAATCTCTTTTATCATTTCAGTTTTATTTACCCTTCGTTATAACAACTTAACATCAATTAACACCTTCATATCCACGAAAACACGAAGCTAAATATATATATATATATTTATATATATATATATATATATATATATATATATATATATATATACATATATATAAAATTGGTTAATAACAAAATAAAACAATATTAATGTGTGGGGTTTACCGAGAGAGAAAGAAATAATGAAAAGACGGAGAAGGGTGGCCACCACCGTGGCTGTGACGGCGGTTGTGGTGGTGTCTCCAACGGGTACAACCTGTAAACCATCAAACCTCGATCTCTTGAACATGATTTAACACAAACCCTAAGATTCGGATCTAAAAAATTAGATTTAGGGCGCGTTTGGTTGATTGAGGGTGCATGTTGCACGAAAATGGAACCACAAGAACCCGGTCTATAAGATGGGAGGGGTGGTGTAAATATTGGAGGTCGCCGGAAAGTTGGCCGGATGGCGCCGGATCCCTAGCTTGGGTGGTCGAATTTTCTAGAGAGAGAAACGAAAGTTGGGTGTTTGTGTTTTGTAGTGAGAGAAAGTGGAGAGTAAAAGTGAGGGTGTATGGAAGGGTTGGGGTATTTATACCCATGTAGGGACCTAACATGTAAATAGAATAAACTTAGGAATGGTAGTGAAACTATTAGAGGGACACCCTAGTTGAAACTTTGTAAAACTTTTGATTACACTAGGTTCGGGACTCGTTTAGCCTAGTCAACGAACGATTCATGACACGGGAGTTACGCCAACGTTCTTAGAATATTATTTCTATCAAAAATGATATATAATACGACTCGTATCTCAAATTAATTAAAACGATCGCACTTATCGATGATTCTCCAATTACGACGCATCGAGGAAATTACGAGTTATCACAAATGTTCACTTCTCCAAATACGACTATGTCCTTGAGATAGCTCAGTGGTTCCTGATAGTTGTGCTTAGACTTAGTCTAAGCTTAGTGAGGAGTGCACACCATACTTGTCATTTAATCCTAAGTGTTGTTCCCGCAAACACTTGGGTAATATATTCTTTTGATTCGTTTTATATAAACGTTGAAAAATCTATTGTGCATTTAATTTACTTATCTTGTTTAAACTTATTTTTCAAATACTTTGCTTAAGTCATGGATCACACTTAGTCTAAATTACCATTTTGCTATTTGTGATACGGGAACAATAAGTGGTATCAGAGCCGACTGGTTTTTAAAACCTTTTTTAAGCCACTCAAAACGTTTTTAAAATCAGGATCCTAGCATGGCTGAAAGTGAAGTTCCCCAACTTGTCAATAAAAAGGGTAGAGCCTATGCTGCTGTTGCTCCTCGACTTAAAGTTGGTAAATTTAACAGGTGGAAAAAGCTTATGCTTTGCTACTTAACTAGGTGAATCAAGACCAAAGACTCAAAGGCATCATCATATCATGTCTCCCTGATGATGTAATGGAGTCAGTTATTAGTTGTAGTACAGCCAAGCAAACATGGAATGACTTGGTTCACAGTTATGAAGGTCCCTCATATACCAAGAAAAATAGGATCATGGACCTAAAACTTGAGTACAATACCTTTAGAGCCAAAGACTCTGAAACCCTCTCTCAAACTTACACCCATTATAAAACCTTGTTGAATGAATTGTCAAATGATGGTGTCAAGTTGTCTAAACATGAAATAAATGTAGGTTTTGTCAACAGTCTCCCTGAGAAATGGTTGAACTTCTCTCAGGGACTTAGAAACGCAAATCACATTCAAACCCTTGAACTTCCTGAAATCTATGGGAAATTCTTCTATGAAGAAAATCTTATCAATAGACGATACCCTAATTTCAACTGCCTGACAACCACCTCAACACCCATTTCAACTGCTTTCTTTTCTTTTTTAGGTAAAAGGGATTTTTCACTCTGGTAAAATGCATTACACCAAAAACGTTGAAGTACAAAGGATGAGGGTGACTTCCCTCATCTCAGTCCCTTAGGACACTTACAGAATCTTAAATAAGAATGACAAATCATTCCTATAACTACCAATAACCATAATATAAGAGTGACAAACCACTCTTATAACTAGTAATTGAACATAAAACCACAACGACTATAAAAAAGATAATGAATTAAACGCTATTCAAGTAGGACACTTGATTCTTCAAAGGTCGTCATAGAGGTCCATACAAACATTGGCACACAATGTAAACACTGAGTCAAAAGAAGAGACCCCGCTACACCATATACCAAACTTCCAATAAACATTCCAAAACGACCACCAAATCTGAATTTAGCCCAAAGAAAGAGATCATATGGAACATGAGAACTCCAACCATGCCAACACCGAAGCATGACATAAATAGAAAAATGCAGTTTAATAACAACAACTTACACTAACCCGATCAATTGCAGCAACGATAAGCAATCTACGCCCAACGAGCAAATCCGATCAAGAAATCAGAATATAGGGATAGAAAACCCTAACTGCCAAATGATACGTCGCAAACGTCTCAATTCCACCCACACGCAGTAGATAGAATCAAACTTCCACACGTCATTATGCCATAACAATCAACATCAGCCAAACAGCCATTGTACCGAACAAATAGCATACAAAAAGCCGACCCATTCAATAACATCATCATTGTCAGACACCAGGTCGTGCTAAGCCAAAAAATAGGGTTAACGAAACCCTAACATACACACTACACGTCCATCACGATCCACAGGAGAAAACAACAACATGAGGACCTGTTAAATGACGAAAATATGGTTGACAACCATAACTTCCAGCAGGATCAGTCACAAGATCAAGAAACGTGTCATCCTTCGAGATCAATAGCTTCTGAAACCCTAAAATCCATCAATATGACAAACCACTCTCTCCAAAACCCACAAATCACATGCTTATATCTGATAAAGAACTTACTGTCAGCAAATCAAACCCTAAAATGGGTTAATATTCAAAATAAAAATGAAACCCTAAAAACTAGGGTATCATTCAAACGTGACGCACCAGAGAAGAACACCAGATCGTACCCAGTAATAATCGTTTTAGTGCAGACCATGGTAGCCAACACCACAAGAACGAATCCCAAACCCTAAAAATAAGCGGATCCACAAAGAAGAGAAGCTGATTAGAAAATGAAGGTTGTTAGGGTTTTACCAGCCGCCACCCTCAAACAAATAAAAACGCATCCAATAACCACGTATTGCATACCTATTACATGAATATAGATCGTAAACAGGTAGAGAGGATGTATATGAGATGGTTTATGGCCGGAAAACAAGAAAGTGGCGGCTGCCAGAAATTCGCCCAAGAGAGAGAGACAGTATTAGGGTTTAGGTGTTTTTAATTTTATTTCCTAATGTAACTGCTTTCTTTTTAAACAGTGTGGTTCAGGATTTTCAAGAAAACTCTGATGATGAGGCTGATGAAAGGACTAGTGAGGAGTACCTGAATGACTTACACAATGAGTTTCAGGAAAGGGCACTCCTTGCTAATTCAAAAAGATTTATAAGAAGAAACAAAAAAAATTCAAATTCAATTCTCTCTCTCTCCTATGGAGATATCCGGCCACCCTTCCCGTTAAAATTACTGCCATAAAACCCTCCCCTACACGTCCTCTCTACCCTTTAATTCGTTAATGGGGTATGAAATACGTTGTTTGGGATGGTTTCTTATTCAAGGGAAGTAGCGGCTTTAATTTATTTTCTTTACTATCTCATGAAATCTCCATATAGAAACCCTTAACGTTTTTAGGGTTTCTTGGCAGCCATATAACGACCTGTTGTTATGATCTATATTTTCTATTCGTTACTTGGTTACTACGGGCGATCTAAAACCTATCCCTTGATTCGTTTGGGTAAGGGCTGCTCGCATGAACAAAACCCTAGTTTTAGTGTTTCGTATTGTTTGGTTTTGATTGGTCCTGCTGGTGTTGTGTTGTTTCTGCACATTCACGTCTATCATAATTCATGTAAGTTGGATTGTTTAATCCATTTTTTCTTGTGAGTCGATCTAGAGATCGTGTATGTTCTTGTTTGATTGATAATTATGGTATGTGGGTTTGAGAGAGGCGCAAGTTCATGATACGTAGGGTTTGTTTTAACCCTAATTCATGATTATTCACTGGTTTGTTCGTTGTTGGGCATAATCAGGTGTAAGTTAGGGTTTTTTTAACCCTATTATTCGTTTATTGATCCTGCTGGTGTGGTCGAATTCAAAATTTTGAAGATGATAAGGATCGATTTTGCTGGTTGTGTTTATTAGGGTTCGTTTCGCCCTAGTATGTTGGTTTGTGCCACCTGGATTTTGATGCGGATGCTTGTTATGGGTGGTCTTTCATGCGGATTGCTGCTGTCCTTGGTCGTTCTTAGGTGAGATGCTCGCGGCTTGATAGTTCTTTGGTTGGTAGCATTTGTCTTATTGTGCTTCTGGATTTGTATTTGCACGACGTACTTTGTTGCTACTGTGGAAGTGTCTTGGTTGTTTACATATTCCTTGGTAATTCTTATTGGTGTTTGGTGTTGCATCTAAACATTCACTTTTGGAGCGAGCTTATGCCCGCTGCTCTATCCGTGGTTTTAGAGTCTATCACCAAAGGTTGTATGAAATTTGTGGACTGAATTCTAATTTGATGATCCATGGGTGTGTGATGATCTTGTACGCTTCTAGGTGGATATTTGTTGTGTCCTATGTTTGGTGCTTTTCTGGTTTCACATGGAAGTTGATTGGAAGTTCTACGATGACTATGTTCTGTGTTACAATAGTGACTCATGTTTTAATTCCTATCTATATTCACTTGTATAGTCATTGTAGGTGTGTAAGTTATAAGGATGGCATGTCATTCTTATATGAGAGTCTGTAAGTGTCCTAAGGGACTGAAATGAGGGAAGTCACCCTCATCCGTTGTACTTCAATGTTTTTGGTGTAATGCATTTTACCGGGGTGAGTGCTTCAAATGTCACAAAAAAGGTCACCTTGCAAAAGATTGTTTTTTTCAAAAATTGTTTCAGAACCTTCATACAAGTCCTCAGGGTCAAACCAGTCCTTAGGTTTTAGAAAGTTTCAACCCAAGCTCTTTCAGTCTCCTCAAACTTATCAAAATAAGTCTGACCAAAACAAAGTTGTTGATTTTTAAGCAAAATATGGGAAAGCAAAGGCCAAACTAGTTGTTCTTGAGGCCACTCCCTCAGAAACTACACAAAATGTTAAATATGAACAGGGAAAAAACAAGGGCCTTGTAGCTGAAGTCTTTGAGTGGGATGAATAGCCAGTCTCCTCAGATGATGAAATGGTGCAAGTTAGTGCACTGATGGCTCTCTCAGAAGAAGACAAGCTAGCAGTTGGAAAGAATCATGCTAGAAATGGTGAATGGGTTAACATCACTATGAAGAAGGTAAACATTTTACTTTCCATGGATGATAATTCAGACTGAAAATCTTTCATGAATTATATAAATTTTGATCTTAAGTTTGTAGAAGAGCAACAATTAAATTTGTTTTCCAAATATAACAAGTTAAGTTTTGAGCTAAATAAGTGTAGAGATGAACTTCTTATTTTAACTTGTATAGTCATTGTAGGTGGTAAGTTGTATTATGTAAGTTATAAGAATGGCGTGTCATTCTTATATAAGAGTCTGTAAATGTCCTAAGGGACTGAGATGAGGGAAGTCACCCTCATCCTTTGTACTTCAATGTTTTTGGCGTAATATATTTTACCAGGGTGAATTAACCCTTTTACCCAAAAAAAAAAAAAAAAAAAAAAAAAAAAAAAAAAAAAAACCAAAAACTTCTTATTTTAAAACAAGCCAAACTTGTTGCTGTTACACTGCAAATTCAAAACTCTGAGTTAGTAAAATGAAATCAAGCTCTTCAGGAAGAACTTAAGAAGGAAAAACAAGTCATTGAAAGTTGGACCACTAAGAACCCTAGAGTCTATGAAACTGTTAGGCCCCTAATAATAAAAGAAGAATACTAGGTGAGGATCAACTCACTGATCCACTCAGTGAATGTCAAAATCCCAAACCTTTCGTATCTGTTGGTCTGCTCTCTAGTCAAGAGACAACACCTAAACCCAGTGACTGGGTTGAAAGGGTGAACCCTGATAGTAAGCTACATAACTTCGATTTTGGAAGAATACTTGAACCTGAAAGTTAGGCACGCAAGAACATGCTTGGACTCCCTGATGTACCCAATAATACTGAATCCATCACTGAGTCTGAAGCTGAATCACAAGCACCACTTCCACCTCTAAAATCTCTTCAGGGAGCTGCACCAAACTCTGAGCTTACTCCACTAAAATTCACCCCACACTCTCCTAGAGAATGATCAGGCCTTGGTAGAACAATATGGAAAAGACTTGAAAAACCAACCAAAGAAGATTCAGTTCCTACCGAGACTTCCACATCTTGAGTTCCTACTAAAGAAGACCAAATCAAATAGTTGAGTGAACTTGTGAGGAAACTGAGTGAAAAGATGAACTCAGCTGAGAAGGTTCCTGATTCAATAATCAAAGAACCAAAGTCAATATCCTCAAGTTCCTCCAAGTCAAAAAGCAAATCCAAGCCCAAACATAAGTGTAAACTGTGCCATTATACAAGTCATACCACTAACAATTTCTAGAGATTCTCTTTTGCACGATCTGCAAAAGAGAAGATCACAGAACTTCTGATCACACACAATACACCAAGTCACTGAATGAAGCAAATTATATGAAACTTGGTCACCAATATGCTTAATCATCCAGGCAGGCTCAAAGGCCAAAAGCTAAACATTTTCCTCCTTATCTACACCGTGGTTTCAATGATCATCATCCTAATGATTGTCTCATGAACTCCTGCTGTGAAATATGTGGAAATCAAACACATGAGACATCTCAAGATAACATGGTAATACATGCAAGGAGAAGCACAAAATCACCTCGCATCACTGAGTCTTCCTCAGTAAGCAAGTACAAAACCTGCGGTAGCACAGTTCACTCAACCACTAACCATGAGTCCATTGCAAAATTCAAACAGCCCATCAGACCCAAGCCCACTAGTAGGTGGGTTGGCAAGAGAAACTAACTCAGTTTACTATTTGTGCAGAGACATGCCAGGGAGCCTATTTGGCATTTAGATAGTGGATGTTCAAGAAGCATGACTGGTGTGAAGGAATATCTGCACAAATATGTAGAAGAACCAGGACCTAAGGTAGTATTTGGTGATAACTCATCATGTCCCATTGAAGGTTATGGCTCAGTAAAATAGTGCAGTTTGATGATAAATAAGGTACTATTTTTTATGCCAATAAAGAAGTTGTTCTCATAGCTACTAGGAGAGATGATGTATATGTGCTAGACATGTCAACTCTCTCTCAGAATGGAACTTGTCTCTTTGCCAAAGCTACTGAAACTATCAACTGGCTATTGCACAAGAGACTGTTACACTTGAATTTCAAAAATATTAACAACTTGGCTAAACAAAACAAAGTCCTTGGTTTACCATCACTTGTATTTGCAAAGGATAAACCATGTTCTGCCTGTGAAAAAGGAAAACATCACAGAGCATCTTTCAAAACAAAACAAAACAAAACAAGTCTATGGTTCGACTTAAGCTTCTCACATGCAAATTTAAGAAGACGTCGAATACTAGAGATCTGTTGCGGGTTTGGCAGTTGCCTCTTTCTCTTTTACATTCCTAATGGTGGGTTCCAGTTATGCTGAAGATTCTTGGCGCTGGTGGTTGGCAGATAGAGGTGTGTCATTTGCTTATGCTATTGGAGGTTGTGGTTTTTCGTTGGAGATCCAGGCAACTGTTGTACTCTTTTTCCCTACTCCAAGGTTTTCCCATTGGGTTTTTACTTGGAAAGGGTTTTTAAGGAGGCAGGCTCATCTGATTCATCAATCTCCATCAAAGAGGTGGGCGGATAGGTGGTGTCATTCATGTGTTCTTAGATGGATGTTCCATGTTGGTGTTTTAGCTTTTGTATTCTATTGCTTTTGTAATGCTTAGTGGCATGTCACTTGCGTATTTCATTGGTTGTTCAAGCTTAGCTTGAGGTTAATGTGGCACGTCAGCCACATTCCATTGTACTTATTTGGTTGATTATTAATATCTTTTACCATGGTGAATCCCTTTTACCCAAAAACAAAACAAAACTTCTCAATCAAAAGCTGCCTTCACCTCTTGCATATGGATATGTTTGGACCTATAAGTCCTAGATCAATCCAGCATGAGAAGTATACCCTTGTCATTCTTGATGAGTTCTCAAGATACACTTGGGTATATTTCCTTTCCAAAAAGAGTCAGGCAGCTGATACAATATTATCATTCACCAGGAAGATTGAAAACCAAAATGACATTAAAGTAAAACAAATCAGGACTGACAATGGTGCTGAATTCAGGAATCAGGAGCTTGAGAGTTTCTGTGATGAAAAAGGGATTTCTCAAAATTTCTCATCTCCTTATATCCCTGAACAAAATGGGGTAGCTGGAAGGAAAAACATAACTCTCATTGAGGCTGCTAGAACCATGTTAAATGGCTCAGTACTCTCAAAGCACTTCTGGACTGAAGCTATCAAGACAGCCTGTTATACTCAGAACAGATCAATCATTTTCAAAAGACATAACAAAACTCCCTATGAAGTCTTCAAACGAAGACTCCCTGATATCAGCTACTCTAATGTGTTTGGGTGTCCTGTGTTCATTCATAATCATAAGGATCACCTAGGAAAATTTGATGCAAAAGCTGATGATGGCTACTTCTTATGCTACTCACTGATGTCTAAGGCTTTCACGGTGTTTAACACCAGAAGACACCAAGTTAAGGAAACCTTCCATGTCACCTTTGATGAGAGCTCTGAAAGCATCAGGTTCTCTAACACCTCTGTAGAAAACATAGGAATTGATGACTCATCTAGATATCCTCCTGATGAATTCAACTCTGAAAACAATTCCTCATGTCAATATCAAGCTGATGCTGACATCTCTTACTACATTTTACCTCACAACCTCCCTCAACCAACCATCAGTGAATTCATTGATACTTCATCAGTCCCTGCTGGGATAGGTCACACTGAACCAAATATTCAGGTACCTGAAATTCAAGAATCTCAATCTGAACAACAAATTACCTCGTCTAATAAACCTCATGTTTCTGTTGCACCAGCCCCTGAACCTATTTCTCAATTTCCAGTGACCTCATCAAGCTCAGATCCAAGACCACAAAATAAGTGGACAAGATCTCAAGATATTGAGCTTGTGAATATCATTGGAGAGCCCACTGAAGGCATGCTCACAAGGAGCATGGGTGCTAAGTTATCAGCAGCTTCAGCTAATGAGTGTTTGTATGCAGACTTTCTCTCAGAATTTGAACACAAAAGTGTCACAGAAGCTCTAAAACATCCTAGCTGGGTTCAGGATATGCAAGAAGAACTTCATCAGTTTGACAGAAACAAAATCATGACACTGATCAAATGTCCTCATGATGTTATAGTCATAGGAATGAAGTGGGTTTTCAGAAACAAAACTGGTGAAAATGGCACTGTCATAAAAAAACAAAGCCAGACTTGTAGCTAAAGGATACAATCAACAAGAAAGCATTGATTATGATAAGACATTTGCTCCTGTTGCTAGAATGGAAGCCATCAGGATCTTCTTTGCATATGCAACATACATGAACTTCAAAGTTTACCAAATGGATGTCAAAAGTACCTTCCTGAATGGTAAACTTAAGGAAGATGTTTATGTTCAGCAACCCCCAGGCTTTGAAAGTAGTGAGTACCCTGACTTTGTCTGCAAGCTTGACAAAGCCCTATATGGACTGAAGCAAGTTCCCAGAGCATGGTATGAAACTCTTTCAACCTTCCTGATCTAAAACAAGTTTGTTATAGAAAAGATAGACAATACCTTGTTTATCTATAGGACAAAACAAGATGTGATACTAGTCCAAGTATATGTTGATGACATCATCTATGATGGGTGAACTCACATACTTCCTTGGACTACAAATCAGGCAAATTGACAAAGGAATCTCCATCAGTCAAGAGAAATACACCAGAAATGTCTTAAAGAAATATGAGATCTCTGATAGTGCCTCAGTGAAGACTCCAATGGTCCTACCAAGTAATCTTGGACCAGATCTCACTGGCAAATTATTTAACCAAACACACTTTAGAGGAATAGTAGGGTCACTTATGTATCTCACTATTTCTAGACCAGACATACAATTTGCAGTATGCCTGATTGCAAGATTTCAGCCTGACCCTAAGGAATCACATCTCACTGCAGCCAAAAGATTCCTCATATACCTGAAGGGCACCCCAAATCTTGGACTTTACTATCCTAAATGTTCAGGATTTCACCTCAAAGGTTAATCTGACTCTGACTATGTTGGTTGCAACATGGATAGGAAAAGTACTTCAGGGTCCTGTCAATTCCTTAAAAGAAAACTTGTTGTTGGAATATTAAGAAGCAACAGTCAGTTGCTATGTTCTCAGCTGAAGCTGAATACGTGGCAGTTGCAGGATGTTGCGTATGTAAAAGGGATTCACCCTGGTAAAATATATTAAAAAATCAACCAAATAAGTACACTGGAATGTGGCTGACGTGCCACATTAACCTCAAGCTAAGCTTAAACAACCAATGAAAATCGCTAGTGACATGCCACTAAGCGTTACAAAAGCTAGAGAATACAAACGCTAAAACCCCAACTGGGAACATCCATCTAAGAACACATGAATGACTCCACCTATCTGCCTACCTCTTCAAAGGAGATTGATGAATCAGATGAGCCTGCCTCCTTAAAAACCCTTTCCAAGAAAAAACCTAATGGGAAAACCTTGGAGTAGGTAAAAAGAGTACAGCACTCGCCTGGATCTCCAACGAAAAACCATGACCTCCAATAGCATAAGCCAACGAAAACCCTCTATCAACCATCTTCCCGTGCCAAGAATCAGAACTGAAGCCCACCACTAGGAATGTAAAAGAGAAAGAAGCAACTGCCAAACCAGCAACAGGTCTCTAGTATTCGACGTCTTCTTGAATTTGCATGTTAGAAGCTTGAGCCGAACCGTAGACTTGATAATATCAATAACTTGAATTTCCGATCTTCTTTGCTGCTTGAAAATCCTATTGTTTCTTTCTTGCCAAATGTAATAGGAAGAAACCGCAAAAAGAGGCTTGGAGACAACACTTTTAACCGACCGAGACTTCGAAATAGGAATTAGAAAATGTGTCACATCCTCCAACGAGTCCGGAATATCCTGAAAACCTGCAAACATCTTCAAAGAAAACCAAACCTAAAACGAGAACAAATAATCAAAGAATAGATGATCATGAAAATCAAGTTGAGTCCTGCAGAGAGGGCACACCAACAAATCATTATTTGGATCATGATGGCCATCATGATATCTCAACATGTCTTGAGTCCACTTCTTTTCATAACAAGCCATAGATGGAACGCATGCCTTGGAATATAGTGAGAAAACCAAACAAGATGATATCAATCCACATCAAGACCCCTAGGACGAATAGAATCCCACGCAAGAGATACCGAAAAGGGCTTCATGGAATCACCATTATGCCAAAATAGTTTATCCTCCATATCATCTATCAAAGTAGGGACCGTAATAGAAATAATACCGGATACCAATTCCCCCAATTACTAGGCCAAGACCACAAATTCCCATTAATCACATCACGAACAGTAGAACTAGGAGAGAGCCCGCACGATGAATGTCTCTAGACGAAACAACCAGCGACAAAGGACCCTCCGGGCACCACTGATCAAACCAAGCAGAAGCCGACCTCCCATTACCAAGCTTATACCAAAAGAAACTACGAACAAGCGGTCTAAGCTAAAGGATCTTCCGCCAACTCCAAGTCATATTACCCCGGCAAGGAGTATCCCAAAAGTTACGCCCCCTCAACCTATACATATGAATCCACTTAACCCATAGTGAATCCTTACAAGTAAACAATCGCCAAATATGAGAAGCAATGAGGGCATTATTAAATGAAACAATCCTCCGAATACCAAGACCGCCCTCATGCTTGGGTAAATAAACATCATCCCAAGCAACCTTAGACTTACCTCTCGTGCCATCACCATAACACCATAAAAACCCTCTCATAAGCTGCTCAAGGTCATGAACAATACTAAATTGGAGAATAAATATAGATGCCCAATAAATATGCATAGACGACAAAACCGACTACATAAGCTGTAAACGACCTGCGAAAGACAATGATTTGTTGCGCAAATCCTTGATACGATTGGATAACCTCTCCACTAATTCCTTGCAATCCCTAAAAATCAACCGCGTAGTAATCAAAGGAACCCCAGGTACTTAACAGGCAAAACACCTTCTGTGAAAGGAAGAATCTGAAGAATAGCAATTTTAAAATGATTAAGCACATTACAGAAATAAGTCGTACTTTTGGGCAGACTAGGAGTAAGACCAGAAGCATGCTTAAATTCTTCCAACGCCTCCATAATAACCCCGGCCGAATTCGCATCACCATGAGCGAACAAAAACAAATCTTCTGGAAAACAAAGATTAATAATACGTAATTGAGAGCATTTGTGATGATAATTAAATAATCCGGAATCTCTAACCCTTCGCTTGAGCATAAGCGATAACACCTCCATAACCAGCGTAAACAAATAAGGAGATAACGGATCCCCTTGCCTCAGCCCCCGCTTACCCTTAAAATAGCCATGCAGAATACCATTCATTAATCGAAAAAGAGGTTGTAGACACACATTCCATTATCCAATGCACCATACGCGAGTGAAACCCAAAACTGATCAAAATATTACGTGAAAACTGCTAATCAACAGTATCATAAGCTTTCTGAATGTCCACTTTGAAAGCACATCTAGCAGGACCCCGATCAAGGTGATAATTATGCATGAGCTCCTAAGTAAGCAAAATATTATCCGAAATCTGTCTACCAAGAACAAAAGCAGATTGGTTCGACCGAACCAGAGTAGTAAGACTATCCTTGATATGGTTGGCAGTAATCTTACTAAAGCACTTAAACAACACATTGCAACAGTATTTCATTTGCAAAAAGTTCTCTCCCCTATGGAGATTTCTGGCCGCCACTTCCTATTTAATTTCCGGCTATAAAACCTCATCTACACGTACTCTCTACCCTCTAATTCGTTATTGGGTATGCAATATGTTGTATTTGATGCGTTTTTTATTTAAAGAAGTGGCGGCTGATTTCTTTTCTCATGAATACCTTATGAAATCTCCATATCTGATGGTGGCTGGTCGTATCATGATCCTAATCGTTTTTAAATCGTTATACTACTGGTCTTTTTGATCAAGGTATACCCAAATCATCTAGGGTCAATTATTGTTGTATATATCTAGTATCCTTGATCGCTTTTTGTCTACTGATTGGGCTTTATTGATGAAACCCTAGTTTTTAGGGTTTCTTATTTTTTTTATTGGTGTCAGCTCTGACCTTTGATTGATATACATCTGAGTTGGCCGTGGTTACTTGTGGGGTGGTTGATGCTCAACGTTATACTGGATCCCAAATTATTAGGGTTTCGGTTTTCTTTTCTTGATGGTGGGTGATGGGTTATCTGCACGTTGGTATCGTTTTGATTATGACAAGCTCTTTTTCTGATTGATGTGTTCTATTTAGTGGGTTTGGGAGAGATAAAAGTCAAGTTTGAAGGTAATCTTGTTCAAAAACCTTTGTTGCGATCTCATAGACATGTGCTTATTGTTCATTATATGGTCTTATGATCATTCTCGTTGGAAGTTAGGGTCTGTAAACCCTATTTGTTTATTCATTGATTCAATGTGTTTATGACCTTGATTCGATGAGTTTACTTATGATCTGATCTGTATGGTTCTAAAGTCCATAATAATAGCAGATGTTGGATCGTGGTCTTGAAAGTGTTGGTCGTTTGTGGCGGCTGATGATGATATAGAAGTCGTGTTTTGGTAGTTTCTGGATTGCATTATTGTACGAGTTTAAACATGATCTTAGGTTTTGATTCGGTCTTACGCTTTAATACGATCACGTTTGTACATGTTGAAGATCTTGGTCTCAGATCAGGTTTTTTTCCGTATACATGGGTGCTGACCAGGTCGTCTATGGTGCTGGTCATGTAGCATACTTTTTGGGTAAAGGGGTTTACCCCGGTAAATATATAACAAAAAAATAATGTTAAGTACAAATGGAATGTGGCTGAAGTACCACATTAACCTCAAGCGAAGAGCTTGATAAAACTAGTGTTTATGACATGCCATAAACACAAAGAACCTAGCTATATTACATCATCAAACTAGGCATAAACAAGTAAAAAAACTTGTAACAAGCGAGCATCCCGCATCCAGCCAATCCACGAAGGGAGCAAGTTAACCCAGGAAGTTGGCCTCCTTAAAAACCCTTTCCAAGAAAAACCCAAAAGGAAAAACCTTGGAGTAGGGAAAAAGAGTACAACCCTTACCCGGCACTCCCTTCGTGTGAAATACAAATACTTGGAATCTTCCATTTATCCAGAATCAACCGAGACCACGAGGTTAGCTTCTTGAACTTGAAAGTAACCAGCTTCAACCGAATAGTAGAGACAATGGTGCTAACCACTTCAGCAACAGTAGACTTACGCTTGAACAACCTAGAATTGCGCTCCATCCAAACGAAGTAAGTAGTAGCAGCAAGCAATAATCGAGAAATGATACTACTAACCGACCGCCCCTTAGATAAAGGAATAAGAACTATAACAACACTCTCCAACGAAGGTGGGACCGCATCCATACCAGATAAGACCCGTACCTGAAACCAAACCTGCATAGAAAATTGGCACTCAAAAAATAAATGAGAATGAGAATCCGAAACCAATTCACAAAGCGGGCATCTAAGCAAGTCCAAATCAATGTCAGGACCAACATCCCATTGTCGCATCCTATCCTGAGTCTTTAGCTTCTGTTTAATAGCGAGCCACAGATGTATAGCATGCCTTGGAATACAATGAAACAACCAAGGAACATTACACCATTCAACCAAATCAGCCCTTAGACGCAGTGATTCCCATGCACCCGAAACTGAAAAACAACTAAAGTTACCATCCAGGTTGCGCCATAATATTCCATCGTCAGTATCGTTTAGAGTAGGAACCGGGAGAGCAGCTAACAATGGAAATCTAGATAACCAGTCCAACGGCCATCGCCAAACATCAGTAGCAATCAGATCATAAACCGAGTCAGATAAATTAAACCCCGCTCGGGCAATATCTCTAGCAGTAAGTAAATCACGAATCAGGCTTAACTGACACCACATATCAAACCAAACCGAAGTGCCCTTCCCATTATTCATCTTATGCCAGATAAAGGAACGAACATTGGGTCTAATGGCAAGAAGCTTGCGCCAGCCCCAGCTAACATCCCCCAAGCAAGGGACATCCCAAAAGCTTCTCCCACGAAGTTTATACGAATGGATCCATTGCACCCATAGCGACTCTTTATGTGTCAAAATATTCCAAATGTGAGTAGTCATGAGAGCAATGTTGAAATCCTCCAAACGACGAATACCAAGACCACCTTCTTTCTTTGGCTTACAAACAGATTCCCAAGCAACCTTAGCCTTTCCCCTTTTCATTTCTCCTTGACACCAAAGGAAACCCCTCATAAGCTGCTCTAACTCATGGATAATACGAGTAGGAAGGATAAAGACCGAAGCCCAATATAAATGCATCGAATATAAAACAGACCTCACCAACTGAAGCCTACCCGCAAGAGATAAGAACTTATTACGCCAATCATTCACACGACCTTCCAATTTTTCAACAAGCACCTTGCAATCCCTATAAAGAAGTCTTGATGATATAAGGGGGACCCCAAGGTACCTGACAGGGAGAGAACCCTCTACAAACGGCGTAGACTTGAGAATAGCAGCTTTAATAGCATTAGGAACATTACAAAAGAAAGCTGTACTTTTAGGGATACTTGGGACAAGACCCGAAAAGTTCTTGAAATCCTCCAAAGCCTGCATAATGCATTTACAGAATCCTGATGGCCCTTAGCGAACAAGAAGAGGTCATCTGCAAAACAAAGGTTAATAATTCTCTGTTGCTCACACAAATGATGAAACTGAAAATCTTTTGCATTCGAAACCTTTTTCTGCAATATAAGAGTTAGCACTTCCATAACCAGCGTAAACAAGTATGGAGATAACGGGTCACCTTGTCTAAGGCCCCACTTACCTTTAAACCAGCCATGAAGATCCCCATTAACACATATGGAATAAGACGTAGATGAGATACATACCATGATCCAGTCAACCATTTTGGAGTGAAAACCAAAACCAATCAGAATAGCCTTAAGAAAAGTCCGATCAACCGTATCATATGCCTTCTCAATATCAACCTTAAACGCACATCTAGGAGGACCTCTCCCTCTATGATAATTCCGCATAAGCTCTTGGGTAAGTAATATATTATCAGATATACGACGACCAAGAACAAATGCAGATTGATTAATACTAACCAACTGACCAAGGCCCTCTTTAATACGATTAGCAAGGATTTTGCTAATGCATTTATACATGACATTACAGCAAGCAATAGGCCTATAGTCATTAATCTTAGACGGGGTAGACACTTTAGGAATCAAAGATATAATGGTATGATTAATCTCCTTAAGAAGCTTACCATTAATGAAAAAATCACGAACAGCAGTCATTACCTCAGCACCCACAATATCCCATGCTTTCTTAAAGAAAGCAGCCGTGTAACCATCGGGACCAGGAGCTTTATCATCCCCCATAGAAAATATAGCATCCTTAATCTCCGCATCCGTAACATAACGAACCATCGAGCCAGCCAATTGATGAGGAAGAACATTATAGAATATACCATAATCATCAAAGAGAGTACAATTTCCTTCCATACCAAGAAACTGTTCATAGTGAGCAACAAAAGCACCTGCAACCTGATTACCCTCGTACAAGACATTGTTTGCATCTCTAACCAATTCAATTCGATTATAGGCACATTTGGTTTTAACAATATTGTGAAAATAGGCCGTATTAGAATCACCTACATGAAGCCATTGAACTTTAGATTTCTGCTTTAAAAACCGTTCTTCATCTAACGTAGCCTCCTTAAATGCAAGAAGATAGTGAGCATGTTCATCCCGTAAGTCTGAATTAGACGGATCTGTATCAATTGCCTTTTGGACCTCATCTAATTCCTTCCGAATCCTAACCACCCGCTCATGCAGATTACCTTGACTGTGCAAAAGCTTACGAAAAGGAGATTTCAGCCCCTTTAAGCGTTGAACCACACGATACATAGCACAACCATGAACATTAAGATTCCATCCCGCAGTAACCGTATCACGAAACCCATCTTTATGAACCAAGAAGTTAGAGAATTTGAACGGTTTAGGCTTAGGCTTAGGCTTAGTTACCTGGGGAATACGCAGTACACACGGAGAATGATCTGAAATACGATAAGGTTGAAATATAGCAAACGAACCTGGAAACGAGTCAGAAAATTTCAGATTGCCCATCACCCTATCAATTTTCTTCAAAGTACCAAATGAGCCTCTTGGTTTCTGATTCCAAGTAAAGTGAAGACCAGTACAATTAATATCCTCAACCTCCATTTTCTGAACACAATCTTTGAATTCACGCATAGCAATGTCAGGAGCATAACTACCACATGAATGATCTTCCAATTTGAGTGCTGCGTTAAAATCACCCAACAAAACCCAAGGCCTACTACGCATAAATCCATCATGGCAAACAAGGTTGGACTAAAGGGCACGCCGATGAACATAATAATTATCTGCATACACAAAAGAACAAAAAAATGTTTTGCTGTCCGCCCGAGTATTAACCTGAACATGCATAACCTGATTAGTTTGAGACATAATCATAACATCAACAATATCATCATTCCAACCAAGAATAATACGGGACCCCTTATCTCAAAGACTACCATTTGACGTCCACTTCCCACCGACGACAAACATTACGACATGTATCATACACCACCGATGCATCAACATGAGATTCCAAGATAGCACACACACTAAGATTATTATCATTTACCACCAGTTTAACCTCTTTTTGTTTAGGGGAATGGTTCAAACCCCTTATATTCTTAGAGGCGATACTAAACATCAGGGACATTCAGAACAGGAGTGCTTGCCCCCGATTTGTCAAACAAATTACCAGATTCATCATAAACATTTTCAACCTCATCATCAACCGCCAAACCATTATTCTCATCAACATCATCATAAGTAGCCAAAGAACCAAATGGGTTAGATGTAGATATATTAGGAGCCAGAATTGGATTACTTACCGTAGGTGAAGCATGAGCAGGTTGACTACCCTTATTAGACACATCAGAAGGGTCATTAGATGTAGAGTTATTAGGTGAAACAAAATTACCTACCAGATTGGGTGAATGACCCGCACTAGTACTAGCAACTCCTTGAGGAGGTTTGCTAGTAGAAGGAGTATGAACAGCTTTGGGCCTATACTGCATATTTTTACCAACTGGAACCCCGTTAAACACATTACCACTTTTATTTTCCTTAGCATTCCTCTTAGCTTTACCCTTTTTCCCAACTAGTTGAAACCCATCATTCCTATCCTCCACAACCGGTTCAGTAACAATTTTCTTAGGACAAGATTCAACAGAGTGGCCAAAAATCAAACAAACATCGCACCTAGGAGGTTTCCACTCATATTCCACCGTAATAGTTTCAGAAGAAAACCCAGGTCGATCCAAATATGGTACCCCAATAGTAATAGATTCCTTAAGGGGAACATGAGAGTCAATTTCAATTAAGCAACGGGCAAAACTACTCCTACCCCAAGATTCAACACACATAGAGCTAGTATAAGAATCAAGCATGATAGGCGTACCAATATGTGTTGCAATAATACTAATGCCATCTTCAGAAAATACCTGTAACGGAACATCATGAAGTTTAACCCATACCGGAATGCGGGTTAACTCCTCTTTTGTCAGACTAGTACTCATGGTCCACTTTTTAAGAATAATAGGACTATTCTTAATCATCCACGGACCTCCTTCAAGAATAGCCTCCAAACCAACCTTAGAGTCAAACTTAAAGAAAAAGAAGCCTTTTGCATTCATCATGATCCGTATTAAACCATACTTAGCCCAGTTGTTACGTGCAAAATACTCAACCACGAGAAATGCAATACGCTTACCAATGAAGTATCCATACAAGGTGTTATCAAATTTAGTGCTAATATTTTGTACCACCTTAAGAGGAATGGACACGTCAACCCCATTAAACATATTATCAACTTTAAGTACACGAAAATTGGACTTACCTTTAGAAGGAAGCGACCGAGTGCCTATGGAAGGAGCCTTTTGAGAACCACTAGCAACTCCAACATACGTTGAGGACTGCATAACAACAGATGATTGAACGATAGGGATCTCCTTAGTAGAGGAGTCATTCGTGACTATACCTTTGAATTTACGAGCTTGACTGGCCACACTAATCCCATCACCTGAAGGCATAGTATCCAACGAGACCCCAGCAGCCCCATTGACGATCTCATCTTGATTACCCACCTGCTTACCACTGTTAGCAGCCCCAAGGACCTCCTCAAGAGAAGGGAAATCAGATTGAGTAGTAGCATTACCATCCTCACCCCAAAATAACGAGTCACCAGATTGCACGTTTGGATTAATATATTGCAACGAGTCACCAGATTGCATGTTTGGATTAATATATTGCAAACCAATGTCACGAGTCTGACCAGCAGAAGAAGAGCCACCAGCAGCTAAGTTCGAGGTATCCACAGATGTAGCAAGGTTTTGGTTGCGCAAAATCCTCATAGGCATTCTAGGTTTAGGCGCAACATCACTACCAGCTTCATTACCTTTTAATCTTTGCATACGAGCATCCAAAGCATCCAAATCAACGTTAACATTAATACTTTTATCCATATTGCAAGCGAAGAACAGCAGCAAAAACAGCGAGATCCAGAAAATAGCGAACCAAAGAAAACCCTAAAAAAAACGATGAACAAAGAAACAGGAAAACCACGTCTATCTTCCACAACTGAAAGCCTTAGTGTCACTAGGGCATGAATTAAAGCTCAAATCACTAACCAAAATCAACCATGATTAGCTCAGATGAAGGTAATGATCGATTATACACAAAACGAAACCCTAATATAAAAAACGACCAGATTTAAACCTAAACTCCCAACGATTACTATAATCTGCAAACACTTAGGTAACACACGAGTGTAATTATGTAGATGTAACAAATTAGAGCAAGAGAAAAGAGGTTAAAGTTTGCATGAGATCGAATGGAACAGATTTAGGGTTTCGGTTCTTTTTTCTCTAGAGCAATCATTTTTAGGGTTCTTATACACAAAATGAAACCCTAATACTATTACATGTTGGTCATCTTGATGCATATTTTTTTGGGTAAAAGGGTTAATTCACCCTGGCAAAATACTATTACACCAAAAACATTGAAGTACAAAGGATGAGGGTGACTTCCCTCATCTCAGTCCCTTAGGACACTTACAGACTCTCATATAGGAATGACACGCCATTCTTATAAATTACATAATAAAACTTATCACCTACAATGACTATACAAGTGAATAAATGTAGGAATTAAAACATGATTCACTAAGGTAACACCAAGAACATAGCCATCGTAGAACTTCCGTCAAACTTCCATGTGATCTCAACCACATAGAACCTGAACTTGTATAATCAACAAATCCTTTGCGTCTTCTATTAGTCTTATGCAAAAGCATAATCTAATAACCTAATACGAGTGAAATCCATAGCAAATCGAATTTGAGGCATAAACATGGTCTAATCAACCCAAACTTCCAGCATATCCAAACTTGAGCCAATCTTCCAACATATACGAGTGAAGCACAGGAAGAAATCCAATGATCAAGTCACAAATGCAAAAAAAACCTCCCATGTCATGACCATAGCAGAATAATCCCCACGTATAAACATATTATTAGAAAAAGGATCAATAATGGTATAATCATACCAAAAATCTGCCATGCAATCAACGAACCACAATAAACTACCATAGGGTTTCCAGCACCAATCAATAGACCCTAACTTCCCAAGTCTAAAACGTGTTAGACACAATTTCCCCACTCAACACCAGCAATAATGATCAACAGCAGCTAAACTAAAGGTTAGAAACCCTACCATGCAAACCAACAGCTATACTCGATCACCACATCGAATCAGTCCCAAGTAATGTAACAACAAACCCCATGTAGAACTGATCACAATAAGCATACCAATAGGGTTAAACGAACCCTAACTTACATACAAAATAATGTCTCGATCTGCTGGGAAATTAAAGAACATGTAAAACTTCAATCAGATCGATCCAACAAGCAACTCTCCCTCATAACCCATGTACAAATAATCCCAACACCAAGAAGACTTGCAGGCATAAGAGCCACCCATAACATATAAACTTGCATCGACGCAACCAGATCCAACATCACATACCATTTATAATTGAAACCCAAAAAAGGTTCCTTAACCATAAAGTGCAGCAAATCAATAAGAACACCGAACCCTAATAGAAAATCAATAACCCTAAAGTAGGGAAATCGATTGCAATAAAATAGTAGGGATTTAGTAATACAAAGTGATCAATGAATACATATAGAAAAGAAGAACCGACCCTAGATAACTAGGGAATCCCTTGATCACCAAACTGCCCAAGATAAAAACCACCAACCGACTTTTGATAAGAAATAATAATGTCGGTTCTAATATCAGATCAAAACCAGAAGAAACCCTAATAATAGAACCTAAACGAATTAATAAAAAACGATTAGGGATTAAGGGTTAGGAATAGGGACGATCTGCCAAATAAATAAAAGATAACCAGCCCTTCACCCTAACAAACCAGGATCTATGTAGTTAATTCAATAATCCAGAAAAGATTAAAGAAAAAACAACTAAGATTGGAAGAATTATTGGCCGGAATTGATAGGGTGGGAGGGGGCTGGAAATCGCCCTATTTTTTAGGAGAGAATCGGTTTTAGAGTCTTTCACCAAGAGAGTAGGGATTGTCTTTTTCTGCATGTGGTGATTATATGCTCGTGTTCATGTGTGTTGGTACGCACTGTGTAGGTACGAGTCTTTGTATATACATGCCTTTTGGCTGGTACTTGGACTTGTGGTAAGTTGGAGGATTCCTATAATATGGGTTTGTGGACTTTGGGTGCTTATTCATGATATATTATACGTGGATTCTTCATGGAAGTTAAAGTGGATTGCCATAATGATTTAGAAGGCTCGAGTGCTTTACTTGAGTAGTTTTGCAATGTTTCTTTTCCTCATGTCATTATTGGTAGTTTCATTTCGTTACGTTATAGGAATGGTGTGTCATTCTTATATGAGTCTGTAAGTTGCACATGTTGTGCATTTTTTGTCGCCCTGATCGGGCTGAGGGCATGGGATTTACCCATGTCGTTTGTACTTCAATGTTTTTGGCGTAATTGAATTTTACCGGGGTGAATTAACCCTTTTACCCAAAAAAAACAACACATTGCAACAAGATATAGGCCTAAAGTCATTAATCCGGGTAGGAGAATGAACTTTAGGCAGGAGGGCAATAATAGTATGGTTAACCTCTTTCAAAAGCTTACCATTAACGAAGAATTCCTGAACAGCTTGAATAATATCATCAGCAATAATATCCCACGCCCCCTTGAAGAACACCGCAGAAAACCCATCCAGACCAGGCGATTTATCATCACCCATAGAAAAAATAGCATCTCTAACCTCATTTGGAGTAGCATCACGAACCATATCCAACGCAACATGAGGATCAAGAGTGGAAGAGAAAAGGTTACTAACATCAAATGGAACAGATAACCCCTCTTGACCAAGAAACGAAGTAAAGTGAGTAACAAAAGCATTAGGGAAAAACCCTAAATGATTCTCTCCCTCTTTGGCGACAAAACAGAATTCGAAACCCTAACATCCAGCAAATCGATCCTCTTGAAAACTATAATTAGTTTGTTTCTACAGCCATCTGATTACATTAGTGATTACATGTTTATGTTAATTACTTTTATTTTCTGTTCGCTATAGGTGCTTTCTGTTAGGGTTTTTTAAATCGTTTTTTAGGGTTTCGTTTGGTTTTTTTTTGTTTGCTATGTGGTTTACTGATTGTGCACCTTCAAGACTCCTAATTAAGCATTGTACTTATCATCATTCGATGGAGGCTGGTTAGTTTTATTGGGACGTTGCGTATAAAACCTAACTTTCAGTTAGGGTTTTCTCTTTTGGTTGGTTCGATTCTATGGTTGCTGCTGGTGTAATTGTTTTGCGTGTCTATTGAGTCATTGTTTGTGGGTTTCGTGAGATGGAGAGAGAGGGTTTTATAACAAATATGGTTCTTCGAGTAAGGCTGCTACAACAGCCACCAACTTGGCCGGAAAAGAGATGGAAAGTGGATCACTAAAAGCTGCCTCTGCAGCCACCAACTTGGCCGATCAAGTTGGCGTGAATATGGACTCTAATCCATATTATTCACTGGATATTAATGCCTTGGAAGCTAGGTTAAAACGCCTTAAAGGTCAACATGGATGTGATGTTGATACTGCTGTTGTGGAGCCACGCAAAGCTGCTAGGGTTTTGCGAAACCTTAGCACTCATGATGGTAATCTGGGTATGGAGAATCCGTTTGAGTCTGTATGGAGTACCACCAATCTGGATAACACAAGTTGCAGGGATACGATTTTGGGTGGGTTGGATTTGAACATGGGGAGCACTAGCTGTGGTGAACCGAATATTTCTAAGGAGGATATTGCACCTTCGAACGTGGTCAATGCTTCTAATTCTGGTACTAACGTGGTGAATGCTTCTACTTCTGGTACTAACGTGATTGGTTGTGAAAATAATGAAGTAAGGTCATTTGCTAATGTATTAAACCCGGAACGTGTCTCTAGTAAAGTTAATTTTCGTGCCTTGGTGAATGAGACTCGCATTGAAAATCATGATACGGTGCTTCCAAAGGCTGCTATGGAGGGTGTATTCAACCGCTATGATAATACACTTGTTGGCTTCTTTGTTGGCAAGAATGTTGCATTTCCTTTGGTTCAGAACTACGTCTCCAACACGTGGGGTAAGTTTGGTTTTCAGAAACTTATGAAGAATGATGATGGTGTTTTCCTCTTTAAATTTGATTCTAAAGAGGGTGTTGAGAATGTTCTTCAACGGGGCCCTTGGATTATTCGCAATTCTCCTCTCATTCTCACTAAATGGACTCCTGATGTGCTATTGTCTAAAAGTGAGGTAACTAGAGTTCCCGTTTGGATTAAATTGCATAATGTGCCATTACTTGCATATTCGGAAGATGGGTTGAGCTTAATTGCTACTCAAGTGGGTAAGCCGATTATGTTAGATGCTTTTACTAGTTCCATGTGTGTTGATTCATGGGGTCGCATTAGTTTTGCACGTGCTCTTGTGGAATTATCATCTGAATCTGAGCTTAAACATGTGGTGACTATGGCGATCCCTAATAAGGATGATAGTGGTTTTACTACGGCAAGTATTAAGGTGGAATATGAATGGAAGCCGCCACATTATGCGGAATGTAAAGTGTTTGGGCATGTTACTGCTTGTTGTCCTAAGAGTATTAAGGAGCAAAATGATGTCCCTCCCACCTCAAATGTGGAAGAAGCTGATGATGGTTTTAAGGTGGTGCAGAATCGAAAAGCTAAACCTAAAGGTACGAAGATGACTGGTGGTATTAATATGGGTAAGGGTCCTAGATTTGCACCTAGGAAGCAGGTATATGTTGCAAAGACGAAGACACCGGCAGCTGCTAGTGTTAATGCTAAAGGTACACCAGTTACTACGTCTAACCCTTTTGGGTCTCTTGAGGTGGAAGATGACACGGGCATCCCAAGTACTGTGGTTGATTCTACTACTGACGCGGCGAAGACTGGGAAGTCTTCTGGTACTACTAAGGAAGCAGGTATTGATGGTTCTCGGGGGAAGGACTCTCGTATTGATATTGGTGCGGCTTCTAAGCCTCCGGAGACTGTGACTTCTTCTGCTACCAAGGTAAGTAATCCGTTTTCTAAAGTCGGGAATGTGACATGTTCTGACAGTGAAGAGGATGAGGTTTTGGAGCCAGATAACCCTATGGCGTCATTTTTGGCTTCTGGGGGTGGTGGGGGTTTTGATCTTGAAGATTTTGATGATTATGTTGAGCAAGTCTACGATCTACCGAGACACTTGGAGGATATGTGTGACATGTATGATGTTAGTCTCTTAGGTCGTGGTAGGAAATAAATTTGGTTGTTTGGTAGTTCATAAGATTGGCATGTCTTTCTTATGTAATTTGTTTGGTTAAGTGCACTTTTAGTGTGTGTCTGTTGCCCATGTAACGGGCCGAGGTGAGAGATTCACTCTCATCTGTTGTACTTAAACATTTTTGGTTAATATATTTTACCAGGGTGCAGGATTACTCCCCTTTACCCAAAAAAACAAAAGCATTAGGGACTTGATCATCCATATACATAACTCCATTACCATCACTAATAGAATCAATCCGACTCCTTTCCTTCCTACTTTTAACCACTTTATGAAAATACGCCGAATTTGAATCCCCCATCCGAAGCCAATCAACTTTAGCCTTTTGCTTAAGAAAACGTTCCTCAGTAAGAATAGCTTCATTGTAAGTGTTAAGATAGCAGGCTTCTTCCTCTCGAATATCTTAATTGAATGGGTCTAAGTCAAGCGCTCGTTGAACCGTGTCCAATTCATGGCGAAGTTTCATGACTTTTTCATGAATATTACCCTCATTAAAAAGCAATCTCCGAAGCGGCTTCTTAAGAGATTTCAGCTTATTCACCACTTGAAACATGTGAAGCCACTAAATGGCTTACACCAATATTCCTGAACCTGTAATTTAAACTAAGAATTCTGCACAAGGATGTTAGAAAACTTAAAGGGCCTAGGTTTAAATTTAAATGAAGTAGGAATATTAAGAATAGCAGGAGAGTGATCAGAAATACGGTATGGCTGAAATATAGCATGCGCTCCAACAAAAGAATCCGTAAAACCAAGATTTGCCATAATACGATCAATCTTCTTCAATGTACCATCCACACCTTTAGGCTTCTGATTCCATGTGAATTGTAACCCGGTCCGATTAATATCAGACACCTCGATCTCCTCAACACACTCCTTAAACTCCCTCATAGCTATATCAATAACCAAGGACCCCTCTGCCTTATCTTCCAAATTCAAAGCCGAGTTGAAATCTCCAAGAATACACCATGGGCACAATTGAACAACCTGCTTGTGAGCACCAAGATTATCTCAAAGGAGTCTCATATGCGTTTACTGTTATGAGCATAAACTAAAGAACAAAAAAGCTCCTTTTTATCCTCCTTGAATCGAACAAAAGTGTGAATAACTTGGTCCGTCATGTTAATCACATTCAGGTCAACATCATCCAAATTCCAACCTAAAATGATACGAGACCCTTTATCACACAAATGACCATTAGAAGTCCAATCCCACCTACAAAAAACCTAAGCACATAAAACCTGAAGACGAGAGTTAGAAACATGGGATTCCAATATAGCACATATAGAAAGCTTATTCTCACAGAGAACCTGACGAACCTCCTTTTGTTTAGGGGATTGGTTCATTCCCCTTATATTCCATGAGGAAATACTATACATGAGGAACTTCGCCAGAGCAAGTGCTTGCTTCCTTAAGATTAATCGTCTTAGTGCTCGACTTATCAAACATATCCATGACCTCATCAACTTCACTATCACTATCCAAAGTATAAGTACCCGCGTCCTTTAACGTACTAGAAGCAATGTCACCAGTCTCGAATGGATCCTCGCCACTAAGAGCCGCAAAGGAATTTTTCAATGAGACTAAATGAGAAGCAACATTACCTTTTCTGATCGTCGCGTATGTAGATGCATTAGGGACACTCGTACCATTTTTCCTTTCATTGCCCAGATTACTAGTAGAAACATCCTTTTTACTTCCATTGCCCAAATCGTTAGGAGAAGGATTAAATTTAGTTGAAGTAGTACAAATATCAAGTTGTGAACCCACCTTAGGACCACTCGAAGAAGATGCCCCCCCGTCTTTCACCGTCGCTTTAGGCTCCCATCAATAATGGAATGCAACCTTCGGTTTAGTAAGCCGAAGACCATCAATATGCTTTTCCTTAGTAACTTGCTTACCTTTACCCTTACGCTTGTTGACTTCCACAAATCCATCATCATCAACAACTTGTTTCACGTTAGTAGCAATGTTTTTAGGACACGCTTCATCTGTATGATCAAAAATCTTACAAGTTTGACACCTTGGTGGCTTCCATTCATATTCGACATCAACACGCTCCAAAGAATGCCCGTTCCCATTATTAAAAGGAATTGCCACCACCAAAGAATCCAATAACGCATTAAGAGAAGAAACTTCCACAAGTGCACGAGCATACGAATTTCTACCCCATGACTTAAGACACATAGTGCTAGTATACGAATCCAACATAATTGGACGACCTATTTGTGTTGTAATCAAGCTCAGCCCAATCTCCGAATAAGCCACAATAGGAACATTATGTAACTTGACCCAAACTGGAACCGATGTAATCTCATCCTTTTTAAGCTTGGAATTAGGAGTCCAAATGTTCAAAATGATAGGAACAAGACGAATTAACCACGGACCAGATTCTAAGACTTGATCCATACGCTCTTTGGTTGCGAACTGAAACAAGAAAAATCCATTGTTCAACATGACCCGTTCCAAACCAAATTTTGCCCAAAGTATTCTTCACATAATTCTCCACAATGGGAAACGCAAGTCTCTTCCCAATAAAGTAGCCATAAAGAGTATTAGTAAACCTAGATGAAACCTCATCAACAGCTTGTATTGGCCCCCACAACACAATCCTCATTACGCACTTCGAGATTTAAACATGGCAACATATGGTGTTTTTAAAGGCTCATTATGCATAGAACTTGAAGAATCAGTAACAAGGCTAGTATTAGGAGCTAAATTCGTACCAACATGTGTAGTATTAATCCTATCCCCATTCGTTTTACCTACATCAGCCATGCATGGACTCCCACCAGAAACCTCAACATGCGAAAAAATATTAGGACAAGCCATATTACCCATAACACTACTCGACATACCATCCTCAACAGAAACATGAGTATCAATATTCAAATTCGAAACTGAAGACATACCTTGCCCAACAGGATTGGCATTCTTAGGAGTATCAAAATTCGACTTCGTAGGAGGTACGATACGGTGAGATTTTTTCAATATCGACTTGAGAATTGGAGCATCCCCTAACAAATCTGAACCCTTAGCACCATCCGAAGCATTAGCAGATCCCTTACCAACCTTATTATCCAACGACATTGTATTCTCCATAACCAATAGCAGCAAACAACAAAAAAGAAACCCTAAAAAGTGTTCGACCAAACAGCAGCAGCAACACAAAACAAAATCTCAATAACGAAACCCTAATGGAGTTTAGTTACACCATAATGACAAAGACTCTCACATGATTACTGAATTGACACAATTAAACCCAATAATGAAGATAAAACAGGCCAATGACGATTTGTGAAACCCTAGTTGCAGGATGTTGTGCCAATGTGCTATGGATGAAAAGTCAAGTTAGTGACTATGACATCCATTACAAGATGGCACCCATCTTCTGTGATAACACCAACGTTATTGCTATCTCAAACAATCGTGTCCTTCACCAAAGAACCAAACATATTGATATCAGATACCATTTTATCAGGGACCACATCATGAAAGGAGACATAGAAATCCATTTCATCCCTACTGAATATCAGCTAGCTGATATCTTCACCAAACCCTTGGATGAACCAACCTTCAGAAGACTGAAAGCTGAATTGGGAATGCTTGACATTGAAAGTCAGTAACCTGATAATCAATCCTAATCTCAAAAATTCTCTCTTGTAAGGTCTCTAGTCCTTGAATAAAAGTCCCCAAAACATACCTTCTCACTGAATGTAATCTCATTCAGGAACCTTGTGCTTGGATGCCAAACACATTTATAATAGAACTAAATGCTCTAAGTATTTAGTTACTAAATGTCCTAGGTAGGTGACTGATGACATTTAATAAAGAATATATGTCCCCTCCTAACCAACTGGCATCCATTGCACATGGCTCATACTCTTTGCCCTTTCCCACTTGGCATTTAATGCCAACACTCACAAACAATATGTTTTGATATTTTATGTTGCGACAAAATCTGTGTAAAAGTGCTATTGCAGAACTGCGCAACTGTTTCCCTAGAAAGTCGTGAATACGAAGGTTCAAATAGTGGTGGCATTAAATGCGATAACCCAAACGGGTCAAATTAACGCCGTGAAAAATTTGCACCACTATTTCCACACTATAAATACCCTAATTTTTACCAAACATATAACACACACACATATTTGCAAGTAATTTTTTTTCAAATTTCTCTCAATAGCATCTTCAATCTTGCAATAAAATCTGAAAACCTCTTTGTCTGATATTTTTCTAAAACCTTAACAAATCTTTCAAATGGCTTCATCAAACGCTATAACATATGCTCCGAATGTTGAATTTATATTTGAGAGCATGAAAGTGTTTAAAAATAATGTTGTTGAGAACTTTGCCTACCCAGAAAATCTTCCTCAATATGAGGATATGGCAAAGTTCCTTCAAAACTGTTTTCTAAACAAAGATTTTATAGTAACCCCAGAGGTGATATATCACAACTGCCTTAGGGAGTTCTGGTGCACTGCTGTTGTTAAAACAGTAGATCCCATCAGGAACTCCACTATTAAGTTAGGCCAAAGTTGCTTGGGAGTCGGTTTGTAAGCCTAAGCAGGAGGGAGGTCTAGGTATTCGAAGATTGGATGATTTTAACATTGCCCTTATGACCACACATATTTGGAGTATTTTGACGAATAAAGAGTCCTTATGGGTACAATGGATTCATTCTTATAAACTTCGTGGTAGAAGCTTTTGGGAAGTCCCTTTCTTGGGTGATGTTAGTTGGGGATGGTGTAAGCTTCTTGCAATTAGAGCCAAGGTACGTCCTTTCATCTGGCATAAGATTAATAATGGAAAGGCTACATTCGTTTGGTTTGATATGTGGTGTGAGTTAAGTCCTATCCGTGATTCTCTTACGGCTAGAGACATTTCTCGGGTTGGGTTTACATTATCGGATACTGTTTCTAACTTGATTGATAATGGCACTTGGCGATGGCCCACTGATTGGTTAGCCAGGTTTCCACTTTTAGCAGCTATCCCCGGTACCAAATCTGCTTCATGATCATGATGACGATTTATTATGGCGTAATTTGGATGGTAACTTATGTAGTTTCTCGGTCTCGGGTGCTTGGGATTCCCTTCGCCTAAGCGCTGATGTGGAGGAGTGGTACCGTATTCCTTGGTTTTCTCATTGTATTAGGCATGCTATACATCTGTGGCTTGCTATTAGACAGAAGCTGAAGACTCAAGACAGGATGCGGCAATGGGATGTTGGGCCTAATGTTGATTTGGACTTGCTTCAATGCCCGCTTTGTCACTTGGTTCCAGATTCCCACTCACACTTGTTTTTTGAGTGCCAATTTTCTATGCAGGTTTGGTTGCAGGTTCGGGTTCTATCTGGAATGGATGATGTCCCACCTTCGTTGGATAATGCTATCATGTTCCTTAAGCCTATATCCAAGGGGTGCACGGTGGTTAGTATTATTTCTCGGTTACTTCTTGCTGCTACTACGTATTACATCTGGATGGAACGCAATTCACGACTCTTCAAGAAAAAGAAGTCTACCGTAGCTGAAGTGGTCCAATTTATTGTCTCTACTGTTCGGTTGAAGCTGGTTACCTTCAAGTTCAAGAAGATAACCTCGCAATCTCGTCTGATACTTGATAAATGGAAGATCCCAAGTGCTTGTATTATACACGAAGGGAGTGTCGGGTAAGGGTTGTACTCTTTTTCCCTACTCCAAGGTTTTTCCCATTGGGTTTTTCTTGGAAAGGGTTTTTAAGGAGGCAGACTTCCTGGGTTGACTTGCTCCCTTTGTGCTTTGGATGGATGTGGGATGCTCGCTGGTTACAAGTTTTTTCTTATTTTATGCCTAGTTAGGTGATGTAATTTAGCTAGGTTCATTGTGTTTATGGCATGTCATAAACACTAGTTTATCAAGCTTTAGCTTGAGGTAAATGTGGTCCACATTCCATATTTACTTAACATTTTTTTTGGTTATATATTTACCAGGGTAAAACCCTTTACCCAAAAAACTCCACTATTGAGTTCACGGTGAAGAACGGGGCAAAACCGTTGGTTTTAAACTTCTTGACCTTTATCAAAACCACCGGACTTGATTTTGCTGAATACTTTGAAGCAAACCCCTCTATTGAAGAGGTGAAAGCTGAACTTCTTCTGTTGGGGCCACATGATAAACAACACCCTGAAGTGGCCCTAGGAAACCTGATGTCAAAAACCTAATTTTAAAAGTATGGTTCTCACCAGTTTGGAGGGTCCTGATGACTTTTGCCATTCAGGTCCTCGGTGGGAACAAATCCTCAAATGAGCAATTAAACTCAACTCAACAAATGATTGTGTTCAGTCTCATGACAGGTAGAAAAATAAACCTTGGCGAAATGATTTTCAATGACCTAATTGCAAAACTCTCAGGGAAGACCAAGCAAAAACATATGTCTTACCCTCATTGTATATCATGTTTTCTAAAAGAAGCCTTGGGTCCTGATTCCTGAATATAGTCAGGAGAACGTTACTGAACATGTCCCTGATGTTCTACCACAAGACTAACTTCGTCAGAGACCCCGCCGAGGTTACATCAGTGGTCCTGACCCCTTATATGTTACAAATCATTGAGGACGAATCCTCCAAGTCTCCTCTTCATTCTCCTTCAAAAAAGGGGAAGAAGAAGTCCAAGAAGACCCAGAGGGCGACTAGACCTAAGTCGTCCGCCACTAGGTCCTTTGGAGCACAACCTACACTTACTTTTAAGCCTAGGGATGACCAGACTCCTGAGACACCCATTCCGGAGCCAAGTACCACCCACACCAAAAAAAAACCGCCAACGGAGGGTACTGAGAAATCACACTCAGTATCCTCGGGCAAGCCCTCTGATTCTACCACTGACATAAACAAGTCAGTGGGTCATGAACAATCTCAACCATCACATCCTGCTAAAGACTCAGGTAAATCACAGCCTGAGCCTTAGGGAGAAAAGGCTCATATATCATCGGTGGGGTAGCACTACTCCACTGAGAAGGGGACCCACAACCAATCACATCCGGCTAACGAGCCAAGCAAATCACAACTTGGTTCTCAGGGAGTTCAGGCCCTAAATCCTCGGTGGGACAGCACCACTCCAGTGAGAATGGGGTACACCAACAATCACATCCCGATGAGGGCACTCGTACATCACCATTTTTGCATGAGGGAGATAAAAAGGAGCCTGAATCTTTAGAGGGGCAGAACAACCCTGATGGAACTGGGGCCCATCCACAATCACCAATGTTTTGGTCAATTGCAGATGTTCAGGCTCTCCTTGAATCTAAGGACGAGCTTGATCAAGAAAGTGAGGATGAAATTCTTGGTGTTGGAGAGAATATGGATACTGAGGGGTAATCCACTAAGCAGGAGCCCCATTTCCATCTATAGAGCCTGAGTCACCTATTAATCAGGATGCTTCTTCTGATTCAGGCTCATCTTCCTGTCCTCTAGAGTTGAAGAAATATGACAACATTCTTTCACTTACTGAGAGGCAACTGGTCAAATACTTGAAGAAGGTTAACCAAATGTCTTTAATGGTCTTACTGATGAACTTTGGGATCAGCACACTGAAGCAGCTGTTAACTATGCTGATCTCAAAGCTTCCGTTGAAGAAAACTTTGGTGAAAATGTAGACCACAGGGAAAACATGTACCATGCTCTCCACATGCTGGATGAAAATCTCAAGAAGTTCCTCAAGGCTTTTCAAGAGACTCACACTAAGTTGGACTCTATTTAGACTGCTGTCAAGGATGACCCTGAACACACCAAGAAGTTCCTTGAAGCATCTAAAGCCTATATCATGAATGCCACTATCATCAATGAAGTCCCCAGTCTCTTGAAGAGCTTCAATCTTCAATTACTCAACTCATCTGTCAAGGACATCTGCTCCAGCGTTGGTCTTCTGGAAAAGCACACTGCCAGTCTGGTCAAGTCATCTAATTCTATGGCCTGGAATCTCGGTCCAAGAATGTCAGCCATTAAAGGGTCTCAGGTTGCCCTTGAAGCAAAGGTTATTACACTTCAGCAAGACACCTCAGACATTAAGCTCATGATGACTAAGATGTATCAGTTCTTCAAGGGTTAGTCTGTTCCCTCTACATCAGTGCCATAGACAACTCGTGCTCTCACTATCATTCCTGCACAAGTTGAGGGGGAGAAGGCCACTGATACTTCTGAAACTGAAAGACCTTCCTCTCACACTGAAGAAGCCAAGGATACTCATACAAAGAACCCATTTAGGATGTGCCAATCTCAACTCTACCACCTCAACAACCTCAACAACAACAATCTTCAGCAACAGCTACTCTTAGAGACAAAGGCAAAGATATACTCACCACACCTGAACCTGATCAGACAAAAGGCCTCATCAGTAGTCAGACCGAATCCTGATGCACCAATCCGAATCCCTTATAAGATCAATGGCAAAATGTACTTACTGACTTCGGAGCAGATGAATGCCTATCTTGAGAAGGAGGAAAGAGCCAAGAAACAGGCTGAAGAAGAAAGAAAGAGCAAGGTTGCGCTGGTTAAGGTTGTTCATGAAGAGGCTGAAAAAATAGGGATCGATCCAAAGTCACTGTAAAGTGAACAAGCAGGCATGAAGTTCAAAGTTGCTTAGGATGCTGAAATGCTTGCTTTGAGGAAGAGGAGGGATGAAAAGGCTAGGAAAGATGCAGAGCTGAGGAAAGAAAGGGTGGATCATTACAACTGGACAATGTCTAGTCGAAGAGACCTTGAGCCTATCACTGACGTAAAGATCATCCCCAACTCTAAGCCAGTTGCGATGAATGTCTATAGGGAGTAGACAAGAGGAAATTTGAAGTTCATGACCCTCTTAAGTTTACTGACTTTGGGATCACTTAGTTGGATGAACTTGGTCCTATCATAGAGAAGAATAGAAATTTGGTTGTCAAAGACCTGATGAGATCTTTAAGCAGAAGGTATGAAAGACTAAGGAAGGGGCCCACTGCTTGGAATTCAATCTGCTCTCCCTGAAGCTCAAGGCACTCAACCCCAATCATCCCATGGAAAGAGAAAGAGGATAGAACCTGAACCAGAAGCCAAAGTCCCTGGATTTGATTGCTATAGAGAACTCCATGAAGGCGTAAAGTTTGTAAACAACTTAGTCATCGAGCAGCCTTAGAGAGGACTCTTCTTCATTGATGTCTATGGAAACCCTACATTTCAAAGATGGAGCGACATTGACTTGGCTAGTGTTGTTTCAATAGTAAGTTACTTGATGGTGGCATCTTAAATTAAGTCCCCTGAGAACATCAAGTTCTGCATTGACCTTAGGACAAAGATAAATGACCATCCTAATAAAGAAACTCTCCTCTCTAAGAAGCCGAAGCTGGAAGCACTTGGTTACCACATGGACTGACATCACTGCAACAACATCTATCCTTTAACTTTTGTACTAGCTGATAGGAACTTGTAATGATTATGAATAAACGATGTATTTTGTTAGATCAGTGTTCTTTATTATGCTTACTAGTACATTCAGTGTAAGAAGAAGCCTTTTGCTCACTTACAATGATCAAAACACTTAGTCTATTTGTATATCCAAAATAGGGGAGACTGTTGGGTTCAGTCAGTACCCAAACCCCTTAATTCTAGGATTCGAATAGAAAATACCCTAAGTGTTTATGACCTTAAACACTAACAGGTCACTGAGCGCATAGTCACTCAGTGAGTCATCTTCACGATACTCAGAACGAGACTTCAAAGAAAAGTCTCTTCGCTCAGTGAGGCGAAACTCAAGGGGTGAAAACTGAGTCAAGAAGAAGATGATGGGTTCAGTGAGTGATGACAATAACTCACTGAATCCTATAACTCCTCATCAACTAAAATCACTGAAGACAAAGACTGAAGACCAAGACTGAAGGCAAGAAGACTGAAGAATGGGCAGAACAAGGCGGGATAAGTTTGAACTTATAAGGAGGAGTCCTTATCAGCCATAAGTCAAACTTTCCCTAAAAGGCTAACAACCAAGACCAGTGTCATCATTGATGACCAGAAAGCTACTTTGTCTCTTACCCAATATAGCCTCTTGTAAACAGAGATAAAATACATCAGTATTTTGTCTCTATAGCTTATGTCAATTTGTCTTTTAGGATATAGTTAAATTCCATACTTGTATAAATAGACATAAGGTAGGAGTGAAAGTTAAGCTTGTGCATTACTTTTGAAAACACACGCAAGCAACTTTCATTCCTCTAAATACGACTATGTCCCTAAGATATCTCAGTGGTTCCTGATAGTTGTGCTTAGACTTAGCCTAAGCTTAATGAGGAGTGCACACCATAATTGTCATTCAATCCCAAGTGTTGTTCCGCAAACACTAGGGTAATATATTCTTTTGATTCGTTTTAATAAGAATATAAACGTTGAAAAATCTATTGTGAATTTAATTTACTTATCTTGTTTAAACTGATTTTTCAAATACTTTGCTTAAGTCATGGATCACACTTAGTCTAAATTATCATTTTTCTATTTGTGATACGGAAACAACATTATCATTTAAGAACCATTGCATAAGTTATTATTGATTCAATACTGATTGTTGTTCAGATTGACATATTTAGGTTTTTCCCGCTATTTATAGCAACTTCCCATATTTAGTAACTTTAGGTGATAATTCACAATTAATTAACTTAGGATTCACAAATAATATTAAGTTAACATATGTCTAAAAGTATCCGTACTAATGTTTCAAAAGAAATTAAAGCCAACACATATTATTAGGGGTTAAGCTAAACCAAAACCTTGACTTAAGTTGTATTTCAGATTTTATCACGTTCTGGTCCAGTTTCTTACAAATTTAATGACCTATTAAAAGAGCTTAAATAATTCTGAGAAAATTCCCATGTATTCCCATATCAGTCAGGTAAGTTCACAAATTTTTGCAAATTTTATTTCAAATCATAAGTATGGTTTAAAATTCATCTTCCCAGGCCTGTCTAGAAAGTGCACAGGAGGTATACCCCAAAAGTTTACATTTATTAGACCCACTTGAACACTTCAGAAAAATCCACAAAAAGCTACAGGGCCTCACTACAAATTCATCCAAACCAATTGGAAAACTTCAATAGGACATTAAGATCATACCAATATTCAAAAATTGGTATGCGAACATGAAGACCCAAAAAATAGGCAGTGTAATCTTTAAGGGTTTATAAATAGTGTAACGATAATATAAACCCTAATAATAAATCGATTCAAAAGAATCGACTACAGGAGATCGATTAGGGTTTATAGATAGGCGGCGATTTTCAGTGGATGTAGAGGTTAAATAAGCATGACACACCCCTTCCCATATAATAACATCAAGCAACAACCGATTGCATATTATAAAAATAATAGAGAGGAGGTTTTGATAATGTTTAAATCTGATCGGAGGAGGGAGAGGGGTGGCCGGAAATCGCCCCTAAGGGTGAGAGTCCCGGGGGTGATGTTGTTTGGTCTCCCTTCGGGAATTTTAATGTTCAAAGTACGTAAATGGTACTTTCTTGATGTTTTATTTTTTGGTATACAAATGGGTTTTAGTTAACGACTATATACGCCAAAACTAGTCTGAAGCCTCATATCATTTAAGTGAATATATTCTTTTGTTTTGTTTCATCCTCTTGAAGTTCCGCTATTATACACCATCTCAAATATGACTTTTATTTCCTATTTTAAAGGTTACTAATCATAATTTTTAATGTTTACTTTTTAACTATTTTATAACCTTTTATTGGGTTTAAGCTCTTAGAGGTTGGTCAAGACAAAACTACGTATTATAAGACTTAAAATGTATCTTGCAAATATTAATGAAGTTTTTTTTTTTCTTAATAACATTTATAACACAACTAAAAAAATATTATTGCATTGTATTTTCTTTGAATAATAAAAGAAAATTTTCAATCTAAAATTAATAAATAAATAGGAACATAAGCATAAAATTTTATATTTTTAAGAGTAAAGTCCAAAATACATCCTTGTGGTTTTTCCGTGACTCGCTTTACATCCTTTTATTTTTTTTTGGCACAAAACCATCCCCCGTTAGTAAAGTTGGTACAAATACATCCCTCCGTTAGTAAAATCAGTCAATGAGGACTAACGGTGCAAATATTTCTCTGTTATCTCCTAAACGCAAGAGATATTATTTGCATCGTTAGTCCTTAAGTCTGATTTAACTAACGGAGGGATGTATTGGGGCTAACTTTATCCGTTTTCGTTAGTTTTTTCGTTTTCGTCCGTTTTTTACGTTTTTGTCAAGTTTTTTACGTTTTCGTCTGTTTTTTTACATTCTCGTCTATTTTTTTTACGTTTTCATCTGGTTTTTTACGTTTTCGTCCATATTTTTACGTTTTCGCCCGTTTTTTACGTTTACGTTCAATTTTTAAGGTTTTCATCCATCTTTTACGTTTTTTTCCCGTTTTTTACGTTTTCGTCTGTTTTTATACGTTTTCAACCGTTTTTTTACGTTTTCGTCAGCTTTTTTACGTTTTCGTCAGTATTTTAACGTTTATCCCGTATTTTTACGTTTTGTTTTCTTACGTTTTTGTTGGGTTTTTTACTTTTTCATCCATTTTTTACGTTTTCATTCAGATTTTTACGCCGCCGCTTTTTGTTTTGTCCCTTTTTTTACGTTTTCGTCCGGCTTTTTATGTTTTCGTCTATTTTTTTACATTTCAACAAAAAAAATTTCTGTTTTCGTTCGTTTTTTACGTTGTCATCCGTATTTTTAAGTTTTTGCATGTTTATTTACGTTTTCGTCCGTTTTTTTACGTTTTCGTCTGGTTTTTTACGCTTTCGTCCGTTTTTTAAGTTTTCAACCGTTTTTTTACGTTTTCATACATTTTTTTAACGTTTTGTTTGTTTTTTACGTTTACTCCAAAAACGAAAACCCGAACAAAACAAACGAGAACGTAAAAAACGTATCTAAAACGAAAAACGACAAAATGTAAAAAACTGTTGAAAACTTAAAAATAGGATGAAAACGTAAAAACCGGACAAAAACCTAAGAAAACGTAAAAAAAATGGGCGAAAACAAAAAAAACGAACGAAAACGTAAATAATGGTTGAAAACTTAAAAAAATGGACGAAAACGTAAAAAACCGGTTAGATACTTAAAAAAGGGATGAAAGCTTTAAAAAAATTGGCGAAAACGTAAAAATACGGATGAAAACATAAAAAAAAATGGACGAAAACATTAAAAAAAAAACAGACGGAAAACGTAAAAAAAAACAGACGAAAACGTAAAAGAAAGGTGTAAACGTAAAAATACGGACGGAAACGTGAAAAAACGGGCGAGAACATAAAAAACCAATTGAAAACGTAAAAAAGAAGAAAACGTAAAAAACTGGACGAAAACGTAAAAAACGGGCGAAAACGTAAAAATGTGGACGAAAACGTAAAAAAACGAGCGAAAACATTAAAATACTAGACGAAAATGTAAAAAACAGACGGAAACGTAAAAAACCGGACGAATACGTAAAAAAAAACCAGAAGAAAACGTAAAAAAATGGACGAAAACGTAAAAAAATAGGCGAAAACGTTAAAATACGGACGAAAACGTATAAAACGGACGAAAAAGTAAGAAACGACGAAAACGTAAAAAACGGGCGAAAACGTAAAAATACGGAAGAAAACGAATAAAGTTGGCCACAATACATCTCTCCGTTAGTTAAATTAGATCTCATGACTAACGAAGCAAATAATTTCTCTTGCGTTAGGCGATAACAGAGAAATATTTGCATCGTCAGTCCTCATTAACTGATTTTACTAACAGAGATATGTATTTGTGCCTTACTAATGAAGAGATGATTTTGTGTAAATAAAAAAGTAAAAAAATGTTAAGCATACATGAGACAGACTACAAAAATATATTTTAAACTTTATTCGATTTTTAATCTGTCAATTAAAATCAGGGCATGTTAAGTTATTTAGGGCCCGTTTGATTTGCATTAATTGGAACGGTGTTTGTTTTGTTTTGTTTTGAGGTCCGGTAATGAAATGGGTATATCATAGTTATAGATTCATTACACATCAATTTGGTGTCTATGAAATCCATTCCATGCACTCTTTTTTCATTACAAAATTGAATAGGATAATCAGATATATACCCATTAAACTAAAAACTTTTTTCCACAATAACAAGTTTTATTGATGATATACACGTAATTGGAAGATTTTTGTAAAATATACAGTTTTCCGGTGATACACTCCATTAAAATTGATACATTTTTCATACCATATTTTATCAAACAAACATAAACAATATAATAATTCACTTTTTCATTCCCATTAAAATCCCATGCCCATCGTCCCTGGCAACAAACCAAACGAGGCCTTACTGTATTATTTTAGAATCTGTTCTTTTACCAAAATTATTTGTTTTAGCATCTCTCCTTCCCTCTCTGCTAGTCCAATCGCACTTGACTTCCCGCTTCAAATCCCTAATTTTCTGGTGACAAAACACACACTCTCTCCGAAATCCATTATTTTTATTGAATCTCTGTTTGTTCGATCTCTCTTCTAAAGGTAAAAAACTATTTCATTTTTAATCATTGTTTTTACCTTTTACTGTCAATTTGTTTTGGGTAAAGGCATTCCTTTTACTGTCACTTACTCTGTGTTTGTTTTGTCGAATTTCCTACCAAATTAAGAATTTCGACTAGAGCTAATTGTTATTGGTGCGTATGATTTGCGTATGGTTGGGATATGATTTAGAGGTCTTTAATACATCATTTGGTAATTTTTGATTTTCTATTTTTTTTTAATTAAATCTGTACAACTCTATGAATAACATTTTTATCTATTTATAGTAAGTAAGAATTAGCTAGGCTGTTTTTGTTTTTTTAAATGTTTTTACAGTTTATCTGCAATACCATGTCGCCAGAGAAGAGGTAGTTTTTAAGAAACAAGAAGTGGTAATAAAAAACTGAAAAAAAAAAAAAAAAAAAAAAACCCTTGCACCGGCAAACATACAAACGCTCATTTTCGGAAATGTCTGAGCGCCTTAAAGTATAAGAGGTAAAAATTACTTATAGAAGAGAATCGACTCTAGAATTTGTTTCGTTTGTGCTTGTAAATTAGCCAACATGGTTAAGAGTTATATAAGATGTGTGACTTGTAGTGTAAATATAACTACCAAACTGATTTGTAATTTTACTAATGCAAAGTGCCTTTTTTTTTTTTTTTTTTTTTTCAATTATACAGGTTAATCCTTTATTCCTTTATGGTAAAAGGGTTGTGATCACATGATCATTTTTTTTCTTCTTATTATTGTCTGATCATAATTTTGTGTTACCAGATGCATCAATCTGAACATTATAAGTTTTTCATGTGTATTTTGTTAAACCATTCTAGTCAAGGTTTAATACGGAGAGTATCGTAAGTTCCATAGCCGTAACATTTTTATTTTGTCGCTACTTGGGTTTAGGGAGAGACAGCCTGCCTACCTTTAGAGAGAATTGTCATTTATTATAATAATGGTGTTTGTTTCATTCATTTAGGGACTTCCCCATTTTACCCTCAATATATCTAGCAGCTGATTAGAGACTTAGTTTTGTTACGGAACCATGGAACTCTGCCAAGCTCTTGGTTTATTATTTAGATTGCATGGAATAGTTAAAAGCTAATAGTTTATCCTGTGACTCACAATTATTAAACCAGAACTATGAAAATTAGACTTGTTGCATTTTTTTTAGTTTCTTCTCATGCCAACTGCAATTTGAGCATCTTTACTATTTGCTTTTGGTCCAATAACTTAATCTTGTTAGATAGTTGAGGATATGGAACCTAGCGATAAATCTTCCAGTTTTATTTATTGGGCATAGGATTGTAATTTATGTGATGGTAATTTTTTCTGTTGGGAAATTAGAACATGGTTCTGGTTTATAATTCTGAATATAATAGGTTTACATACATAACCTCCACAACCTAAAGTAGTGAGTACTATTAGGAGTCTTTGATTCTTTGGAGTACTAGGCTCAAGTCTTTTAATCAGAAGTGGACTTGAATAATGGTATGAGTATAGGTGGCAGAATGGTTGGATTGGGTAACAGAGCTATGCTGTTTCGGGTCAAACAGAACTTTTGTTGGAATTGAGTTGCCAACAATTCTATCCATCTACTTAAATCTGTTATAGTTGATATATTAAATCGATTTCCCTTATTTTTAGCCAGTGATCCAGCCATGCATAATAACTGGTTCTTGTTGTGTTTAAGTTGTTGTAATCCTTTTATTACATGCTTCAGTTACTCCAATAGAATAGTTAGTTAGAATTGCGTTCTATAAAGATTAAACCTAATATCCAAATCATTTAGTGTTTTTTTCTCTTTCCGATCTTCCAATTTTCTGTTCATAATCTGGAGAATTAGGAAAGGAAAGTAGGTTATCATCAAAAACTGTAAGAAATCCTATATTTACTTGAATCAGTTTGGGCGACTTTTGAACTGTTTGACCAATTTTGTTTTTATCTTTATTTCTGTTATAATCTTCATGTGATCCGTTAATAACATGTATAAATCAAATTGATGCATTTTCACATAAACGGATTGAGTTGTTCGCTTTAAGCTCAAGTAATAAGCGTCACCTAGTGACTTTTCATATGTATTGGTTAGGCATGAAACTCGATTCATAGGCAAAAGCTTCTTTTTACATGCCTGTACATAGATTCCTTGTAGGATAAATCTAGATATATCTGCTAAGGCGACTATTGGGGTTAGTTTCTTGTAAAATCTGAACTATCAAAGGCTTCTTTTTTTGGGTAAAAGGGGATCACCCTGGTAAAATATATTACACCAAAAAACAGTTAAGTACAACGGATGAGAGTGAATCTCTCATCTCGGCCCGTTACATGGGCATTAAACAAGCACCAATTGTGCAACAACCAAATCACTACATAAGAAATACATGCCAATCTTATGATCTACCAAAAATAAATTTACTTCCTACCACGACCTCGGAGCTTGATATCATACTCGTCACAAAAATCATCTAAGTGCCGTGGTAAATCGTAGACTTGAGCCGCATAATCATCATAGGAATAATCTTCAAGCTCGTGACCGCCGCCTTTCGATGCAAGAAAACTAGCCATAGGGTTATCCGGCTCAAGAACCTCATCATCTTCACTGTCAGAAACAACCACATCCTCCACCTTAGAGAATGGGTTACCCATCTTAGTTGAAGAAGTACACGGAGAAGAAGAAGAAGAGCAAGGCTTCTTATTTATTGGTAATTATGGAATTACAACACTTGTTTATAATTTCAATGGGATGGGCGTCATAGTGGTTTTTTGGAGTTAGCTGGTCCATGTGGTCGTTTTCTTTCACTTTGATAATAGATCTCCATTTTTATTATAGATAGAGAAATTTAGATCAGAAATTTCAATTCAGAACATGAATCGACCTCAAAATATTTGTTAAGGATGGACTTAATATAAGGTCTGTTTCATTATCCAAAATTGGTTCAATGTTTCTTTGACCTCACTAATATTACCTACGGGAAAGTCTTTATATACTACTAGGTGCTATCAGCCTTTCTAAGGAGTACGTCCTTCTTCCATATAGCCTGAATGTTGGTATTAGATGCCGATGAAAGTTAAGTGTATAACTTAGACGTAGCACTGAATGGGCTGATTAGGGTTATGTTTTATCACTGATTAGTTATAAAATATCCTAGTGTCAGATAACCTGACCAGCCTCTTTCAGCCTTACAAAATCATAATGTTTCGACTTTTGAGACAAACCCATGTTAGCCGGTTACCCGACCTGCCTATTTAGTATGAATTTAGTATGACTGAAAAATGACGTACAATATTTATCTTTGTATGACACATATGGATGCTTCAACAGGTAAGCGATACATTGATCCAAGGCACCTACCATGGTTGAACGAATGGTTAGCTCGAATCTCAGCAAGTATGGGCTGGGAAAAAGTGAAAGCATTCTAAGCATCTCTAAGAACCAACCAGTTTCGGTGAAGGACACAACAGTGATAGATTTGCAAAATGACAAAAATGGGCCTCTCAGGCCCGTTGATGACTTTGCATCCCAAAAGGAAGGACAAAAGGAAGAGACTGTTACTCAACCATTTCAAGCCAAGAGTCTCCCAGGAAATAATAATGTCAGCAATAATCTCGTTTATGCACGGAGAAAAGCTGATGGAGAGTTGAATAACTCCCGGGCTTTAGATAAGAATCAAACACCAGGAAATCAACAAGCAGGTGATAACAAGCCTAGTCCTCAACTGGGCAATGGTAGTGTGCAATCTATTGCACGTATTCCAGCCAATTCTGTAGCTGCTAGAATTGGAGGTGAAAATGAGCATTCTTCCATGCCTGCAATCGAGCACTGGAACACAAGATTCTCTCAGTTGCAGGGATACTTGCAGCGATGTAACACCTTAAATCAAGAGGTTTATCTTCAGAGTGAGTTTTGTACTCAGTATTCTAGTGATGTTAATTTCGTAATTTTATGCGTTTAATGTACTCATTTGTTTCCTTCACATTTTATCATGCTAGACATTCGATCTTATTCTCCTGATGAGTATAATAGACATGCAGTCGAACTTGAGAGGCGTGCGATCCAGCTAATGGTAGATGAAGGTATAATACATTTATATATTATCATATTTTGTTAGCAAAGGAAATCATAGGTGTCATACTGTCTCAGGTTTAAGACTTGTGAAAACAGGCCTTGTTTTGATGGCATGCCAAAATTATATTCCGAGTTAATTGCAATTTTGGTCCTTTTGGTTTGGTCAAATTGCAAGTTTGGTCCTCAAAACTTTGAAAGTGCAGTGATAGTCCTCATTTTGAAGTTTGGATTGCATTTTTGGTCCCTGAATGAAGTTAAATGACTAAAATACCCTTTGTCTTCTTCAGAAAAAGGCAAGGGTTTGGTCATTTCACACCGATAAGGACCAAAAATGCAACCCAAATTTCAAAATGAGGACTATCGCTGCACTTTTAAAGTTTTGAGGACCAAACCTGCAATTTGGCCAAACCACAAGGACCAAAAATGCAATTAACTCTTATTTTCCTATTCTTTTTTTGTTACCATGAAATTGTTTAAAATATTATAAAATCATTACACTAATTATCCTACAAATAATAATCTAGTTAATAAAAGTCAATTCAGGAGACCTCTTAGCAATAATATATCACAAAAGCCCTGCTATTTCACATAAATGGGTTGAACTTTCTGGTTCCACACGAAATCCATGGAGTATTTGAAAGGAGATAACACAAAAATAAAAATTACGCTAATCTTCTATTAGCGGTGGGAATCAGACGCTTTTCATTTATGCTGGCCAATGTGTCCATGTTTATGATAACTATTGGGAATAAATTAAATTGCAAATTGATAAACAACTTATGTTTAGACCTTACAAGTGGTAAATACAATATTATGTTGAGCTGAGTGGATATATTGTTTGTGTGCGTATTTTAAAGTAATTAATGTAATGTTTTTAAGAATTAGAGTTGGATTATAGTTGCAACATGTAATTGAAGGAAGGGTAACACTAACCTCAAACCAGGCTTTGTTGTGGTGCATTCTTACCCAGTTGAAATATGATTTTATTTGTCTTTAAAAGCAAATATTGTAATAACCTTCACAATGAAGCGCTACAAAATCCAGTAGCAATAACGAGTTTTGCAGCACAACATAACAAGGATGATAAGAGTGCTGCAAATCTTTTTTTTTTTTAGGTAAAAGGTCAAAAGACCCGGTAAATGTTATTACTCCAAAAAAACGTTTAAGTACAAAGGATATGGGTGAAATCCCATATCTCAGCCCGTTGCATAGGCAAACTTACATAACAATGCACTTCCTATCTTCTAAAAAAAAAGATACCACTACTCACAAGATAACAATTGAAACAATACGAAGACAAAATTACTTCCTACGACGCCCTTGGTGCTTAATATCATACGTGTTACAAAATGCATCCAATTCCTGTGGAAGATCCTAGATTTGGTCCGTATAGTCATCATAGTCATCTTCAAGCTCGTAACCACCACCCCCCAGATGAGAAAAATTGCGCCATGTGATTATAATCTGGAAGTACCTCGACGATATTTTGCCGAAATTGGCTCCAAATATCGGTGAGATTTCCGAGATTTTGCGAGTTGCAAGTGTATGTGATTTCGTGGGTTTGTGGATACCGAAGGAGGTTGTGTATTCGTGTTTGTTTGAGGTTCGAATTAAAGCAGAAAGAAGATTAGTAGCTGAATGAGCAAGAGAGTTGTGTGTTATGAAGAAAAGGAAGTGTAAGTGCTATGTGTTACAAAAGTAAAGATAAGTAGGAGCATTTTTTTGGCTGCGTTAAAATGAAAAGGGATTAGGGTTTGAGGAATAATAGCAAGTATTTAGGGTTTGTTATTGGGCTGCTATCTGAATTGATTATTTTGACCCAATTAATAAGGTTGACAAATGGGCCAACTATTAAATATAATTGCTATTGATAAATTACTTAACAAAAGATACAGTTTATTTTGTTACACAATGTAATTTTACAATATTTGCATTAAATATATAATTACAAATGTAACTGCTATTTAATATTCTAGATAATATAAAAACCGATATCTCACCGATATCTCACCGCGATAACCGCTATTTTGAATCTCGGTCCTTGAACGATATTTGATATTTGACCGAGATAACTACATAGCTTTAGAGAATGGATTAACCCTCTTAGTGGGAGAAATATTAGGGTAAGAAGAAGACTTAGATGTCGCACCCGCATCCATCACTTTAGGAGCCACCACAGGCTTCTTCACTTTGTCATCAATCACAATTGGAACTTGTGATACAATTCCAATCTGTTGAGACCCCTCCTTATTAGCAGCCATTGTAGTACTTAGTAAGCATGATACAATTATCAGTATCAATCGCATTAAGAGCTTCAAACGCATTAGAGGTAGCAACCTTACTTCCACTAGTGCTAGCCACATCCGCCGCCTTTTTCTTTGTACCATCCCTCTTTTTGATCACATAAGGTGCTTTAGGTTGATAACGAACCTTAGTACCTACATTAGGTTTAGTAAATTCCCCTTTACCCGGAACACTTTGACCACCATTCTTACCCCTATTCTTGCTATTGACCGTTTGAAAACCATCATTAACACTCTGTGTAGGCTGAGTAGGAGATGGGACAGATTTAGGACAATCCTACAGAGTATGACCGAAAAGCTTACACGTATCACACCTTGGCGGTTTCCATTCGTATTCAACCCGAATAGTTTCAATAGTAGAACCTGACCCATCAAGTAAGGGTATTTCAACAGTGAGACTCTCCCGAAGCGCCTTATCTGCCCGAACTTCAACCAAGCACCTAGCAAAACTACTGAGGCCCAAAGATTCCACATTTGACTAGTGTAAGAATCTAACATTTTCGGAGTACCAATCAGTGTAGCAAGGAGATTGAGACCATCATCAGAGAACATAGCAAAGGGGAACATCATGAAATTTAACCCACACCGGAATGTTTGTCAAATCCTCTTTAAGCAGATTAGTATTTAACGCCAAGTTTTAAGAATAATAGGCACATTCCTAATCATCCATGGTCCGTTTTCCAGAACATCTTCAACACCTTTACGAGTGGAAAACTTAAAGAAAAAGAACTCCTTAGCATTCATCATAACATTTTGAATACCATACTTGGCCCACGTATTACGAACGTAATAATCAACAACCGGAAAAGCAATACGTTTACCAAGAAAATAACCATAAAGGTTATTCTCAAATTTAGTGTTTACCTCCTCAACCACTTTCATAGGAACGGAGAGATCCACCCCATTAGACTTGTTACTACATTCCAACCTACGAAAATTAGACTTGAGCTTTGTAGGATCAATTGACGTAGCACCCGCATATGAAACCGGCTTCACAATCGGGATACCCGTTGGTTGGAACTGATTGTGAACTTTGGGTGACGAATTAGAAGCAACATTGTCCACATTCTCTGCATTCTTTGCATTCTTTACTTCAACACCGCACATAGCCTCTTCAAAATTCTTACACGCCTCCAACACAACCGGATCACTACCATAATTCGGCTCAGCCTCATTCCCACTCGAATCAACCCAGCTCCCACACTCCTATTAATGGAGGATAATGAACCTGTACCACTTTTATCAGAGTTAACCACTTTATCAATCAGTCCAAACATTTGAGTATCAGGTTGCACATGGGACACACTTGGATATGACCCATAGTATTCATTATGGCCTGTTTTCACATCATTAACACTCCAAAAACTTGGTGAATTACTAGGAGCAGCCTCATGAGCATGGGTAGGAAAACCACTACCACAAGGCTTCAACGTATCCCCAACAATTGTATTAGCATCACCCGTTAATGTATATCCAGGTTTCACATGAGGTTCGACACTCTTAGAAGCAGCAACACTTGATAATCTAGCTGGAACAAACTGCGAAGCATCAGATGTAGGCATACAGATGTACGCACATCATTAAGACTACTAGGGTTCACCGTTGAATTCTTATGCAACTCACCAAAGCTAGTAGTGTTCACATTTGCATCACTTCCACTCTCATTGTAATCAGATTCCACATTAGGCACGTTAGCATCAGAAGGAGATGCGTTTCCATCAGATACAAGGCTAGGGTTTCACAAAACCCTAGCAGCTTTACGTGGCTGAGATACACCAATGTTACCGGTACCTTCTCCCTTTGACTCATACGTGCAGCCAATTCGTCGACATTAACCACAGGGTGTGGCTTGCTAGTATTCTCCTCTCCCAAACTCGACATCACGACAATCTTAACACCCTAACACAAATGATCGCAAACAGAAAACCAAGAAGCAGAAAACGTCAAGACTTCAAACAAAACGATTAAACCCTAGTTTAAAAACTAGGGTTTTAGGCTACGAAGTACAGTGATCAACCCATAATACAGTAATCGTTCCAATTCATAATGATTAGGCAATAGATAAATTAGGGACCGGCAAGAAACCCTAGGCAGCGATTAAGATATAAAAAAACGAAACCCTAACTTTTTAAAAAATTAGTTTTTTTTCTCGAATCGCCAAAATCGCCACATAGTTGGGATGCATGAGTAACAAGTGGTTATTGCATAAGCAAATTTGAATGTGATTTTTTTACTAATGGTGCTGCTGCCTGTCCTTTAATACGATGACATTTAACACTATTAGGCAAATCAGTCTACTGATATTTGCAGAGGGTGCGGGAAATGATTTACGCAAACTTAAGTCTTACAGCCAACTCTTGTGGGCACAGAACCTTAGTGGCAGTCGAACTAGACTTTTGATCCGAAGTGGCAATTTTAATCTTAAATGAGTCCTTATTGGTACAACTGCTGTTACTGCTACCTTTAGTCTTATTTAGTTGTTTTGGTGTGTGTGCTCTTAAAGTCTGCATCTCACATGTGCAATATATATTTTGTTGACTATGTGTTGTTGACTTGTTGCAGGGAAGGAGATACAGAGGGTGAAGGTTCTTAACGTAGTGGGTAAATCTGCTGGAAATCATCTGCTTCTTTCTTCTGTATTCAAACCAGAGAATCATGTGTAAAACTTGATTGTTTGTTTCACTAATGTTTGTATCTGTTGTTTCGAATTGTTCATTTATCTTAGCATTTTGTTATCAAAATCATAATGACTGCCACCAAACCACACAACAATTCACCACAACGGTGTGCTTACCTAATCCAGCAAACCTAAGATGAAACTCAAAAGGAACAAAACAGATAAATGAACGTGCCATATGTTAAGATTATTATATATGTTAAGATTAATTTGATATATATATACCTAGATGATAAACAAGTAACAATGTTATTAGATAGCATGTGTATCTATATGTATGAATTTGGCAAGATCGAGTTAGCAATTAATGAGTTACTTGAGCTTGTATAGTTTGACTCAAGATTGATTGTTTTCAAACTAATCGAGCTCTGAAAATCGATATTCTGCTGATTGCATATAACTCTCTTGAGTCAAATAAGGCAAAAGAGCTAATCACAAAAAGAAGCTTGTCAAACTTTACGTGCCAAATACCTAATTTATATCTAGGATTTTATGTTTTAAAGCTCCAACTAAGTGTTTCTAATCAATATTATAACCAGCATGAACTGATGCCTGAATGTTGCTACATTCATGTTTCTTGGTTTTCTCGAAATGAAGAGCCTTTTTCGGCATTTTGAAATGAAACCCTCCACATCCTCTCTGCAAGTTTGTTGGAGACTTAGAGCTATTACCAACTTGGTTTTCCCTAAAGTGAAATTCCTATCTTGGGAAAAGGTTTTGATTCATAAATTATCCAATAAAGCCTCTAGATGAGTAAAAGCATGATTATGGTGTCCCCCAAAAGGTCGAAAATCATGGTTAACAACGACTATCTTATTTTCTAGAAAATGAAAGAACTAATAGGGAGTCGTACGCATTATGGTAAATAGCTTGTTTTCTGTTTCATGACTTTCATCTATTTCACCTACTACTTTCAATCACCAAAAGCATGATTGCATAGAATAGCCATAAATTCAGGTTTCGATTGCATAGAATAGCCATAAAGTATACCAAAAAAGCAGTGCATAGAAAGTAACTAGTATATTATACAGTAGTTTATAAAAGTTTTGCCAATGAAGGAATGCACGTACACCAAATACTTGGATTTATTTGAAGGGAAGTGCACCCTTAAATTATTAATCATTAGTAGTAATAACTTAGTGATCACAAGCTTTATTAATTCAGAGATCAAGCCTGCTTCTTTTTCTTCTCCAAATAGTAATGATTCTTCTGATATTTGAAGATAGCCCAAACAACATGCCTCAATCCCATCTCGGGCCATAACGCTTTTGGAGAATACAACAAACTGTTGGTCGATTGCCATAGCAAAAAGTTGCTAAGCCTAGTTTCACCCGAGCTCCTCACTAGTATATCAGGATCAGGAACAACACCCATATACATATGCTTTTCCAAATCAACCAATTTTACAACGTCCTCATCATCACTAACAATCCCATTTGATCCACGTGACCCACCACCCCTCTCTTGACAGGCTTCGTAAATAGCTCTTGGAATTTCATGGGATGAAGTATACGCCACACATACCAAAAGATAGGTGCTGGTGTTTTTAGCGGTGGCTTCCATCGCCTTCTGAGCAGCATCTCTAACTGGTTCACTTAATCGGCTCAAATCACCAATAAACAACACCCTAATCCCATATCTGTTTACCATATTCAGTTCTTTCAAAAACCCTTCTATCTTTTCGTGCATAAGATCCATTACGGACTGGACTTCATCAGGGCGCCTATTGAAGTTATCCAGACTAAATGCGTAGACAGTAACATACTTCACTCCAACCTCGTAGCAGTACTTTAGGATTGACATCAGCGTTAGGAATCCGGCTTTGTGGCCTGCACCTTCTTCCAGCTCCCATTTCTTGGCAAACCTTCGGTTACCATCCATGATGAAGGCTATGTGCTGTGGGATTGGACCCGATGACATGAAGGTGAACAAGACTCTTCTCACGGCGATGTTTAAGCTTCCCAATAACTTGCCAATCACACCAGATGGTCTTTCTTCTGCCATTTTCTTACCTGTAATTTTCCAGTTCATTCAAAATCTTTACAAAGATTTAATTTCTCTCTTCAGTTTTTGTTAGCTTTATAACCAGTAGTATCATATTATAAGCATATTGGATCATCTAAAGGACTTGGAAAATTTCATCTTCACTCCATTTCTAATTAACTAGTCGCTGGAATTTGTAAGTACTACCGCTACAAAAAAATAGTTGATTCTACATACTTTTATTTTCACACTTTTTAAAAGTGTGTAAAATTTTACTAGTTTACTATAACGCTTTAATGATGTGTAAAAATTCATTACATTAATAAAATTTGAAGTGTTAATGCAAACAAGCTTTTTAATAAAGTATGTAAAATCCAGCGAAATACAAACAAGCTTTTTCTATAAATTCTATAACAATCATTCAACTTGTAAAACTACATAAAAAAATCATTTAACTTTCAAAAACCTCAACAAATATCATTCAGTAACAAGATTTGGTAAAAAAATTGCACAGCACCAAAATAATCAACTTTCACAAGTAAATGCTTTTAGCCATTTTTCAATGTTTTTTTTTTTCACATAAATTTAAGACAAACTACCACCAGGTAACGACCAGTCTATCTCATATATACGAACGGATAGTAATCAAGCTAACGCAAATTAAGAAAAGTAAAACTTACTATCAAAATTTTCTGAAGACGAAGATAACAGATATCAGCTAACAAGTTTCATGGGAGAGGTATATATATAGTGTATATGTGTGAAGGATATAAATTTGGAGGAGGCAAAATTTTGAACCTCTTATTTTTATCTTTTAAAAAATTCATGGTGTTTACTATGTAAAATGACAGTTGAGAAAAAAATTCAGTTATGACATCATATTTAGTCAGTTATGTACAAGTGTAAATTAAGCATTGGCGGACAACTTAATTTTCAGCTTCAATATACTCACTCCTAAACAAATTTAAACATTGATAGTTTTATTTAGAACACGTATGGTTAAACAGCAACCGTTATCATTTACACCCACGAATATCTTGAGTTTTAAAATTAAATCTTTCATTTTATTTATGTTGTAGTCTAGGGATGAGCATGGGTACCATAAAAACGGTATCGTACCGGAACCGTACCGGTACCGGTTCTCTTTCCTCGGTACCATAAAACTCGCTAAATAAAATTCGGTACCACTAAAATTGGTATGGTACCTAGACGGGAAATTGAAATTAAAACTGTAAAGAAATGGTTGTCGAACATTTTGCTATGCCCATTCTATCGTACTCTTCCTTTCATCTTCTCCTACATACCACATGTATTTAAAATAAGGGGGTTGATATTCACACCACATTTTTTGATGCATGCACTACCATTTATGCATTACAGTATTGTACGATATAAACTGTAATGCATAAATTATGATGCATGCATCAAAAGATGTGGTGTAAATATCAATTCCCTTAAAATAATGATGTGCATCCCCATACTAGGGTATCTATATCTTTTAATAAAAGCACAAGGTGTAATCTTTACGGGAAAAAGATGCTGTCACATTAACTTTTAACCCTATAAAACTTAATGCAAAAATAAGCTCTGCCATCACTCAAATTATAAGACACCCCTAAACTCCAAAGTCTTTTACTTTTTTCTTTTTTCCTTTTTTTTTCTTCATTTTCTAAATAAAGCAACATAAAAAAATATTAAAATACTACTCCCTCCGTCCTAAAATTATTGTCCGCTATTGACTTTTTTAGTCTTTCTACTTCAAGTTTGACCATAATTATTTTCGTTTGTGTTATATAATACTTGATGAAAAATATATGAATGTATTGGGTTTTAAATGTATTTTTCATTGGTATAATTTTCATCAAGTATTATATATAACACAAATAAATATATTAATGGTCAAAGCTGAACAAAAAAGACTGGTCAAAGTCAAACTGGACAATAAAAATGGGACGGAGGGAGTACATAGTTTAAATAAAATAACTTACCAAATTTATACATTTTAAGGACTAATTATGTATGAACAAAATCAAAGAATTAACGGTGCAAACACTTAACAAATGTGGAATTAAAGTGAAAAAAGTATTAGTCGACTGTGACTCACACGATAAACACACATTTATTATAATTGATTTGTCCTAGCTGTATTCTTTAATGTAATTAGTGGTGATTGCTATTTACCCAAAATAGATATTGTATAGAGGCTATATGTAGGATATTGATATGTATGGAAGAGACACACAAGAATTATCCCAACTTACATGGTATCAGGTCATTAAAACTCTTCCCTTATTCCCTCCTCCAATACCGGATATCTCTTCCCTCTCCTCCTCTATAATCTTCTTCTACAACCCTAAAACCATCATCTATAAACCATATCGCCTCCCCTTCTCCTTCTCCATTCACTACCGCCTCTTCACAATAAGAACACAAGAACAAATCTCAACATCAGCAACTATGGCCATTAATGTTAAAGGTACTTCTTATTCATCCAATCATAAAGGCACCCCTAATACTTCCATTAATGAAACTTAACGCCTACCACCACTATGTAATTACTTCAATAGGGGCACATGTAAATTTGGTGATCATTGCAAGTATATTCACGATCATCATAATAGGGTGGGACTGACTTATTAACCGAACAGTGGTACCTCACAAAATTTTAGTCGACCTACTGGTAATCAATCTCTACACCATAATGTCACATGGGCTGCACCTGGTTCCTACCGCCACCGCCCAACAACAAGCCCAACACCCCCCTATACAACGCCTAGTCCAAGAGCAGACCTATCCACTTGCCTTTGCAGCCCCAATGCAAGTTGCAGGTAAACAGGCCCAACAACCTGTGGCCCATCAGTCACCCCACCAGGCCTTGTACTCGACACCATACCAACAGTCACCAAACAGTCGAGGATTGCTCGGACCAGCCCCCGCCTTCTACCCGTCACAAGCTACTTCGCTTCCTAGTTCATTTAGCACACCCTGCATGGCACATGGATACAGGTGCATCTTCTCATTGAAATTCTAGTACAAGTAATTTAAGTACCATTTTTAATAAGCGTTTATTCCCATCTGTACACGTTGGTGACGGTAATTCTATTCCCGTAACTAATAATGGCCATAACATTATTCCTTCCCTCCATCGCCCTTTACGTCTCCATAATGTACTTGTCACTCCTAACATAATTAAAAATCTCGTTTATGTTCGTCAGTTTACTGGAGATAATAACTGCACTATTGAATTTGACGCCTTCGGTTTTTTTGTGAAGGATTTCCTGACTCGTCATATCCTCCTTCGGTGTGACAGCTCGGGTGATCTCTATCCAGTTACCAAGCCGTCCACTATCCCTACTGCTTTTCTCTCCACAAGTTCCTCCACGTGGCATCAATGTCTCAGTCATCCCGGTGACAATGTACTACGGTCTCTTGTTTCTCATAAATTTATTTCATGCAGCTGGACAAAAGTTCTACACATGTTTGCCATGCTTGCCAACTTGGCAAACATGTGAAGCTTCCCTTCTACAGTTCGAATTCTATTGTTGAAAATTATTTTGATATTATTCATTCTGATTTATAGACCTCTCCTATTGTTAGTTTCAGTGGTTTTAAATATTATGTTCTTTTTCTCAATCATTTCTCTCATTACTTGTGGATTTATCCTCTTCGTAACAAATCTGACATGTTCGATAAGTTTTTGCATTTACGCTCTTATGTTAAAAATCAGTATAAAAGTGAAATAAAAATTTTCCAATGTGATCATGGTGGTGAGTTCGATAATAACCGACTCCATACACTTTTTTGCTAATAATGGTATTCAACTTAGATTTTCTTGCCCAAAAACCTCTCAACAAAATGGCAAGGCGGAAAGAATGATCCGCACAATAAATAACATCATCCGCACCCTCCTTTTTCAAGCACATCAGTACCTTTTGGGTCGAGGCCCTCTTAATCTTCTCCCATCAATCGCCATTAACAACGAAATCCCCTTCACAAGAATTTTCCAAAAAGAACCCGACTACTCCCGTTTACGCATCTTTGGATGCCTTTGTTACCCTCACCTTCACCCGCCTCACAAACTTGCTCCAAGTGCCACCCAATGTATTTTCTTTGGTTTTCCCGCCTACCACCGTGGCTTCCATTGCCTAGACCTTGAAACCAACAAAATCATTCTCACCCGACATGTTACCTTCGATGCAACCCAATTCCCATAGTGTTCCATGACACCATCCTATACATTTTTGGACCCTCCTCCCTCTCCCCTACTTAAACATATAATTATTGATCCCGCAAACACCACAACACCACCTCAACACGAGACCCCTCAACAACCACCTTTTCCTACCACCCCATCAAGCCATAATGGTCAGCCCACTAACACATCCCCTGCACCCCAATATCCAACAAACCAAAAAACTCACTCTGCCCAAACAACACGGCCCAATAACCGACACCATCAACAGCAACCCAACAACCCACTACCCATACCTCAACAACAACCCAACAACCCACCAACCGCAACCCAAAATCAATCATCACCAACCCAACAACCTCCTATGCACACAACCAACCTCGACGCCTCGACCCAACCTACACAACCTCCCACCGAACCACCCCGTACTCATCGCATGATCACTCAGTCTCAATCAGGCATTGTCAAACCCATTGAACGTCTCTCGCTTCATACTTCTTCTATATCACCCTTACCTAAATCTCCTTTCCTCGCTCTACAAACCCTCATTGGAATAATGCTATGTATGATGAGTATAATGCGTTAGTTGAAAATGGTACTTAGATTCTGGTACCACGACCCTCTGGTGTTAATTTGGTGAGATCTATGTGGTTGTTTAAGCATAAATTTCATGCTGACGGGACTTTGAGCCATTATAAGGCTCGTTTGGTTGCCAATGGCAGCAGTCAACAACTTGGTATTGATTGTGATGAGACCTTTAGTCCAGTTGTCAAACAGGCTACCATTCATACCGTTCTTAGTCTTGCGGTATCCCGCAAGTGGCCTATTCATCAGCTTGACGTTAAGAATGCCTTTCTTAATGGGGATTTATCTGAGACCGTATATATGCACCAACTGCCGGGATTTGTAGACTCCCGGTACCCTCACCATGTTTGCCTTTTACAGAAATCCTTATATGGACTAAAGCAGGAACCTCGTGCTTGGTTTCAAAGATTTGCAGGTTATGCTACTAGAGTTGGATTTTATCATAGTCGTTGTGACTCTTCATTATTTATTCTTCGAGAGGGCTCTCAAGTAGAGTATTTACTTATTTATGTGGATGAAATTATTCTTACAGCCTCCTCTACTGCCCTCCTACAGCAGATCATTGCTTCCCTACACAGTGAGTTTGACATGACTGATCTTAGGCCACTTAATTATTTTCTGGGCATTTCTGCTACTCGGCAGTCTACAAGTCTCTTTCTATCTCAGCGAAAGTATGCTACTGAGCTTATTGAGCGTGCTCACATGACCAACTGTAACCCTTCTCGAGCACCAGTTGATACAGAATCTAAACTAGGTCCCGAAGGTGTTCCGGTTCAGGATCCTACTTTATATCGCAGTCTTGCAGGTGGTCTTCAGTATCTCACATTTACCAGACAGGATCCTCGCGAGCCACATTTAGCTGCCCTTAAACATATTTTACGATACGTTCGAGGGACTTTGGATTTTGGTCTACACCTATATTCATCCTCTACCACTTCTCTTGTTGGATATACAGATGCAGATTGGGCGGGATGCCCATCCACACGACGGTCTACTTCGGGATACTGTGTTTTTCTGGGCGATAATCTACTTTCTTGGTCTTCCAAGCGTCAGCACACCATCTCCCGTTCTAGTGCCGAACACGAGTACGGGGGTGTTCCGAATGTTGTAGCTGAGACTGCATGGCTTCGGGCCTTCTTCGTGAGGTGCATTCTCCTCTTTCTACTGCCACTCTTGTCTACTGTGATAATGTTAGTGCCATCTATTTTTCTGCCAATCCTGTTCAACATCAACGGACCAAACATATTATGATTGGTATACATTTTGTCCGTGACATGGTTACTGCTGGTCAGGTTTGTGTTCTCCATGTACCCTCCCGTTATCAGTACGCATATATCTTCACCAAAGGACTTCCCTCAGCCTTATTTGAAGATTTTAGATCCATTTTGAGTGTCCGGCTCCCTCCCGCTCCAACTGCGGGGGAGTATTAGTCGACTATGACTCACAAGATAAACACACATTTATTATAATTGATTTGTCCTAGCTGTATTCTTTAATGTAATTAGTGGTGATTGCTATTTACCCAAAATAGATATTGTATAGAGGCTATATGTAAGATATTGATTTGTATGGAAGAGACACACAAGAATTACCCCAACTTACAAAAATAGAAAATACATCATCATCTTCTTCTTCGTATGAGCACTTGCAAAACACACACATGACACAGTCACATTTATTCAATTTTTGTTTTGGGTAAAGGGTTCACATAGTCACGTTTATTTAGAAAAACACTAACAAAAAATATACACGTAAACACATACACATACATAAAACATCAAAAAAAAGGGGGGGGGGTAATGGCGGATCGTTTGGCTAGCACAGACGATGAAGCCGTATAACACGGATGTAGGTGTGGTTTGGCTCCATGGGGTCATAACGCGCCCTATAACACCCCGTACCATGTGCTCTAAGAGAATAACGTTTTGTGACAATTAATTATTTTATTGATTACTATGAGAGCTTAATTTTTAAATCAGACCCTCCTATTAGCCAATAAAAGTCAAAATTGGCTTCCATTTGGTCAAACTAATTTAAACTTTTAAAAACTCATATGCCGAAGAAAAAACTAAAAAAAAGGGTAATTAACAAAACTATAGATATTAAATTTAATTAATTTATATATAATTGATTTTACAATATATCGTACGACCAGGCCTTCAATGGTGATCGAAGGGTTTGAGGGGTGATTGTACAATAAATTGCACTACCAGGCTTCAATGATGATCGAAGGTTGGGGGGTGTTCGCCCAAGATTGTTTTTCACCTGAGAATAAGAAATACGAAGACACAACGTTAAGTGATTACGCAGGGGTTGGACCCTGCGAACCACCTCCGGCGTGAGAGTAAGTATAAGTTATGGTTGTATAAGTGAGTGTGAGTAAAGAGTAAAGTGTTAAGTGAGCTTACCATAATCTTCTGCCCGTCTTACCTATTTATAGTAGATAAAATAGGCTTGAGGGCACCTCTGCACTAATATCGGAGAACATGGGGGCGTCCCATGCTTTTAGGTAACCGTTAGGGCTTAGTGACCCACGTTCTCAAACTTGGTGGGAAAGCCAGGGATGAGAGGGAGATCGTGGGTTTGACCAAGTCAGGATGGTCCTCTGTCCTTTGTTCCATCGTCAACCATACCCCGAAGGGCTTAGGGCTTCGAGTGGCGAATTCCCCGTAGGTAACCTTCGTGCGCACGAATGGTTTGAAGCCAATGAACATTTGGGAGGACGTGACCGCCTTCGTGCATGAGGGCTTCGACGCCGGGGGTGTCCGTCGACTGCTGGAGGGTACATCATCAAGCCCCCCAGTCGAAAGTGATGCCTATGAACGAGGAGGCGTTGCTTTCGACTTCAATCTGCGAGCAAAATCAGCTTGTTTTGCACACAACGGTATACACAATTTAGGCGCTTACGCCTCTTAATGCGCAATAATGCTACCTAATCATGTCTAACAACTCGCTACAGTAAATCCCCAAGACCCATTTACCTCGGTTGACTAAAACGACTTTTCAGATTTAAAATACATTTTAAATCCGGATAAGATTATCAAGGGGACACGTGTGCGGTGTATATGCAAATTTGAAAAGAGTATTTAAAGGGTGTTAGATGAAACCCTAGACCATTTTACCTTCTCCACCCACTTTTACACGCAATAAACTTCCATCAGCTACCGGCTTCGAGCAAAAGGTAAAGTCATCTCTTATTCTTTTCCTTAGCTTTGATTAATTATGGATTCAAAATTTATCATCAAACAAAAAAAATGTACTATGACATCCCAAGACTTGCACAAATTTCTTGCTCAATACCCCATTCCCCAAGAGTATAAAATCATGCTCCCAAAACCAAATCAAGGTATTTTCGATGCTCCAAAAAATTTCGTAGGGCTTTATACTCATTCGTTTAGCCAGTCGAACCTTAGGATACCTATTCATCCTTTGATTCTAGAAGTATTACAGTACTATGAGGTACACATTTCCCGATTTAACACCTTTGGCCTTGCCAAACTCATGACATATATTGTGATGTGTAAGGCTTACGGATTTGAGCCTACACTTGAGGTGTTGAGGGGGTTTCTAAACTTGTATCCTGGTGGGAACTGGCTGACCCTAGCGAAAAGGCCTGAAGGGGATGTTCCCAATCTTATTCTGAAGCCTTTTACGAATATAAGAGATTGGAAAGGTAGTTTCTTTTATGTTCATTATCGCCCCACCTCAATATCCAAGATTGCTAAACGAGGCCTTCAGATTTGATGCTAAGCGCTTCAATGACCCTCTTCCTTATAAAGTTCGAAGGAATCCTCTGTCCGAGCCTATTCTGTTTATGGCTGGGATTGCTCAAAGCTAGGAGAGGTCTCCCGCGAAGCCCATGATTATGTATCATAGAAAAAGTATGTGTACATCAACTTTCTTTAAGTAGGACCAATTAGCGCTGATATTTATCTTTTCTTGTTTCTTGTTTTGCAGAGATGGCTTTCAGGAACTTTATGCACCAGGATATTGATGAAGATTTGAGTTTCATGCCTATGGAGCAGGCTGAAGGGTCCTATGGCGTTAGGTCGCCATCTGTTTCAGTCAATAACAATGATGTTGATGTTGTCAAAGCTGAGCCTGTCGCCTCTGCCCCCATAAGTGCTATTGGAGGGTCCTTCTCAACTGGTCGAGAATGTGGCTGATTACAGCAGATGAGGAGGTACGAATCACGGGGTTCTACAGGTATTACGGATAGGTTGAAGAATAGGAAAGGGACCAGTGGTAAGGCTCTCAAGTCCACCACCAAAAGGAAAACTCCTCTCCCTACCTCTGCATCCAGAGCCGTCCGACAAAAAGGTGTTGAGGGTAGGAAGACTATGAAGTCTGCCTTCGAACTGCCAGATGACTGTGAAGAAATGCATGGTGTGCACTTGTTTCTGAATTTATAAAAAATACTTATTGCTATGTCTAACTTTCCCATTGGTATTTCATTTGTCGCAGGCCCTGCCTTGACACCAACGAGCTTCCCAATGCCCTTGCCTGTTATCGCATTGTGGATCATGTCACCCCTCCGAGCTGGAAAGGATTTCTAGACAACATGTCCATAGAAGGGGTATGCGATTTGCACGACAAGAGTGTCGTAAGGCAAGCTGTTTTGGACAATCATCTGAATGGTCGCACAAGGGAGTTGCTCCAGGCTGTAACGAAGGCTAGGCAGGAGATGAATGTGATGTTGGATAGGGATAAGCATAGGGACAAACAATATCCTGAGTTTGAGGCCAAATGTGAGAAGATTGAGAAGGACTTTGACAAAAATACCCTCACCCAAGACCTCCGAGACAGGATTGCTAAGCTAGAGAAGGAGTTGGCTGTCACAACAGCTGAATGTGGCAAGCTTAAGCTGGAGGAGGCCAAGGTTGTGAGCCTCACATGTCAAGTTGCTGTTCTAGAAGCTAAGTGTGCAGGTTTGGAGAATGAAAGATCTAGGCTTGGAGAATTAGAGATCAAGATGAGAGAGGAGGTTGATGGCCTATAGATGCGCTACAAAATGCTGCAGAAGGATCGTGCAGATGTAGTGTCGAAGGTAGTGCCATATATTGCCATGGAGTTATATCACAGTGACGAGGTTGGAGCCGTCATGTGGAAGCTGATTAAATCAGCTATTTTCATGGACGATGTCATGCATTGGAGGAGGTGGCTAAGACTGGCGAGCATGTGGACCTCTCCAAGGTTGAATGTTATCGTCCCTCATCAAAGGTTGAGTACGAAGAAGCGGGAAATGCATTTGCTACTGCAGAGTACCCCTTCTTGCTCGAAGCTACCAAAGATCCTATGGCACCTCTTGAAGATCTGCTTTCCAAGAAGCCTCGAAAGATCAAGCTTACTACTCCTACAAAGAAAACAACTTCTGCCAAGCCTATCTCAGCTCTGCCATCTCCAACTCCATCTCCCAAGAAGAAAGATTGAAGGCTGCCATGTCTGCAGTAATTTGGTTCTAAGGGTGGCATGTACCCTTTCTAAAACAATTTCTTATGATGTTCTGTTTGTTTGTTAAACAATTTGTGATTGTGGTATGTGGCTTCGGCCAAAAACAATATTGACTGGGCTTCGACCGTTTTATGCAGGTAATAGGGTGTAGGCCCTAGTTTTGAATGGAATTAAGTAGGGAAATATCCCTACGCACTTTAAATATTTATCTTGTGCACTTCTCGTACGCCATTTTTCCGACACTTAAATTTTACAACCTAAGGTGTAATAACCTCATTGCGTGTAAATTACAACACCAAAAATATTGTGACCAATTTTGATCACTGACAGAGGGTCACGACCCACTCTATCTTTAATCCTTTAAGTCTCATGGCATGTTTTTTATTTACCATAAACTATTAGGAGAGTTAATGTGAATGTGTTGGTAGGCTTTAGTAGTTGAGGCGTTTGTTACACCTTATGCCTTTCCTTTCAACATTGAAACTCATAAACGACTTGGCTGAACAAATCTTTGTGTCTAAGAAACGAAGCAAGAGATTTGTGGGAAATATATTATATCATTGAATTGGTAGAGAGGATTACATCATTTTGAAATGAACACTAAGACAACTACCAATAATGCTTGCTTTCCCATGAGAAGCTTTTAATACAAGAATGAAAAGTAAAAAGTACTTCTTTAATCATAGAACTTTTGAAGGTTCGTACCATTCTATGTTCTGTCGATGGGTTCTCCGAGAAGAGTGGCCAGCTTGTATGCACCATTGTCGTAGGCTTCAGCTATAACGTAGGGTCCTTCCCAAGTAGGTCCTAGCTTCCCCTGTTATTCTGCCTTGCTTGCACTATTAAGGCGTAGCACGTACTCTCCAGGCTTGAAGGTGGAAGGTTTGACCCTCTTGTTGTAGTAGCCTTCTATCTTGTGTTTGTGCATAGCTTCTCTGATTGAGGCTATTTCTCTCCTTTCTTCCAACAGATCAAGTTCTCCCTGATCCCTTCGTCATTCCTAGAGGCTTCAAATATGGCCACACGCTCTGTGTGCACACTTAGCTCCGAATGGATTACAGCCATTGCTCCATATGTGAGGCTGAAGGGGGTTTCGCCATGGTTTGACTTGGGTTGAGTCCTATGAGCCCATAACGCTTGAGGAAGTTCGTCTACCCACCCATGATGACTTCGTCCCAGCCTTTTTTCGATTCCCTTGATTATGTCTCTGTTGGTTACTTCCACTTTCCCATTGCCTTGTGGATGATAGACGAAAGTGAAAGACTGCTTTATCATTAAACCCTTACAGAAATCATAAAAGACTCCTTCAGAAAATTGCTTGCCTTTATCGGATACGATGATGTGGGGCACTCCGAATCTCCTTCTTCGCCCATCCAGCATTTCCCTTGTTTTATCCAAGTATTATTTAATGACGGGCTGCCTGGCTTCATAGGAGCCTTTTACTTGGTTTGCCACCAGCTGAGAATCTACATAGATAGTGAGAGCCTTGACAGTAAGGCTTCGTATTCTGCTTCATTGTTGGTGGGTTCGAATTCAAAACGAAGCGCATAGGTATGCTCTTTCCCTTCGGGGGTGACCAACATTAACCCTGCTCCGGAACCATCGGAGCTTGATGCTCTGTCTGTGTAAAGCTTCCAATCATCTTGTATTTCGATGAGCTTAGCCTTGGGCTCATCTTTATATTTGTTTGGTTCGGAAGGTGTTTCCGCTAAGAAGTCTGCAAGAATCTGCCCTTTGACAGAGTTTCGATCTTTGAACTCTATCTCGTGCTCTCCAAGCTCGATGGCCCATTTTGCCACCCGTCCAGACTTTTCAGGTTTCGACAATAACGTCGGAGCCTCCTTGCTGCGTAGATTAGGGCTAGTATGAGCTTCTCCAATGTAGGGTAGTTAATTTCTGCTCCTTGCAAGACCCTGCTAACAAAGTAAATTGGGATTTTCCTTTTGTTTCTTTCTGCCAGTAGGACAGCGCTGATGCTCTCCATTGAGGATACGATATACATAAACAACACTTCGCCTTTGATTGGGGCTGTAAGTGTTGGAAGTATCTCCATAAACTCCTTCATTTTTTGGAAGGCAGCCTCCGCATCCTGACTCCATTGGAAGGTCTTCTTTTCGACGCAGCCTTTAAGCGTCTTAAAAAATGGTAGGGACCTGTCTGCTCCCTTCGACAAAATCGGCTTAGTGCAGCCAATTTTCCGTTTAAGCTTTGTACTTCCTTCAAACATTTCGGAGGCCGAAGATTCGTAATTGCCTTGACCTTTGAAGGGTTAGCTTTGATCCCTTGCTTTGTAATCAAATGCCCCAAGAGTTGCCCTTCTTTTTTTTGGGTAAAAAGGATTCACCCTGGTAAAATATATTAAAAAATGAACCAACTAAGTACAATGGAATGTGGATGACGTGCTACATTAACCTCAAGCTGAGCTTGAAATACCAATGAAACTCGCTAGTGACATGCCACTAAGCGTTACAAAAGCAAGAAAATACAAATGCTAAAACCCCAACAGGGAACATCCATCTAATAACACATGAATGACTCCACCTATCTGCCCATCGCTTCGAAGGAGATTGATGAATCAGATGAGCTTGCCTCCTTAAAAACCCTTTCCAAGAAAAAACCAGTGGGAAAACCTTGGATTAGGGAAAAGAGTATAGCACTCACCTGGATCTCCAACGAAAAACCATGAACACCCATAGCATACTCCAACGAAAACCCTCTATCAACCAACTTCCCGAGCCAAGAATCGAATCAAGCCCACCATCGTGAATGTAAAGAGAAAGAGGTACCGCCAAACCCAGCAGTCTCTCGATTCGACGCCTTCTTGAATCTGCATGTAAGAAGCTTGAGCCTAACCGTAGACTTGATAATATAAATAACTTGAACTTCCGATCTTCTTTGTCTTTGCTTGAAATCTCGTTTTTTCTTTCTTGCCAAATGTAATAGGAAGCAAAAAAGAAGCTTGGAGACAGCACTTTTAACCGACCGAGACTTCGAAATAGGAATAAGAAAACGGGTCACATCCTCCAACGAGTCCGAAATATCCCGAAACCCGCAAACATCTTCAAAGAAAACCAAACCTGAAACGAGAACACACAATCAAAGAATAAATGATCATGAGAATCAGGTTGAGTCCTGCATAGAGGGCACACCAATACATCATTATTTGGATCATGATGGCCCTCATGATATCTCAACATATCTTGAGTCCGAAGCCGTCTTTTCATAACAAGCCAAAGATGGAACGCATGCCTTGGAATACGGTGAGAAAACCAAACAAGATGATACCAATTCACATCAAGACCCCTAGGACGAATAGAATCCCATGCAAGAGAAACTGAAAAGGGCTTCATGGAATCATCATAACACCAGAATAGCTTATCCTCCATATGATCTATCAGATTAGGAACCGTAATAAACATAATACCCGAATACCGATTCCCCCAATTACTAGGCCAAGACCACGAATTCCCGTTAATCACATCATGAACAGTAGAACTAGGAGAGAAGCCAGCACGATGAATATCCCTAGAAGAGAAAACCAGCGACAAAGGACCTTCAGGGCACCAATGATCAAACCAAGCAGAAGCCGACCTCCTATTACCAAGCTTATATCAAAAGAAACTACGAACAAGCTGTCTAAGCTGAAGGATCTTCCGCCAACTCCGAGTCATATTACCCCGGCAAGGAGTATCCCAAAAGTTACACCCCCTCAACCTATACATATGAATCCATTTAACCCATAGGGAATCCTTGCAAGTAAACAAATGCCAAATATGAGAAGCAATGAGGACATTATTAAATGAAACAATCCTCCGAATACCAAGACCGCCCTCATGTTTGGGTAAACAAACAACATCCCACGCAACCTTGGACTTACCTCTCGAGCCATCACCAGAAAACCATAAAAACCCTCTCATAAGCTGCTCAAGGTCATGAACAATACTAGATGGGAGAATAAATATAGAAGACCAATAAATATGCATAGACAACAAAACCGACTGAATAAGCTGTAAACGACCAGCGAAAGACAACGATTTGTTGCGCCAATCCTTGATACGATTCGATAACCTCTCCACTAACTCTTTGCAATCCCTAAAAATCAACCGCGTAGTAATCAAAGGAACCCCCAAGTACTTAACAGGCAAAACCCCTTCAGCGAAAGGAAGAATCTGAAGAATAGCAATTTTAACATGATTAAGCACATTACAGAAATATGCCGTGCTTTTGGGTAAACTTAGAGTAAGGGAAGCATGCTTAAATTCATCCAAAGCCTCCATAATAACCCCGGCCGAATTCGCATCACGATGAGCTAATAAAAACAAATCATCTGCGAAACAAAGATTAATAATACCTAATTGAGAGCATTTGTGATGAGTAAATAAACTGGAATCTCTAACCCTCCGCTTGAGCATAAGCGATAACACCTCCATAACCAGCGTAAACAAATAAGGAGATAACGGATCCTCTTTCCTCAGCCCCCACTTACCCTTAAAATAGCCATGAAGAATACCATTCACACTAATCGAAAAAGAGGTGGTACACACACATTCCATAATCCAATGCACCATACGCGAGTGAAACCCAAAACTAATCAGAATATTACGCAAAAACTGCCAATCAACAGTATCATAGGCTTTATGAATGTCCACTTTGAAGGCACACCTAGCAGGACCACGATCAAGATGATAATTATGCATGAGCTCCTGAGTAAGCAAAATATTATCCGAAATCTGTCTACCCGGAACAAAAGCAGATTGGTTCGACCTAACCAAAGTAGTAAGACTATCCTTGATACGGTTGGCAATAATCTTACTAATGCACTTAAACAACACATTGCAACAAGATATACGCCTAAAATCATTAATCCGAGTAGGAGAATTAACTTTAGGCAGGAGGGCAATAATAGTATGGTTTACCTCTTTCAGAAGCTTACCATTAACGAAGAATTCCTGAACCGCCCGAATAATATCATCAGCAATAATATCCCATGCCCCCTTTGAAGAAAGCCGCAGAAAAACCATCAGGACCAGGCGATTTATCATCACCCATAGAAAAGATAGCATCTCTAACTTCATTAGGAGTAAAATCACGAACCATATCCAACACAACATGAGGATCAAGCGTGGAAGAGAAAAGGTTACTAGCATCAAACGGAACATATAACCCCTCTTGACCAAGAAACGCAATAAAATGAGTAACAAAAGCATTAGGGACTTGATCATCCACGTACATAACACCATTACCATCACTAATAGAATCAATCCGACTCCTAGCCTTCCTACTTTTAACCACTTTATGAAAATACGCCGAATTAGAGTCCCCCACCCGAAGCCAATCAACTTTCGCCTTTTGCTTAAGAAAACGTTCCTTCGTAAGAATAGCTTCATTGTACGCGTTAAGATAGCAGGCTTCTTCCTCACGAATATCAGAATTGAACGGATCTAATTCAAGAGCTTGTTGAACAGTGTCCAATTCATGACGAAGTTTCACGACTTTATCATGAATATTACCCTCATTAAAAGCAATCTCAGCTTCTTAAGATATTTAAGCTTATTCACCACTTGAAACATGTGAAAGCCACTAAAAGGCTTACACCAATATTCTGAACCGTAATTTAAACGAGAATTCTGCACAAGGATGTTAGAAAACTTAAAGGGCCTAGGTTTAAATTTAAAGGAAGTAGGAATATTAAGAATAGCAGGAGACTGATCAGAAATATGGTACGGTTGAAATATAGCATGAGCTCCAACAAAAGAATCCGTAAAACCAAGATTAGCCATAATACGATCAATCTTCTTCAATGTACCATCAACACCTTTAGACTTCTGATTCCATGTGAATTGTAACCCGGTCCGATTAATATCAGCCACCTCGATCTCATCAACACACTCCTTAAACTCCCACATAGCTATATCAATAACCGAGGACCCCGCTGCCTTGTCTTCCAAATTCAAAGCCGAATTGAAATCTCCAAGAATACACCAAGGACGCAATTGAACAACCTGCTTGTGTGCACCAATATTATCCCAAAGAGGTCTCCGATGCGTGTACCTGTTATGAGCATAAACAAAAGAACAAAAAAGCTCCTTTTTATCCTCCTTGAAACGAACAAATGTGTGAATAACTTGGTCTGTCATGTAAATCATATTGAGGTCAACATCATCCAAGTTCCAACCTAAAATGATACGAGACCCTTTATCACACAAATGACCATTAGAAGTCCAATCCCACCTACGAAAAACCTTAGCACATAAAACCTGAAGACGAGAGTTAGAAATATGAGACTCCAATATAGCACATATAGAAAGCTTATTCTCACCGAGAACCTGACGAACCTCCTTTTGTTTAGGGGATTGGTTCATTCCCCTTATATTCCATGAAGCAATACTATACATGAGGAACCTCGCCAGGAAGTGCACCGCTTCGCTCTTAAGATTAATCTTCTTAGTGCTCGATTTATCAAACATATCTATGGCCTCATCAACTTCACTATCACTATCCAACGTATACGTACCCGTCCTTAAATGTATTAGAAGCAATGTCACCCGTCTCGAATGGATCCTCGCCACTAGGGACCGCAAAGGAAGTTTTCAATGAGACTAAATGAGATGGGACATTACCTTTACTGATCGTCGCGTTAGTGGACACACTAGGGACACTCGTACCATTTTTCATTTCATTGCCCAGATCACAAGCAGAAACATCCTCATTACTATCATTGCCCAAGTCGTTAGGAGAGGGTTGAGGTCTAGTAGAAGTAGTACTAATATCAGGTTGTGAATCCACGTTAAGACCACTCGAAGAAGATGGCCCTCCACCTTTCTTAGGCTCCCATCGATAATGAAATGCAACCTTCGGTTTAGTAAGCCGAAGACCATCAGTATGCTTTTCCTTAGTAGCTTGCTTACCTTTACCCTTACGCTTGTTGACTTCCACAAATCCATCATCATGAACAACTTGTTTCACATTAGTAGCAATGTTTTTAGGACACGCCTCATCAGTATGACCAAAAATCTTACAAGTTTCACATCTTGGTGGCTTCCATTCATATTCGACATCAACACGCTCCAAAGAATGCCCACTCCCATTAGGAAAAGGAATAGCCACCACCAAAGAATCCAATAACGCATTACAAGAAGAAACTTCCACAAGAGCACGAGCATACGAATTTCTACCCCATGACTTGAGACACATGGTGCTAGTATATGAATCCAACATAATTGGACGGCCTATTTGTGTTGTAATCAAGCTCAGCCCAATCTCCGAATAAGCCACAATAGGAACGTTATGTAACTTGACCCAAACTGGAACCGATGTAATCTCATCCTTTTTAAGCTTAGAGTTAGGAGTCCAAATATTTAAAATGATAGGAACAAGAAGAATTAACCACAGACCAGATTCTAAGACTTGATCCATACCCTCTTTGGTTGCGAACTGAAACAAGAAAAATCCATTATTCAACATAACCCGTTCCAAACCAAATTTAGTCCAAGTATTCTTCACATAATTCTCCACAATGGGAAACGCAAGTGGCTTCCCAATAAAATAGCCATAAAGCGTATTAGTGAACCTAGATGAAACCTCATCAACCGCTTATATTGGTATAGTGACATTCGCCCCCACAACACAATTTTCATTACGCATTTCAACAATGTTAATAGCCTTAGGAACACTTTGAGATTTAAACATAGCAGCATATGGTGTTTTTAAAGGCTCATTATGCATGGAATTTGACGAATCAGTAGCAAGGCTAGTATTAAGAGGTAAATTCGTGCCAACAGGTGTAGTGACCCCATTCGTAATACCTACTTCAGCCATGCAAGGACTCCCACCAGAACCCGCAATATTCGAATCAATAATAGGATCAACCAAATTACCCTTAACACAACTCGACATACCATCCTCAACAGAAACATTAGTATCAACATTCAATTGCGAAACAGAAGACATACCTTGCCCAACAGGATTGACGTTAATAGGAGCATCAAAATTCGATTTCGTAGGGGGCACGATACGGTGAGCTTTTTTCAAAATCGACTTAAGAATTGGAGCATCCCCTAATAGATTGGAACCCTTAGCATTCGCAGATTTGTTACCATTTGAAGCATTCGCAGATTTGTTACCAACTTGATTATCCAATGACAATGAATTCTCCATAGCCAATAGCAGCAAATAAAAAGACCAAAGAAAAAAATCCTAGATGACAAATTGACCAACAACAGCAGCAGCGCAAAAACCTCAAAAACGAAACCCTAAAATGGGTTTAGTGACATCATAAAGACAAAACTCTCACATGATTAATGATTGGGAACAATGAAACGCATTAATGAATGAAAGAACAATTAGCGAAACCCTAAAAATCCAACGCAAACCCTACCACAAACGAGCGGCACCCTAATAAAAAACCAACTAAAAAGAAAAAATCAAAGATTAATCCACAAGAGTTGGAGTGTTATAGAGGATTAAACACGATTAGCAGCAAGAGGAACGATTGGAGGATTGAAAATCATGGGAACACTTGAAATCGCCCATACTAGGGTTTTTTTTTATAGGGATCTGTTCAATTCAGAATTTCTTTGGGTTTAGCTTCATGTTGATTGCCCAGAGTTGGTCGAAGGTCTCTTGGATGTCGAGAAGCAGGTCCTCTTCCGTTTTGCTCTTGATAACCATGTCGTCAACATAAGCTTCGAGATTTCTCCCTATCTGCTTGCTGAAGGCTTTATCTACGAGTCTTTGGTAGGTTGCCCCTGCGTTCTTCAATCCGAAAGGCATTTTTCTGTAACACTATACGCCTTTGCTTGTGTAGAAGGCTGTCTTCTCTTCGTCCTCCTTGGCCATTTAGATTTGATGATACCCTTTGTAGGCATCTAGGAAACACTTCCGTCGAAAGCCTGCTAAGGACTCTACCTTCCAATCGATCTCTGGCAAGGGGTAGCAGTCCTCCGGGCATGCTTTGTTGATATCAGTAAAGTCAACACACATGCGCCATCCTCCGTCACTTTTCTTTACCATCACTGGGTTTGCCACCCAAGTTTGGTATTTGACTTCCCTAAGGATCCCTGCTTGTGTTAGCTCATCTACTTCCTTACATGCAGCGGCATTCCTTTCAAGGGATAGGCTTCTCCTTTTTTGTTTGATGGGCTCAATGTGCTTGTATTCGTTGAGCATGTGTTACGTGTCGAAGGGATTTCCATCAATCACCAGCATTCTTGGAACTCCTGTCATGTTAGAATATGTCCATGTAAAAACATCAAGGTTAGTTTGTAATAGCTCCATAAGCTTTGCCTTGAAGTTCATTGGAAGCTGCTTTCCTATCACGACTGTTTTTTCGGGGTAGCTTGAGTTTACTACCACTCAGTCTTCTATGTCTGCATAACTTAGAATGGCCATCGGAGGCTCCTCCGGTCCTTCTTTAACTTTCTTGACACCATACGCCTTACTGTCTACTCCGTAATTCGAATGAACAGTCCCTACTCCGAAAGGAGTTTGGAACTTGATGGCTGCGTGTATGGTGGAGTCCACCATACCCATTTTTTGCATAGCAGTCCTTCCTATCAGCAAATCATAAGGGGAATCTGACCTGACTATGATGAAGGTGAGAGTTTCCATTCTGGACAAGGGCCCTTCTCCAATTGTGATTTCCAAGGGCACCTCTCCGAGAGGCCAAGAGTGTTTGCCAGAGAACCCTACCAAGGGTACTTTTGAGTCTACCCTGCGAGCGTATTGATGGTTTGAGCTTTAGGAAGCAGTGCTCGTAGATTATTTCGCAGGAACTTCCACAGTCCATGTATGCTCGGCTCACCTCCCTGTTAGAGACCTACACCATGATGACAACGGGATCAGTTGAAGGTGTCTGCCCTAGAATGGATGGAAACGTTATCTCCCCTACACTTCATAGCTCTCCATCTGCTTCTTTTCTCTTTAGGGTTGGATCCTGTCTGTGCACCATCAGTATTGGGGCTTCTGTAGGGATGGTTTCTTTCTTGCTTCCTTTCCATTCGCCCAACTGGGTCTCAGAGACATTATCCCTTCCTTTCTTGATGCCTTTTACCAGATGTGCCAGTTGCCCGAAGCGCACTGCCTCTTCAATTTTCTTCTTCAACTCTCTGTAGCTGTTAGTTTCGTGCCCATCGTCCTCGTGAAAGTGGCAAGATTGCCGACATGTCCTGCCTTTACCCGCCGATATGCGAGGGTGGGTCAAGGACTTGGCAGCTTTCTCGATGTTGAGGATTTCCCTAGGAGAGACCAAGTTTGCCAAGAGCCTATGGTTTGAGCCTTTGTTATAGGGAGCGAAGCGGTCTCCGCTCTTCTTTCTGTTCTTGGATCCTTCCCAGGAGGGCCCTCTGGAGAACTTGTCGGAGGCTTTTCTTTGTTTGACCAGAGCTCCATTGGCTACTACTTCCTTGGATTCGATCCAAGTATAAGTGCTTTCCATGAGTTCCTTGTAAGTGGTCAGAAGATCGGTGGATAGAAACTTCACCAGACTTCGTGTTCATAAACCATGCATGAAACCGGAAATCCTTTGCTCTTCGTGTAACCCTAGAATCTGCAAGGTTTATGGGTAAAAAGGATTCACCCTGGTAAAATATATTAAAAAATCAACCAAATAAGTACAATGGAATGTGCCTGACGTGCCACATTAACCTCAAGCTAAGCTTGAAGAACCAATGAAAAATGCTAGTGACAGGCCACTAAGTGTTACACAAGCTAGAGAATACAAATGCTAAAACCCCAACAGGGAACATCCATCTAAGAACACATGAATGAATCCACCTATCTGCCCCCCGCTTCGAAGGAGATTGATGAATCAGATGAGCCTGCCTCCTTAAAAATCCTTTCCAAGAAAAAACCCAACCTGGATCTCCAATGAAAAATCATGACCTCCAATTGCATAAGCCAATGAAAACCCTCTATCAACTATCTTCCCAAACCAATAATCAGCGCTGAGATCCACCATTAGGAATGTAAAAGAGAAGAAGGCAGCTGCCAAACCCGTAACAGGTCTCTAGTATTCGACATCTTCTTGAATTTGCACGTAAGAAGCTTGAGCCAACGACGACATCACCATATTCCAGATTCTTTTCACCACATAAAGCGTTCCAATTAGCTTGGTTCAACACATATTCAGGAAGAATAGTATTATCAAATGGATTAACACAGCTAACACGGACATCAACCTAGTACCCTAAACCGATTTTCCTCTGGAGAAAAAAACGATTTTCTTTTATCCCTAACAACTATACAATCGAAAGTCTGTCCTAAATCCAATTCTCTTCCACCTCAATCTGCTATAGCTACTATCATTCATGGTGTGTAATTGTTGCAGTTTGGTCGTGTGGTTTGGAACTAGGGTTTTTTTTCTTATCGTCGTTTTAGGGTTTATTAGGAATCGCATTATTCTGATTATCTTGTGACCATGAGGGGTATTGGTTAGATGCTGTGTTTCGTACTTTATTGCATGTCTTAACTTGCTTAAGACAATCGTTGTGAAGTTGGACGTGGAGCTTCTTGATATCTGGTTTTGTTCGATTAGGGTTTGCTACTTTTTAGGGTTTTTATTTTAATCATTTTTCTGCTATTGCTTTCTGTTATTATGGCGAATGTTGGTGATGGTAAGGTGGACGTGGATGCCTTGAAGGCTAGTATGCAGCGTTTTAAGGATCTAGAGGCTGGTAATGAGGGTGATACGGTTAAGCCAAGATTGGCTACTAGGGTGTTGCGAAACCCTAATCTTGGTTTGGATACTAATGTTGAACCAGTTGCTAATGTTATCTCTGGGATTGTTTCTGATGATACTCGACTACCACAAAGTGCTATACCTAAAGATACTATGGAACAAACGAGCCTAGAAACTGGTTATACACAAGTTGAGGGAAAAAACATGGAGGATGCATCGTTTTGGGCAGAAGGACCTGATGTTATTTCGACTTCAATGAGCATGCATGGTTTCCCTCCTCTTTACGATACGGTTGGGTCCACACTTAATCCTAAATCTGTGTTGGGTGCGTCTAATGATCATGGTGGTGTGGATATTGGTAACGAGGCTAATCTTCCTTGTGGAGATAACGTAAAGGTTGCTCATCTAGCTGGTAGGTTGCATGGTTTACAAACAAGTGCTCCTTTATCGACTGTGGAAAAATCTAAAGGTACTATGCCTATTGTTCAAAGTGCGGAGGTTAATGCATCACCTAAGTCCTATGTTGGTGCTACTAGTGGTACAAATTCGGCAAGTGTCAAAGGTAAATCTAACTTTCGTCCCCTAAAGGTTGATAATGTGTTTGCAGGTGTCGATGTATCCATACCGCGTAAAGTGGTTGAAACAATTAGTACTAAATTTGAGTACACTATTTACGGGTATTTTATTGGAAAGCGTATCGCTTTTCCGGTGGTCGAATACTTTGTTCGTAACAACTGGGCTAAGTATGGGTTATAACGTATTATGATGAATGCAAATGGTTTCTTTTTCTTTAAGTTTGATTCCCAGGTTGGCTTGGACGCTGTTTTAGAGGGAGGCCCGTGGATGATTAAAAATAGCCCCATTATACTTTAAAAAATGGACTATGAGTACTAGCTTGACGAAAGATGAGTTAACCCGGATCCTGGTTTGGGTTAAATTACATGATGTTCCATTGCAGGTGTTTAATGAGGATGGTATTAGTATTATTGCTACGCATATTGGTAAGCCTATCATGCTTGATTCCTACACTAGTTCTATGTGCATTGATTCTTGGGGTGGGAGTAGTTTTGCTCGTTGCTTAATTGAGATTGACTCTAGTGTTGCCCTTAAGGAATCTATCACTGTAGGTGTCCCGTATATGGATAGTCTTGGTTTCTCTTCAGAAACCATTAGGGTAAGAAAAAAAATCTTCCATCCCTAAACGAAACTCTCTCTATGTGTGGCGATTTCCGGCCGCCACCACCATGATTTTTTCGGTCCAAAATTCACTCCCTATCTCGTATCTCTATCTATTAACGAGTGTCTATTCCTTGTTAACTGGTATGCAATCGATTTAGGTGGTGTTTTCATTACTGGTGGCGGCCGGGAGATTATATTTTCTTTTATATAAATCGTTACACTTTGGTCGATCAAGAAAACCCTAATTTGTTGTTACCTTTCTCCTTGATCGTTGTGGTTATTATGTGTGTTGGTGATATGCTATTAATGTATAACCCTTTCTAGGGTTTCTTTATATCCTTTGATTCTTGATGGTGATGTACATATATGCGGCTATTTGCGCTGGTATATGTATATCGGTACGTGAGTTCTATATCTGATTCAAGATTATGTATGTGGGTTTTGAGAGTTGTTTATCATGTTTATCATGTTATGCTATCTGTTTATGGATCGCTGCTGGTGTGTGTGGTAAGTTAGGGTTCTTATACCCTATTACTTGTTATTCTTTGATCCTGCTGCTACTGAACTTTTTTTGCGGATCGATTATGCGTTGGTTGTGGAAGTTAGGGTTTGTTAAACCCTATTTGTATGTTGCATCGTGATGCTTCCCATCTGGATCAGCGGGATTGATGCATTCATGCTTTTACGTGGTTAGGGTTTGTCGATAACCCTAGGTCGGTTGCTAATTGGTTTGTTACGGCGGCTGTATTGATGCTCTATATGGTGTACGCTGATGTTCACTCTTATGGCTGGTTCGTTATCTTTGGAAGTTAGGGGTTCACCCTATTTGTTACCATTACTACGTTCTTTGGCAGATTCTAACTTGGAACTCATGATGAGCCACTTCTACGAGTGGTCAATGATGGTTAGGAGCTCCTATTGTGGATGTGCGTTGGTTTTATACGTATTTGTTGGTTATTCTTATTGGTGTTCAGTTTTGCATCTCAACATACACCTTTGGAGCGAGTTTTGAGCTTGCTGCTCTATCCGTGGTTTTAGAGTCCCTCACCAACCGTTGTGTGAAACTTGTGAACTGTAATTCAATTTGAGGATCATGATATTGTATATTTTGACGACGCTGGAAGTTTGGACTACTATGGTGAATTGAAGACTCAAGTATTTCTACTTGAAGTGCATTTATTTTTTATTCTTTTTGTCGTTGTAGTCTGATGTTTAGTTATAAGTGTGGTCTGTCACGCTTATATTGTAAGTTATAGGAATGATGTTGCATTCCTATAGGAGAGTCTGTAAGTGTCCTACGGGACTGAGATGATGGATTCACCCTCATCCTTTGTACTTCAATGTTTTTGGCGTAATATATTTTACCGGGGTGAATTAACCCTTTTACCCAAAAAAGAATGGAGACCCCAAAGGTGTGATATTTGTTTGATTTTTGGCCACTTTGCTGATTCTTGTCCTAAGCAAGTTGTTAGTACACATGTTGTGGAGGTTAATAATGACGGGTTTCAACAAGTGGGTAAAAAGGGTAAATCTAAGAGTAAAGAAAAGAAAAATGGGAATCTGTTTACTGGGGTGCCTGTTGGTAAGAATATGCAATATAGGACTAAAGCGGTCACTCCTCCGTCTACTAGCACACCCTCTCAAGGGGAACCTAGTAATAGTAAGTCACCAATACTAGCTATCCTCCCCCTAAGGTAAGTGACCCAACTTTGACTGCAAATGTGTCTACATCTAATTCGTTTGGTTCCTTGGCCTATGATGATGATATTGATGTGAATAAAGATTTAACTGGAGAGGACGAGGTTGAAAATGTATTTGATGAATCAGTTAATCTGTTTGATAAATCAGGGGCAAGCACTCCCATACTGAATGTTCCTGATGTTTAGTATTGCTTCCTGGAATATTAGGGGTTTGAACCACTCCCTTAAACAAAAAGAGGTTAGACAGGTTGTTAACGATAATAATCTTAGTTTGTGTGCGGTTTTGGAATCTCATGTGGATGCTTCTGTGGTGTCTGATACATGTCGTAATGTGTGTCGTCGATGGAAATGGACTTCTAATGGTACCCTTTGTGACAAGGGGTCTCGTATTATTCTTGGCTAGAATGATGACATTGTTGATGTTATGATTATGTCTCAAACTAACCAAGTTATGCATGTACAGGTTAATATTCGTGCGGAGCAAGACCCTTTTTTGTGTATGTAGATAACTACTATGGGAATCATAGTGCGCTTTGGAGCAATCTTGTGTGTCATGCTGCTTTATGCGTAATAGGCCTTGGATTTTGTTGGGTGATTTTAATGCGGCACTTAACTTGGAAGATCACTCATGTAGTAGTTATTCTCCAGATATTGCTATGCGTGAGTTTAAAGAGTGTGTTCAGAGGATGGATGTTGAGGATGTTAATAGCACCGGTTTTCATTTTACATGGAGCCAAAAACCTAAAGGCTCCCATGGTACTCTGAAGAAAATTGACAGGGTTATGGGTAAGTTATGGGTAATCTGCAGTTTTCTGATTCTTTTTCAGGTTCGTTTGCTATCTTTCAACCATATCGTATTTCGGATCATGCCCCTTGTGTTCTTCGTCTCCCTCAGGTAGCCAAGCCTAATCCTAAACCATTCAAGTTCTCTAATTTTTTGGTGCATAAAGCTGGTTTTATTGACACTATTACTGCGGGGTGGAATAGTACTGTTCATGGTTGTGCTATGTATCGTGTTGTCAAAGGTTTGAAGGGGCTTAAACCCTCTTTTCGGAAGCTTTTGCATAACCAAGGTAATCTTCATGAGCAGGTGGATAGGATCCGTAAAGAGCTAGATGAGGTCCATAAGGCCATTGATAAGGATCCATCTAATTCAGCTCTCCGGGATGAACATGCTCACTACCTTCTTGCGTTTAAAGAGGCTACACTAGATGAAGAATGGTTTTTAAAGCAAAAATCTAAGGTTCAGTGGCTTCATGCAGGTGACTCTAATAGGGACTACTTTCATAATATTGTTAAAAGTAAATGCGCCCGGAATCGAATTGAATTGGTTCGAGACTCATCTATAGTCTTGTACGAAGGTAATAAGGTTGCAGGTGCGTTTGTTTCTCATTATGAACAATTTCTTGGTATTGAAGGAGATTGTAACCCCTTTGATGATTATGACATATTCTCTAATGTTCTCCCCCACCAACTGGCTAATTCTATGGTTCGTCATGTTACGGATAATGAGATTAGGGAAGCTGTATTTTCGATGGGAGATAACAAAGCTCCTGGTCCTGATGGTTACACTGCAGCTTTCTTTTAGAAAGCTTGGGATGTTGTGGGTACTGATATTACTTGTGCTATTCGGGATTTCTTCATTAATGGTAAGCTTCTTAAGGAAATCAATCATACCATTATATCCTTGGTCCCTAAAGTATCTACCCCGTCTAAGATTACTGATTATCGGCCTATTTCTTGCTGTAATGTCCTTTATAAATGCATTAGCAAAATTATTGTTAACCGTATTAAAGAGGGCCTTGATAAATTGGTTAGTATTAATCAGTCCGCATTTGTTCCTGGACGTCGTATCTCTGATAATATATTACTTACCCAAGAGCTTATGCGGAGCTATCATAGAGGGAGAGGCCCGCCTAGGTGTGCGTTTAAAGTTGATATTCAGAAGGCATATGATACGGTTGATTGGGCGTTTCTTAAAGCTATTCTTACTGGGTTTGGTTTTCACTCTAAGATGGTCGACTGGATCATGGTGTGTGCCGAATCTACATCGTATTCTATCTGTGTTAATGGTGACCTTCATGGCTGGTTTAAAGGTAAGCGGGGCCTTAGGCAAGGTGACCCGTTATCTCCCTACTTGTTTACGTTGGTAATGGAGGTTCTAACACTTATTTTGCAGAAGAGGGTTTCTAATGCAGTGGATTTTTAGTTTCATCATTTATGTGAGAAGCGGAGAATTATTAACCTTTGTTTTGCAGACGATCTCTTCTTATTCTCTAGAGGTCATTCGGATTCTGTTTATGTCATTATGCATGCGTTAGAGGAGTTTAAGAATGTCTCGGGTCTTGTCCCAAGTATCCCTAAAAGTACAGCTTTCTTTTGTAATGTTCCTAATGCTATGAAAGCTACTATTCTTCAGTCAATTCCATTTGCGGAAGGTTCTCTCCCTGTCAGGTATCTTGGAGTTCCTTTTATATCCTCTCGACTGCTTTATAGGGATTGTAAGGTTCTTGTGGAAAAGCTGGAAGGTCGTGTGAATGATTGGCGTAATAAGTTTTTATCACTTCGGGTAGGCTTCATGGTCGATCATTCTATCTTCAATGCATTTATATTGGGCCTCTGTCTTTATCCTCCCTACTCGGATCATTCATGAATTGGAACAGCTTATGCGGGGTTTCTTATGATGTCAAGGAGAAATGAAAAGGGGTAAGGCCAAAGTTGCTTGGGAGTCGGTTTGTAAGCCTAAGCAGGAGGGAGGCCTAGGTATTCGGAGATTGGAGGATTTTAACATTGCCCTTATGACCACGCATATTTGGAGAATTTTGACGCATAAAGAGTCCTTATGGGTACAATGGATCCATTCATATAAACTTCGTGGTAGAAGCTTTTGGGATGTCCCTTGCTTGGGTGATGTTAATTGGGGATGGCGTAACCTTCTTGCAATTAGAGCCAAGGTACGTCATTTTGTCTGGCATAAGATTAATAATGGAAAGGCTACATCTGTTTGGTTTGATATGTGGTGAAGCAAAAGGCTAAGGTGGAGTGGCTTCGTGAAGGTGACTCTAATTTTGCTTATTTTCATAATATTGTTAAGAGTAGAAGCCATAGGAGTCGTATTGAGCTGGTTACTGATGCTAATAATGTTATGCACCAAGGCAATGAAGTGCCTAATGTTTTTGTTCAACATTATGAGAATTTTCTTGGAGTGGAAGGGCATACCAATACGTTTGTAGATCCAGGTTTGTTTTCTTCTTCTATTGACTCGAATAGGGCTGCTTGGATGGTAAGGGAGGTGACTAATTTGGAGATTAAGGAAGCTATGTTCTCAATTGGTGATAATAAGGCCCCGGGCCCGGATGGCTTCACGGCTGCATTTTTCAAAAAGGCTTGGGATATTGTGGGGAATGATGTTTCTTTGGCTATTCGGGATTTCTTTTCAAATGGGAAACTGCTCAAGGAACTCAATCACACTATTATTGCTCTTATTCCTAAAGTTTCCACACCGGCCAAGGTTAATGACTTTAGACCTATCTCTTGCTGCAATGTGCTTTATAAATGCATTAGTAAAATTATTTCCAATCGGATTAAAGAGGGGCTTGGTGATGTTGTTAGTATTAATCAATCGGCTTTTGTTCCGGGCTAATATATCGGATAATATTCTTCTTACCCAAGAATTAATGCGTAACTACCATCGTCATGAGGACCGCCGAGGTGTGCATTTAAGATTGATATCCAAAAGGCGTATGATACTGTTGATTGGCATTTTCTTGAGACTATTCTAGTGGGTTATGGGTTTCACTATAGGATGGTTTCTTGGATCATGGCTTGTGTTACAAGTGTGTCGTACTCCATCTGTATTAATGGTGATATTTATGGATGGTTCAGGGGGTAAAGGGGGCTTCGCCAAGGTGATCCTATGTCACCTTATCTTTTTACTCTCGTTATGGAAGTTCTTACTCTATTATTGCGGCGTAGGGTTGGCAGGCGGGATGATTTCCAATATCACCATCTTTGTGAAAACCAGAAGTTACTTAATCTTTGTTTTGCAGATGATCTATTTATATTTACACATGGTGATGTGGTCTCAGCAAGTGTGGTTATGGATGCTTTAGATGAGTTTAAGAATTTGTCGGGCCTTGTTCCTAGTACCCCTAAGAGCACGGCGTTCTTTTGTCATGTGCCTACCCAGGTTAAGTTGTCTATTTTGAACTCTTTGTCGTTTAAGGAAGGTACGCCTCCCCCTGTTAAGTATTTGGGTGTTCCTCTTATCTCCTCACGGTACGCTTTATCGGGATTGCAAAGTGCTTGTTGAAAGGGTTCGGTCTGAATATCTGATTGGAAGAACAAATTTTTATCTATGGCGGGTCGTTTACAGACTCATTATATCCGTGTTATCTTCCATGCATATATACGGGCCTCTCAGTATTTATTCTTCTCGCACGTGTTATACATGATATCAAACAGCTCATGCGTGGTTTCTTTTGGTGTCAGGGTGAGATGAAAAAGGGTAAGGCTAAGGTGGCTTGGGAGGATATTTGTAAGCCTAAAGAGGAGGGTGGTTTGGGCATTCGTAGTCTCCATGAATTCAATGTCGCACTTATGGCTAAGCATGTTTATAGTATTTTGACTCATAAGGAATCTTTATGGGTTAAATGGATTCATGCTTATAAGCTTCGAGGCAGGAGTTTTTGGGATGTTCCATGTACGGGTGATATGAGTTGGGGCTGGAGAAAACTCCTCCTTATAACCCACTATTCGGCCTTTTTCTCGGTTCCATATATGTGATGGCAAGAGGGCTTTGATTTGGTTTGATAATTGGTGTTCTTTGAGCCCTCTTAGGAGTTTGCTTACTGCTAGAGATATTTCTAGGTCTGGATTTTCGTTGAACAACTCAGTTGGTGATTTGCTTGCTGATGGTGCTTGGAGGTGGCCTAGTGAGTGGATTAATAGGTTTCCGGACTTATTGCTGATTACTCCTCCAATTATTACTGATGGTATTCCAGACGAGCTGGTTTGGAGAGTTTCTAATGGTGATCTTAAGCCGTTTACAATCTCTCATGTTTGGGACTCTATCCGTGGTAGTGCTAACCTGGTTCCTTGGTTCCATGTTGTGTGGTTCCCTCAGTGTATCCCTAAACATGCGTTTAATCTTTGGTTGGTCGTTAATGGTAAGCTTAAAACACAAGATAGATTGAGGCAATGGGATGTCGGTCGACGACTTAAACTCGCCGTTGTCTGTCATTCTGACAACCAACCCGATTCTCATGCTCACCTTTTCTTTGAGTGTCCTTTTTCTTTACAGGTGTGGATGAGAGTTTGTTCTCTTTGTGGTATGGATAATATCCCTCCTAGGCTGAATGATATTGTCTCGTACCTCATACCATTGTCCGAGGGACGTTTCTCGCCTCTGGGTGCCATATCCCGTCTGATTCTTGCTGCCTCATGCTACTCTATTTAGCGTGAACGGAATTCAAGGTTCAAGAAGGAATGAAGTCATATACTCGTGTGTTTGATGATATTGTGTCTATTGTTCGTTTGAAGATCCTTTCGTTTCGATTCACGAAGAACTCTATGCGGATTCGAAGGATTATGGATAAATGGAAGCTACCTGGATCGGTGATCATTGCGGATTGTTCTACGTCTTAATGGAAGTTCTACATTGTTTATCTAGTTCGCAAAGGGAGTGCCAGGAATGGGTTGTACTCTTTTCCCTTCTCCAAGGTTTTTCCTTTCGGGGTTTTTCTTGGAAAGGGTTTTTAAGGAGGCAAACTTCTGGGTCGTCTTGCTCTTTTGGCGCTGGTGGTGATTGCGGGATGCTCGCTTGTTACAAGTTGTTCTTGTTTTATGCCTGGTTAGATGATTATGTATAGCTAGGTTCTTTGTGTTTATGGCATGTCATAAACACTAGTTATCAAGCTTTAGCTTGAGGTTAATGTGGTATACGCCACATTCCATTTGTACTTAACATTTTTTGGTTATATATATTTACCGGGGTAAAACCCTTTACCCAAAAAAAAGAGTTAAGTCCTATTCGTGATTCGCTTACGGCAAGAGAAATTGCCCGGGCTGTGTTTAAGTTATCGAATTCGGTTTTTGATTTGATTGATAATGGCACTTGGCGATGGCCCGCTGATTGGTTAGCCAGGTTTCCACTTTTAACAGCTATCCCGGTTCCAAATATGCTTCATGATCATGATGACAATTTAGTATGGCGTAATTTGGATGGTAACTTATGTAGTTTCTCGGTTTCGGGTGCTTGGGATTCCTTACGCCTAAGGGCTGATATGGTTGAGTGGTACCGTATTCCTTGGTTTTCTCATTGTATTCCTACGCATGCTATACATTTGTGTCTTGCCATTAGACAGAAGCTGAAGACTCAAGACAAGAGGCGACAATCGGATGTTGGGCCTAATGTTGATTTGGACTTGCTTCAATGCCCGCTTTGTCACTTGGTTCCAGATTCCCACATCCGACTTGTTTTCTATGCAGGTTTGGTTGCAGGTTCGGGTTCTATCTGGAATGGATGCGGTCCCACCTTCGTTGGATAATGATATCATGTTCCTTAAGCCTATATCCAAGGGACGCACGGTGGTTAGTATTATTTCTCGATTACTTTTGCTAGCTACTACATTACATCCGGATGGAACGCAATTCACGAATCTTAAAGAAAAAGAAGTCTACCGTAGCTGAAGTGGTCCAATTTATTCTCTCTTGCTCGGTTGAAGTTGGTTACCTTCAAGTTCAAGAAGATAACCTCGCAAGCTCGTCTGATACTTGATAAATGGAAGATCCCAAGTGCTTGTATTATACGAGAGTGGGTAAGGGTTGTACTCTTTTTCCCTTCTCCAAGGTTTTTCCCTTTGGGTTTTTCTTGGAAAGGGTTTTAAGGAGCAGACTTCGGTCGACTTGCTCCCTTTGTGCTTTGGATGGATGCGGGATGCTCGCTGGTTACAAGATTTTTTCTTGTTTTATGCCTAGTTAGGTGATGTAATTTAGCTAGGTTCATTGTGTTTATGGCATGTCATAAACACTTGTTTATCAAGCTTTAGCTTGAGGTAAATGTGGTACCTCTGCCACATTCCATTTGTACTTAACATTTTTTGGTAATATATTTACCGGGGTAAAACCCTTTACCCAAAAAAGAAGTTTGAGCCGAACCGTAGACTTGATAATATCAATAACTTGCACTTCCGATCTTCTTAGCTGCTTGAAAATCCTGTTGTTTCTTTCTTGCCAAATGTAATAGGAAGAAGCCGCAAAAAGAAGCTTGGAGACAACACTTTTAACCGACCGAGACTTCGAAATAGGAATAAGAAAGCGAGTCACATCCTCCAACGAATCCGGAATATCCTGAAAAACTGCAAACAACTTCAAAGAAAACCAAACCTGAAACGAGAACACACAATCAAAGAATAGATGATCATGAGAATCAGGTTGTGTCCTGCAAAGAGGGCACACCAACGAATCATTTGGATCATGATGGCCATCACGATATCTCAACATGTCTTGAGTCCGAAGACGTCTTTTCATAACAAGCCAAAGATGGAACGCATGCCTCGGAATACGGTGAGAAAACCAAACAAGATGAAACCAATCCACATCAAGGCCTCTAGGACGAATAGACTCCCACGCAAGAGACACCGAAAATGACTTCATGGAATCACCATTACGCCAAACAAGCTTAACCTCCATATGATCTATCAAAGTAGGAACCGTTATAGAAATAATACCCGGATACTGATTCCCCCAATTACTAGGCCAAGACCACGAATCCCCAAGCCACCTCTACCTTTTCTTTTCCCGCCAAAAACAACCATCCTTCCGCCCCTTTAACATTCTTCTTTGAATGATATGCTATCGGATTTGATGGTTTGTTAATTTCTGGGTAGAGGTGTGTTTTAATCTTCTGAAATCGATCCTTTTATGTGGCTGAAACCCTAACCAATAGGTTTATTAATCCATCTATTTCTTGGACGTTTTATGGGATCCGTTCTTAGGGTTTCATTTATAATCGCCCTCTTATTCTATGATCTTATCTCGGTTCATTACTGATGTTATATATTTAAGGGTCGTTTTGAGGATTGGTTTTGCGCTGAACGATTATAAACCTTTTTTAGGTTTTATTTGATTCGATTCTGGTAGTAAACTCTTGTTAGGGTTTTCTGAATATCTGCACGTTAACCATTTAGGGTTTGTAAATGGGTTTAAGGGAGAGTGGACGTTGGTATAAGTTAGGGTATTTTTTTTGGGTAAAGGGTTTTACCCCGGTAAATATATAACCAAAAAATAATGTTAAGTACAAATGGAATGTGGCTGAAGTACCACATTAACCTCAAGCGAACGCTTGATAAACTAGTGTTTATGACATGCCATAAACACAAAAGACCTAGCTATATTACATCAACTAACTAGGCATAAACAAGTAAAAAAACTTGTAGCAAGCGAGCATCCCGCATCCAGCCAATCCACAAAGGGAGCAAGTTAACCCATGAAGTCTGCCTCCTTAAAAACCCTTTCCAAGAAAAACCCATAGGGAAAAACCTTGGAGTAGGGAAAAAGAGTACAACCCTTACCCGGCACTCCCTTCGTGAGAAATACATATACTTGGAATCTTCCATTTATCAAGGATCAAACGAGACCGTGAGGTTAGCTTCTTGAACTTGAAGGTAACCAGCTTCAACCGAATTGTAGAGACAATGATGCTAACCACTTCCGCAGCAGTAGACTTCATACGCTTGAAAATCCTAGCATTACGCTCCATCCAGATAAAGTATGTAGTAGCCGCAAGCAGTAACCGAGAAATGATGCTACCAACCGACCCCCCCTTAGATATAGGAATAAGAACATTAACAACACTCTCCAAGGAAGGCGGGACAGCATCCATGCCAGATAAAACCCGGACCTGAAACCAAACCTGCATAGAAAACTGGCACTCAAAAAATAAGTGAGCATGAGAATCCGGAACCAATTCACAAAGCGGGCATCTAAGCGAGTCCAAATCAACATTAGGACCAACATCCCATTGTCGCATCCTATCTTGGGTCTTTAGCTTCTGCTTAATAGCGAGCCACAAGTGTATTGCATGCCTCGGGATACAATGAGAGAACCAAGGAACATTACACTAGTCAACCACATCAGCCCTAAGACGTATAGAATCCCATGCACCCGAGACTGAAAAACCACAAAAATTACCATCCAACTTGCGCCATAATAATCCATCAACAGTATCATTAAGGTAAGGGACCGGAATTGCAGCTAACAATGGAAAACGAGATAACCAGTCCACCGGCCATCGCCAAACACCATTAGCAATCAGATCAGAAACCGAATCAGATAAATTAAAACCTGCTCGGGCAATATCTCTAGCAGTAAGCAAATCACAAATTGGGCTTAACGCACACCACCTATCAAACAAAACCGATGTGTCCTTTCCATTATTGATCTTATGCCAAATAAATGAACGAATCTTTGGTTGAATCGCAAGAAGCTTGCGCCATCCCCAGCTAAAATCCCCCAAACATGGAACATCCCAAAAACTTCTCCCACGAAGTTTATAAGAATGAATCCATTGAACCCATAACGACTCTTTATGTGTCAAAATACTCCAAATATGTGTAATCATGAGAGCAATGTTAAAATCCTCCAAACGTCGAATACCAAGACCACCTTCTTTCTTTGGCTTACAAACAGATTCCCAAGCAACCTTAGCCTTTCCCTTTTTCATTTCTCCTTGACACCAAAGGAAACCCCTCATAAGCTGCTCTAACTCATGTATAATACGAGTAGGGAGAGTAAAGACTGAAGCCCAATACAGATGCATCGATGATAAAACAGACCTCACCAACTAAAGCCTACCCGCAAGAAAAAAACCCTAGTCGGTTCTCTCTCCCCCATGGAGAAATCCAGCCGCCATCTCATCTTCACTTTCCGGCATTAAAACCTTCCAAATCTCGTCCTCTCTACCCTTTAATTGTTTATTGGGTATGCAATATGATGATATGGGGTGTTTTTATACAAAAGGGATGGCGGCTGTTACTCTTTATGCAAAATTAACGTTTTCCATGGTGTGCCGAAACCCTAACTGATCTTTCATTCTCTAAGGTCGCTATTCTTTAGTCGGTTTGCATTAAATCGTCTATATATTCTTGGATGATCAGAGGGTTTTGTTTGTTATATGCTATCATTGTTATACTAGACGATTTTTATAAATCGTTTACCTATATCTTGGGTTTTGCTGTTTTGAATTGATCGTCGTCTATATTACATGGGGTTATCTTTTTAACGGTCTTCTTGTTGGTGATCGTGGCATGTTCATGTTTGTAATTCTAGTCGATTTGTACATAGATCGATTACATTTAACATGGTGCGTTCTGATTTTTGGTGCGCTTATTGCAAACGAAACCCTAATTTTTAGGGTTTCGTATCTTTTTTGGATGTACTTGGGTGGTCGTAATGCATGTTAACCTTGGCAAGGGGTTGTGGTTTTTGTCATGATGGTGCAAGATGCTGATCGTCATTCGTGCAAATATTGATGTTCTAAGGATTTTAAGTGGGTTTTAGAGAGATGTAAGTCAAGTTTGATGGTATTCTTGTTCAAAAACCTATCCTTCTTTCACTTACCCCGGGGGATTTCTAGGGGTGTCAGTTGTTTGGAGATACAACTCTTGACGGGTTTTGCTACTTTGCTGCTGGAAGTTGGTGTCACTCGCGGTCAAGCAATGATGACATTGAAGACGGGTGCTCACTATGGAAGTGGTTCTTTTGAACTGGTTCTTTTACTATGCTCGGTATCACATTGGGGTTGTTGGTTTAGCATTTCAACGCACACTTTGGAGCGAGTTTTTGCTTGTCCGCTTCTATCCGTGGTTTTAGAGTCTTCCATCAATCGCTGTGCGAAATTTGTGAACTGACTCTTTTTGCTGATTACATGATCATGGTGTTGATGTGCGTTGGTTCTATATGTATTTGTTGGGTTTTCTTATTGGTGTTCTGTTTTGCATCTCAACATACACCTTTGGAGCGAAGTTCGAGCTTGCTTTGCTCTATCCGTGGTTTTAGAGTCCCCACCAACCGTTGTGTGAAACTTGTGGACGACTTCCAGATTGAGGACCTTGATATTGTATATTTGGACGACGCTGGAAGTTTGGACTACTATGGTGATTAGAAGATTCAAGTATTTTTACTTGAAGTGCATGTTGTTTTATTCTTTTTATCATTGTAGTCTGATGTTTTGTTATAAGTGTGGTATGTCACACTTATATTGTCGCTTATAGGAATGATGTGTATTCCTATAGAAGAGTCTGTAAGTGTCCCAAGGGACTGAGATGAGGGATTCACCCTCATCCTTTGTACTTCAATGTTTTTTGGCGTAATATACTTTACCGGGGTGAATTAACCCTTTTACCCAAAAAAGCCTACCCGCAAGAGATAAGAACTTATTACGCCAATCATTCACACGGCCTTCCAACTTTTCAACAAGCACCTTAAAATCCCTATAAAGAAGTCTCGAAGATATAAGGGGAACCCCTAGATACCTGACAGGGAGAGAACCTTCTGCAAACGGCATAGACTGGAGAATAGCAGCTTTAATAGCATTAGGCACTTTGCAAAAGAAAGCTGTACTTTTAGGGATACTTGGGACAAGACCCGAAAAGTTCTTGAAATCCTCCAAAGCTTGCATAATGACATTAATAGAATCCTGATGGCCTCTAGCGAACAAGAAGAGGTCATCTGCAAAACATAGGTTAATAATTCTCTGTTGTTCACACAAATGATGAAACTGAAAATCCACTGCATTAGAAACCTTTGTCTGCAATATAAGAGTTAAAAATTCCATAACCATAGTAAACAAATAGGAGATAACGGTCACCTTGTCGAAGACCCCGCTTACCTTTAAACCAACCATGAAGATCCCCATTAATACATATAGAATAAGATGTAGATGAGATACATACCATGATCCAGTCAACCATTTTTGCGTGAAAACCAAACCCAATCAGGATAGCTTTAAGAAAAGCCCAATCAACCGTATCATATGCCTTCTGAATATCAACCTTAAACGCACATCTAGGTGGACCTCTCCCTCTATGATAATTCCGCATAAGCTCTTGGGTAAGTAATATATTATCAATATACTACGACCGGGAACAAAGGCAGATTGATTAATACTGACCAACTGACCAAGGCCTTCCTTAATACGGTTAGCAAGGATTTTGCTAATGCACTTATACATGACATTACAGCAAGAAATAGGCCTATAGTCATTAATCTTAGACGGAGTAGACACTTTAGGGATCAACGATATAATGGTATGATTAATCTCCTTAAGAAGCTTACCATTCATGAAAAATCCCGAACAGCAGATATAACCTCAACACCCACAATATCCCATGCTTTCTTAAAGAAAGCGTACCGTGTAACCATCGGGACTAGGAGCTTTATCATCCCCCATAGAAAATATAGCCTCCTTTATCTCCGCATCCGTGACGAACCATCGAATTAGCCAATTGATGTGAAAGAACATTAGAAAATATACCGTACTCATCAAATGGACTACAATTACCTTCAATACTAAGAAACTGTTCATAATGAGCAACAAAAGCATCTGCAACCTGATGACCCTCATACTCTTATTGTTTGCATCTCTCACCAATTCAATTCGGTTACGGGCACATTTGCTTTTAACAATATTATGAAAGTAAGCCGTATTAGAATCACCTGCATGAAGCCATTGAACCTTAGATTTCTGCTTTAAAAACCGTTCTTCATCTAACGTAGCCTCCTTATATGCAAGAAGATAATGAGCATGTTCATCACGTAGGTCCAATTAGACGGATCTCATCAATAGCCTTTTGGACCTCATCTAACTCCTTCCTCCTAACTACCCGCCATGTAGATTACCTTGACTATGCAAAAGCTACTAAAAGGAGATTTCAGTCCCTTTAAGCGTTGAACCACACGATACATAGCACAACCATGAACATTAAGATTCCATCCCGCTAAAGAATCAGTATCAATAAACCCATCTTTATGAACCAAAAAATTAGAGAATTTGAACGGTTTAGGCTTAGGCTTAGTTACCTGGGGAATACGCAGAACACACGGAGAATGATCAGAAATACGATAAGGTTGAAATATAGCAAACGAACACCGGAAACAAGTCAAAGAAATTTAAGATTGCCCATTACCCTATCAATTTTCTTCAATGTACCAAATGAGCCTCTTGGTTTCTGATTCCAAGTAAAGTGAAGACCAATACAATTAAGATCCTCAACCTCCATTTTCTGAACACAATCTTTGAATTCAAGCGATAGCAATAGAGCATAACTACCACATGAATGATCCTCCAAGTTAAGTGCCGCATTAAAATCACCCAACAAAACCCAAGGCCTACTACGCATAAACCCAACATGGCAAACAAGATTGGACCAAAGAGCACGCCGATGAACATAGTAATTATCAGCATACACAAAAGAACGAAAAAGTTTTGCTGTCCGTCTGAGTATTTACCTGAACATGCATAACCTGGTTAGTTTGAGACATAATCATAACATCAACAATATCATCATTCCAACCAAGAATAATACGGGACCCCTTATCACAAAGACTACCATTTGACGTCCATTTCCACCGACGACAAACATTACGACATGTATCATACACTACCGACGCATCAACATGAGATTCCAAGATAGCACACACACTAAGATTATTATCATTTACCACCTGTTTAACCTCTTTTTGTTTAGGGGAATGGTTCAAACCCCTTATATTCCAAGAGGCGATACTAAACATCAGGGACATTCAGGACAGGAGTGCTTGCCCCCGATTTGTCAAACAAATTACCAGATTCATCATAAACATTTTCAACCTCATCATCATCCGCCAAACCATTATTCTCATCAACATCATCAGAAGTAGCCAAAGAACCAAAAGGGTTAGATGTAGATATATTAGGAGCCAGAATTGGATTACTTACCGTTGTTAAAGCATGAGCAGGTTGACTATCCTTATTAGACATATCAGTAGGGGCATTAGGTGTAGAATTATTAGGTGAAACCAAATTACCTACCAGATTGGGTGAATGACCTATACTAGTACTAGCACCTCCTTGAGGAGGTATGCTAGTAGTAGGAGTATGAACAGCTTTGGGTCTATACTGCATATTTTTACCAACTGGAACCCCATTAAACACATTACCACTTTTATTTTCCTTAGCATTCCTCTTAGCTTTACCCTTTTTCCCAACTAGTTGAAACCCATCATTCCTATCCTCCACAGTACCGGTTGTCACAATTTTCTTAGGACAAGAGTCAACAGAGTGGCCAAAAATCAAACAAAAATCGCACCTAGGAGGTTTCCACTCATATTCCACCCTAATAGTTTCAGAAGAGAACCGTGTCGATCCAAATATGGTACCCCAATAGTAAAGATTCCTTAAGGGGAGTATGAGAGTCAATTTCAATTAAACAACGGGCAAAACTACTCCTACCCCAAGATTCAACACACATAGAGCTAGTAAAAGAATCAAGCATGATAGGTGTACCAATATGTGTTGCAATAATACTAATGCCATCCTCAGAAAATACCTGTAACGGAACATCATGAAGTTTAACCCATACCGGAATGCGGGTTAACTCTCTTTCACAAACTAGTACTCATGGTCCACTTTTTAAGAATAATAGGAATATTCTTAATCATCCACGGACCTCCTTCAAGAATAGCCTCCAAACCAACCTGAGAGTCAAACTTAAAGAAAAAGAAGCCTTTTGCATTCATCATGATCCGTTTTAAACCATACTTAGCCCAGTTGTTACGTGCAAAAAACTCAACCACAGGAAATGCAATACGCTTACCAATGAAGTATCCATACAAGGTTTTATCAAATTTAGAGCTAATATTTTGTACCACCTTAAGAGGAATGGACACGTCAACACCATTAAACATATTATCAACTTTAATTACACGAAAGTTAGACTTACCTTTTACCGGGACACTTGCTGAATTAGCACCACTAGTAGCACCAACGTATGACTTAGGTGATGTATTTACCTCCGCACTTTGAACAATAGTCACATTACCTTGAGATTTCTCCATGGTAGAAGGTGAAGCATTAGTGTGAACCACATGCAATTTACCCCGCTAGATGAGAAACCTTAACGTTATCTCCACCAGGAAGATTAGTCTCATTACCATTATCCACACCACCTTGTTCCTTGGACGCACCCAAAACACTAGCTTTAGACCCCCAACGAATCAGAAAGAGAAGGAAAACCATGCATGCTTGTCGATGTAACATTAGGTCCAGCATCCCAAGACGATCCATACTCCAAGTTTTCAACCTCTACGTTAGTAAAACCAGAATCTAAGCGTGTTTGTTCCATAGTACCTTGAAGAGTATCATTCTTTGGCATTCGAGTGTCATCAGAGACAGTATTGTCGAAACCTGGATTAGGGTTTCTCAAAACCCTAGTCGCAACTCTTGGCTTAACCGTAACATCGTTATTACCAGCCTCGAGATCTTTGAATCTCTGCATACGAGCCTTAAGAGCATCCACATCCACCGTACCTTCACCAACATTCGACATAATAACAGAATACAAGCAGAAACAATGATAACGAAAAAACCTAAACAAGTATCAAACCCTAAAACGAAACAGAACCAGAAAGCGAGAAGCACTACGTCCAATCTTCACCACGATAGTCTTAAACAAGTTAAGACATGCAATAGAACACGAAACAAAGCAACTAACCAACACCCTTCATGGTCAAAAGATATCAAAGTTGAGCGATACCAAGAAAACCCTAAATAGCGACGAGTAAAAAACCTAAAACTAATCACACAATCAAACAACAACTACACACCACGAATGATAGTAGTTGTATTAGATTGTAATGGAAAAGAATTAGATGATTGCCTGATGAACGATCGCAGATTTTTAGGGATAAAGGTAATCGGTTTTTTCTCCAGAGGAAAGAATCGGTTTAGGTTTTTTTTTTTGGGTAAAAGGGTTAATTCACCCCGATAAAATATATTACGCCAAAAACATTGAAGTACAAAGGATGAGGGTGAATCCCTCATCTCAGTCCCTTAGGACACTTACAGACTCTCCTATAGGAATGCAACAACATTCCTATAACTTACAATATAAGCGTGACAGACCACACTTATAACTAAACATCAGACTACAATGATAAAAAGAATAAAAATAAATGCACTTCAAGTTGAGATACTTGAATCTTCAAGTCACCATAGTAGTCCAAACTTCCAGCGTCATCCAAATATACAATATCATGGTCCTCAAATTGAAGTACAGTTCACAAGTTTCACACTACGGTTGGTGAGGGACTCTAAAACCACGGATAGAGCAGCAAGCTTAAAACTTACTCCAAAGGTGTATGTTGAGATGCAAAACTGAACACCAATAAGAAAACCCAAAATACGTATAAACCAACGCAAATCAACTCCATGATCATGTAATCAGCAAAAAGAATCAGTTCACAAATTTCGCACAACGATTGGTGGAAGACTCTATTATGTGATTTATATTGGATCCTGATGTTACTGTTCTATCATATGTGGATCAATTTTGATTTGGCTATGGAAGGTAGGCGGTGGTGTTTAATTCCATCAAGGGTTCTTGTATGTATGTCGACGGCTGGTTAGGATAGCATATTGGTTGATGCTGCGGTGCTGTTGATCGATGTGCTGCTAATCGATTGGGGTATTGATGTTGATGATATAGTTTCTGTTTGGACCATGTGCTTGGTGTCGCTCGCTGATGCATACTCCTACAGTTAAGTGTCATCATTGTGGTTTACTGTTGGTTGTTTGCTGGTGATATCTTGATGCTTGGACGGCTGGGCAAATTTTGGTGTGACGAGATTGTCTATCTTGTTTTCTTCGCTACTGGGGCATCCTTATCTTGCTGGTTTACTAGTTGTTGATTTGTAAGTTGCGTGCTGGTCATGATGATGTGAAGCTACTTTGTATTCGCTTGGTTGTATTTCATACATGGATGGTAAATGCAGATTCCATGCACACAAAGCATGACTAGGTTCGCTGGAGTTTATGGTTTAGGGCTCCTTATTGATAAGAGGTTCATTACCATTGGAAGTTAGGGGTTCACCCTAGTTGATTACCGATCTACTTCTTGGACATAAATTTAATCATGAGGTCATTATGGGTTGGTTAATTGGAAGTTAGAGCTCTATGATGTCTTTTGAAGAATCAATGGTCTTCTTGATTTGCGTTTAACTTGTTATTTTATTAGGCGTTGTAGTTTTATGTTCAATTATTTGTTATAAGTGTGGTTTGTCACTCTTATATAGTAGTGGTTAGGGGTCAGTTATAAGAATGTTTTGTCATTCTTATATGTGAGTCTGTAAGTGTCCTCAGGGACTGAGATGAGGGAAGTCACCCTCATTCTTTGTACTTCAATGTTTTTGGTGTAATGCATTTTACCAGGGTGAAAAATCCCTTTTACCAAAAAAAAGACCACGAATCCCCATTAATCACATCACGGACAGTAGAACTAGGAGAGAAGCCCGCGCCATGAATATCTCTAGATGAAACAACTAGAGACAAAGGACCCTCCTGGCACCACTGATCAAACCAAACAGAAGCCGACCTTCCATTACCAAGTTTATACCAGAAGAAACTACGAACAAGCGGTCTGAGCTGAAGGATCTTTCGCCAACTCCAAGTCATATTACCTCGACAAGGAGTATCCCAAAAGTTACGCCCTCTCAACCTATACATATGAATCCACTTAACCCATAGGGAATCCTTACAAGAAAACAACCGCCAGATATGAGAAGCAATGAGGGCATTATTAAATGAAACAATCCTTCGAATACCAAGACCACCCTCATGCTTAGGTAAACAAACAACATCCCACGCAACCTTAGACTTACCTCTCGAGCCATCACCATAACTTCATAAAAACCCTCTCATAAGCTGCTCAAGATCATGAACAATCCTAGCTGGGAGAATAAATATAGAAGCCTAATAAATATGCATAGACGACAAAACCGACTGAATATGCTGTAAACGACCAGCGAAAGACAACGATTTGTTGCGCGAATCCTTGATACGATTCGATAACCTATCCACTAATTCCTTGCAATCAACCGCGTGGTAATCAAAGGAAGAATCTGAAGAATATCAATTTTAACATGATTAAGCACATTACAGAAATAAGCCGTGCTTTTAGGTCGACTAGGAGTAAGACTAGAAGCATGCTTAAATTCTTCCAACTCCTCCATAATAAACCCGGCCGAATTCGCATCACCATGAGCGAATAAAAACAAATCATCTGCAAAACAAAGATTAATAATACGTAATTGAGAGCATTTATGATGATAAGTAAATAACCCGGAATCTCTAACCCTCCGCTTGAGCATAAGCGATAACACTTCCATAACCAGCATAAACAAATAGGGAGATAACGGATCCCCTTGCCTCAAGCCCCGCTTACCCTTAAAATAGCCATGCAGAATACCATTCACACTAATCGAAAAAGAGGTGGTAGACACACATTCCATAATCCAATGCACCATACGCGAGTGAAACCCAAAACTGATCAAAATATTACACAAAACTGCCAATCAACAGTGTCATAAGCCTTTTGAATGTCCACTTTGAAAGCACACCTAGCAGGACCACGATCAAGGTGATAATTATGCATGAGCTCCTGAGTAAGCAAAATATTATCTGAAATCCGTCTACCAGGAATAAAAGCAGATTGGTTCGACCCAACCAAAGTAGTAAGACAATCCTTGATACGCTTGGCAATAATCTTACTAATGCACTTATACAACACATTGCAACAAGATATATGCCTAAAGTCATTAATCCGAGGAGGGGAATTAACTTTAGGCAGGAGGGCAATAATAGTATGGTTAACCTAGTCTTAGGAAAATAAAAAAAAAAAAAACCCTACGTTTTCTCTCTAGGCGATGTTCAGCCGCCCTTGCAACCCAATCAATTTTGCTTCAATTCTTCCTATTATTCACGTGTTCTTTTAATCTTTTATTGAGATTTTTGGAATTACGTTTATGAATTTGATTGGTTGGGTTGCAAGGTCAAGTTTTTATATTCAGCCAACAATAAACAATTCCATCCTACTTATCCCTTTAATCGTCAATCTTATTTATTTTTTAATCTTCTCATATCTTTGGTGGGTTGATTAATTTATTGGGTAATTCCATTAGTGGGACGGTCTGATTTTATTTCCTTATATTCGGTTTGTTGTTATTCTGTTTGGTGGATGTTTATTCGTGCATGATCAGCCATCTGTACTATTATTTTATCAATTTGTGGTTGCATCTTGTGCATGGTCTCTATTGATAAATCCCTAAACTACTTTTCATTCGGTTTTCCTATCATTCGTCCCACTGATCGTTGTTTCGATCTGAGACATTTGTTTGGGTTATCATTCTTACTTTAGGGTTTCGGCAAGTCGATCGTATTTTGGTACATACTTGGTACGATCTGGTAGGTATTGTATGTAAACCTAGATTTCAGCAAGTCGATCGTATTGTATGTAAAACCTTGAGTTGGGTTTTCGTAAATGTCTGTTTTTGGTTTGGAAGTCGTGTTTTGGTGGTCTAGTGATAATGTTTTAGATGATGCGTGTTTGATGGCTTGGAAGTCGTGTTTTGGTGGTCTAGTGATAATGTTTTACTCAGGCTTTGATTATCTTTCTTCACTTTTACTACAAACATGTGATGTCATGTTCATGATGGTTGCTTTGTTCACTGATCTGTAATCTGGTGCATATTTACTAGCGGGTCGTAGGGTGACTTAGCGATTGAAAGTTAGGGTTCATAAACCCCATAGTTTGGTTGCCCGTTCCAAACCGCATTGTGTTCCATGCTTGTCTAGGCTATTATCCTTGTACTGATAATGGCAGTTTTGCGGATTTTTTCGGTTGGGGTTGCAATGGAAGTCGTTGATAACATCAAATAGTCCTGAATTTCTAACCGTTAATTTCTCCATTTATCATCACATTTTGAGTAAATTATTAGTGAAAACATCCTTATTCCTTATTATTTCATTTCAGGATGCATTCGAAGTAAGGAAGCTGCAAATGAACGTTTTCAGGCCCTATTGATACGATTGTCTCTTAACTACGGCGTAACCAAGTGATGAATTATGACGCAACTAAAGATTACGAAGGCTACGGCGTAACCCTCAGCTCAGGTTACGCCGTAACTACTAATAAGCACCAAATCAACAAAGACCACGGCGTAACCCTCAGCTTAGGCTACGCCGTAATGAAGAAATACACAGGATTACAAAAGCTACGGCGTAACCCCTGCTAAGGTTACGCCGTCACCATGGATAAGCACAGAAGATTGAAAGAAGTTACGACGTAACTACCTAATAAAGTTACGCCATAACTAGTTTGAAGCCTATAAATAGTCGATGGTTTCAAAAGTTTTAGATATATCTCCTTTCCCAAACCTTCTAGGGTTTGGGGAGATCAAAACACAGAAGAAGAAGCATGGTTTAGGAGCGCTGAATAACGAAGTCCCCGTCTACGATTTCTTTTGTATTCGAGTTTGGATTCTTTTTATATTTTTCTAGAACTTATACTATGAATTCATATCATTAATTAAAGTTTGCATTTATGTTATTGTTATTCTCTATAATTCTTTATAGACATTTGCTAGTCTTTTTATAGATCTCTAGCCTTGGTAGTATTATAAGCTTGGTAGTATCTAAAGGGCTGGGAGATATGACCAACTGACCCCAGTCTGATAGATAGCGAAGTATGGGAGGAATTGGCCATAGTACGACCACTCTTCGTGTGCGAACTGACCAAATGATCACCTATCAAGTGGAGGTATTTAAGAGGTTGGGTGAATCTAAGTTCCTAACGGTCGGGTTCCCACCGTCTAGATCTAGTAGATTTGGTGCTTAATGACTGCTATTAGGTTGCCGAATGATCCCGGGTGACCTGCTTATCTTGGTGAGGAATCTAAGAACCATAGGCCATGGCGAATCGACCAAAAGAGTCTGGTGATAATTAATCACTATATTGAATCTTGGTATCAAGAATCAATTCATATTTGTATTCTTTATTAAGCTACGTTTATCTATCTCTTTTCCCTAAATTTCTGGTGTCTGTGTAAGTAGAATAATAGCATATAAGATGGATTATAACAACTTTGGCATACCAATATATTATCTATGTCTTTTCTAATCATCTTAGTTCTTTCAAGGTTACAGCTCTCTTGGCACAATACTCAGATTTATCTAAGGCTTTACTACATCTGATCGGGTCCTCTGCCCATTAGTATGTGTCTATCCTAAGTTATCTAAGTTTATAAATATTAAAAGCATGATGAAATGGCACATCAGCTTTTGGCGCCGCTGCCGGGGAGCAGTTAATGAAAGATCTAAGGTATTTCATATTCACCTCATTAAGAGATTTGAGCACTTCCACGGCACGTTTCTAAATCTCTCCTATTGCAATTATACATAATTCATATTCCGACGCTATTAGTTACGGCGTAACTCCTTTCATGGGATAAAGGTAACCATATTGCAATTTATTAAAATTATTATAAAATATTTTTGACTATTTAGTTACGACGTAACCTCTTTTTAGAGTTACGACGTAACCACTATACATTCAGATATATAAAAATCTGACCTTTGATTAAAATTAAAAATTTAACTACGGCGTAACCCTTATTAGGATTACGACGTAACCCTTCACAACCATTTAATATTCTAAAAACTATTAGTTACGGCGTAACTATTGAATCGAATTACGTTGTAACTATCTTGGCGGTATAAAACCTTACTGAATAAGAACTAGGTTTTACACATACACTTTCACCGCCTACCCATACAGTAAAATTTTTCTCCAAAAAATTTTCCATTAAGATCTCTTCATCTAATCATTCTCCATGGCTGGTAAGATCTATCGCTACTCTTTTTTATTTGTTTATGTCAATTATTTCAATTAGGGTTTATATTTTAATATTTTAGGGATCTTGCCTATTTGAATAAATTATTGAGATTAGGTTGATTAATTGATGATTTTGATGATTTCCCCATGTTATTTTGATTCGTGTCCTTTCATTACGGTTCGATTTGGGTGTTTTGGCTTTATTTAAATAGGGTTTTGGGTCAAACACAAACTTAGTGGGTTAGGCGCGGTCCCTCAGCACTAATAGGTTAAAAATTTATCAAAACTTTTTACCATTTGAAAAAAATTGATGGTTCCGGCGTAATCTATTGCGTAATTGAAACATCTAAGGTGCTGAGTTTCTGGGGAAGTTACGGCGTAACTGGGGGTTTAGTTATGCCGTAACCATTAAATCTGTAATTACGGCGTAGCAGTTTGATATAGTTACGCCGTAACCTTTGAAATTACCTAATTACGGCGTAACTCTTGTTTTGGTTACGCCGTATCTTGACATCAGTGAGGTCTGCACTTACTGTTATTCGTCTTACTTTCAGGTGCAAAAAATTAGGGGTGGCAATTCGGGTCGAGTTTGGGTTGGCGGGTTCGGGTTGTCAGGTTGGCGGGTCAGAAAATCCCAACCCAAACCTGACCCATTTAAATCATCGGGTCAGCTATGTCAACCCTAACCTGTTTAGACATAACCCATTTAACCCGTATAATATTCTTGAGGTTGGCGGGTTAAATAGGTTACATGGGTTGAATATGTTAAACGGGTTGAATCGGTTCAACGGGTATCAGGTTGACCCATTTAACCCTTTTTATATATAAAAGTTGGCCTATTACACGAGTTAAATAGGTTAAACAGGTTTTCGGGTCGGCCCCGTTTAATACATTTAACTCGCATAATAAAATATAAATAATTTTGAGTTTATGAAAAAAATCTTAAACGGGTTGGCGGGTCGACCCGCTTATTTTATTCCAAACCTGAACCTGACCTGTTTAATAAACGGGTTAGATAGGTCGACCCAAACCTGACCTGGAATCAATTTAGCACAACCCGAACCTGTTAACTTTCGTGTCGGTTTCAGGTCGGGTTTCGTGTCGAGTCCGAAATTGCCACCCCTACAAAAAATCCCACAAATTGGTTTAGGTTCTTGGCACACCCTGATGCTGGTATTAGGCAGTTGTGCGTGGAAGAGTACGAGAAATTAAGGGGAAAGAATATCAGTCAGCTCGAAGCACTTGATTTTGATGCATTTGGTACTTTGGCAAACGGGAAAGCTAGTAGGAGATTAAGGAAGTTTTGCAAAATTAAGTTCACGTGTAGTGCATGGTTGAGGCTATTCAGGATCACGGAGCCGGTCATTCCGGAGTACGTCCGTATATTCCTTGCTAGTGTGGAATTCCGTACTGATATTGTGGATGATGACGTGGAGTCAATGTTTTTCCAGCTTGGGGGTGTTTGGAGAAGTTTGACTCTTAAGCAGTTTACTACGACGATGGGTTTGTATACTGAGGAGGAAATGGAAACAGAGGCTTTTAGTCGGTTCTATCACACTTGTTGGAGAAGAAGGGACGAGACTCAAGACCTTGCTGCTTATTTCAACCAGATCGCTGTCATGGATGGTTATGATTCAAAGAGCCCACCATCCTACGTGATGGTGAGGAGTCCCATTCATCGACTAGTGCACCGCCTACTTGCTTGCTCTATTCGAGCAAGACACTCCGCCAAAGAAAAGATGACTATGGATGATCTTTACCTAATGCAGGGCATGGAAGGGGGGAACCACATTGATGTTCCCTTCTATTTGGCGAGGTTTATGGCTGTTGGTGCTAAGGGGTTTTCATCTAGGAGTCCTTTGCAGGGGGCTCACTTCATTGGGAGGTTGGCTAGGAGTTTTGATCTTATGACCGATGCAGCTTTAGCTAGGGTGACCCGAGGTAGGGAGACTAGTTTGATAGGGCTATCTAAGCTAGTCGAGTTCGGGATCTGCACCCAGGACATATATGGAGTGATTGAGTTGGCTAGGACTGCCCCGAGGAGAGAAGTCGGGGAAGTTAGTGGTGCTGGGGGTGATCTTTGAAGAGGAGGCCGAGGAGCAGCGCCTAAGGGACGAAAAAGGACCCATGCGAATATAGAGGAAAGGTTGCAGATCATTGATGAGAGGATCGGGGAATGTCAACCCATTTCAACGAGGAGATTGAAAGCCTCGAAGTGGGTCTTTATTCTCTTAGTAACCAGTTTGAGGGTTTTACAGGTACATTGGATCAGGTGCAACAGCTCCAACATGATTTCTTTCATTGGAGTGCGGATCGGACTAACCAAATGCTACAACACGTGCATTTGAGCACCCCTAAGTGGGAAGGTCTGGAGTATGTGTACCAGCCCAACATCCCCGATATCGGAGTCCAAGGAGGAGTGGCATTCATGCAGCCCGACGCCACTCCTGGAAGCACCACGAGCACTCCATATGAGCCTTCCCAATTCCACTTCATGGATCATGATCTTCCTAGGGACGATTGATTTCTCTATCTGATGAAACAATTTTAAACAATTTTAAAACAATTTGATACTCATGTCTGTATAACTTAACTATTTGGATATTTGTATGATCTATCACCCATTGTACCCGTTGGGTACAAAAGTTTCCTTATATCTTTGTGCAGGTTTTGGTTCTTTGATGCAGTTACGGCGTAACCTTAGGATCAGTTACGCCGTAAATCCTGCTGCAGTAGGCAATTTTTGAAGCAACACAAATAGTTAAGGCCCGTCCCTGGAAACGATACGCATTAGCCACCTCATAACCCACCTTCAACCTTTAGTGAGACATCTTGGGCAACCATTCGAGAGGGGAGTTTATTTCTTTCTTGATTATTTTTCATTTCTATTTTATTTCTCCTTTTTCTTCGTACAAATGAGACTTTGTACACTTCAAGTGGGGGGATAGGAATAGAAATGAAGTGTATAATTACTTAGATTACTTGCCCTAATTTTCTAGTTGGTTTCAAAATTTTAAGCTTATTTGAAAAAAGAAATTGTCATATTTTTAACCAATCTAGAATCACATAAAGCCGAGCACACTATAACCCTTATTGCCATTGGTGAGAATTAGCCTTTCTGTTTCCCCCATTTTACCCAAATCTACCATAAATTGAGTGTGCCGATATTATTGTAATCTTTAGAACTTGGATTTTACATCACTTCGAGACCATAAACGAGTAGTGTATCAAGTAAGCTTGGTGCATTTGGAAAAGGCGATTTGAAAAAAGTAAATGTTTTAGGATTAAACCCAAATAGCCCATATGTGTTCACTTGTGTGCGTTTATCGATTAGTCGCATTGGTTTTTCGACCCCCGTGTTAACCCTTTTTGTTGCACTCACCTTTAGTGTAAGATACCCCTAGTTACACCCTTTTTAAGCCTACCCTTTCATTTTCTAACCCTTATTTTCGTTACACCCTTACACCTTAGCCTACCTTGTAGTTTTACCTTTTTACCTTAAAGCCATTGTTCACCCTAGTTTGAGGTTCAAAATAAAGTTCCTAAAGGCGCACCTCATCATCTACATCTCGCTAAAGATCGTCAAAGACCCCCAAGTTATCACCTTATGCTCAGTTCAAGTGGGGGGAAGCATATCGTTGCATATGTTAAAAAAAATTATTATTATTATTTATCTGTGCGAAAAATTATAAGCACTACATGAAGAAATTGGCATTGAGAATAATCTTCTCGATCACATTCGAAGGTTGGAAGAATAGTTCAAGAATAAATAATGGTGGATTCCGGTGACACGTATTGACCATATGAAGATGAACCTTGAATTATTGGTGGGACGATGACAACTCGGTTTTAAGCTAAAACTATTTGTTTTCCCTTTTCCTTTTCACCCATTAAAATATCCCATGCCTATCCTTACCCTTTTTGTCGTGAAGCGTGTCTAGGTGATGCAGCGAGCAATCCTTGATGTCTTGGCCATGGATTTGGTCATGTATCGTTGATTTTGTCCACTTCAATGTGACACGTTAGTAATGACACCACCCATAAGCCTTTGAAACTCAACCCAACATTGCTTTCTAAAATTTGTCTTAACCTTAGCTCTAGTGGTGGAGTTGTGTGTAATTAATTGCCAAGCTTAGAATAGGATGAGAGTGAGTGTGTTTTCGTTCCCATTTCGTGAGGTGTGCGGCTCTTATTAATATTCTAGCATGGAAATTAAAACTGCGCATTCTTCAAGGATGTATCTTTTGCAGTCTAAATTGGTCTACTTGAGGGAAAATATAGTTTAAGTGGGGGGATACTTGATAACATCAAATAGTCCTGAATTTCTAAGCGTTAATTTCCCCATTTATCATCACATTTTGAGTAAATTATTAGTGAAAACATCCTTATTCCTTATTATTTCATTTCAGGACGCATTCGAAGTAAGGAAGCTGCAATTGGACGTTTTCAGGCCCTATTGATACGATTGTCTCTTAACTTCGGCGTAACCAAGTGATGAAGTTACGACGCAACTAAAGATTACGAAGGCTATGGCGTAACCCTCAGCTCAGGTTACGCCGTAACTACTGATAAGCACCAAATCAACAAAGACCACGGCGTAGCCCTCAGCTTAGGCTACGCCGTAATGAAGAAATACACTGGATTACAAAAGCTACGGCGTAACCCCTGCTAAGGTTACGCCGTAACCATGGATAAGCGCAGAAGATTGAAAGAAGTTACGACGTAACTACCTAATAAAGTTACGCCGTAACTAGTTTGAAGCCTATAAATAGTCGATGGTTTCATCAGTTTTAGATATCTCTCCTTTCCAAAACCTTCTAGGGTTTGGGGAGATCAAAACACATAAGAAGAAGCATAGTTTAGGAGTACTGAATAACGAAGTCCCCGTCTACGATTTCCTTTGTATTCGAGTTTGGATTCTTTTTATATTTTTCTAGAACTTATACTATGAATTCATATCATTAATTAAAGTTTGCATTTATGTTATTGTTATTCTCTATAATTCTTTATAGACATTTGCTAGTCTTTTCATAGATTACTAGCCTTGGTAGTATTATAAGCTTGGTAGTATCTAAAGGGCTGGGAGATATGACCAACTGACCCCAGTCTGATAGATAGCGAAGTATGGGAGGAATTGGCCATAGTACGACTACTCTTCGTGTGCGAACTGACCAAATGATCACCTATCAAGTGGAGGTATTTAAGAGGTTAGGGGGAATCTAAGTTCCTAACGGTCGGGTTCCCACCGTCTAGATCTAGTGGATTTTGTGCTTAATGACTGCTATTAGGTTGCCGAATGATCTCGGGTGACCTGCTCATCTTGGTGAGGAATCTAAGAACCATAGGCCATGACGAATCGACCAAAGGAGTCTGGGGATAATTAACCACTATATTGAATCTTGGTATCAGGAATCAATTCATATTTGTATTTTTTATTAAGCTTCGTTTATCTATCTCTTTTCTCTAAATTTCTGGTGTCTGTGTAAGTAGAATAATAGCATATAAGATGGATTATAACAACTTTGGCATACCAATATATTATCTATGTCTTTTCTAATCATCTTAGTTCTTTCAAGGTCACAGCTCTCTTGGGACAATACTCGGATTTACTTAAGGCTTTACTACATCTGATCGGGTACTCTGCCCGTTAGTATGTGTCTATCCTAAGTTATCTAAGTTTATAAATATTATTTTTTTTGGGTAAAGGGGTTTACCCCGGTAAATATATAACCAAAAAAAGTTAAGTACAAATGGAATGTGGCTGATGTACCACATGAACCTCAAGCAAAAAGCTTGATAAACTAGTGCTTATGACAGGCCATAAACACACCAAACCTAGCTGAATAACAAATCACCTAACTAGGTATAAAAACAAGAAAAATCTTGAATCAAGCGAACGTCCCGCATCCACCGATAGGCACGAAGGGAGCAAAGAGACCCAGGAAGTTTGCCTCCTTAAAAACCCTTTCCAAGAAAAACCCATAGGGAAAAACCTTGGATAAGGGAAAAAGAGTACAACCCTTACGCACTCCCTCGTGAATAAGACAAGAGCTTGGAATCTTCCATTTATCCAACAAGATGACGAGACCGAGAGGTTATCTTCTTAAATTTGAAGGTAACCAGCTTCAACCGGACGGTATTGACAATTACTTGAACCACTTCAGCAACGGTAGACTTCTTCCTCTTGAAAAGTCTTGAATTGCGTTCCATCCATATGTAATAAGCAGTAGCAGCAAGTAATAACCGAGAAAGTATGCTAGGAACTGAACGACCCTTAGATATAGGAATGAGGAACATAAGAACATCATCCAGATTAGGAGGGACGCCATCCATTCCGGATAAAATCCGGACCTGTAACCAAACCTGCAAAGAAAATTGACACTCAAAAAACAAGTGAGGGTGAGAATCCGGAGCCGCATCACACAGTGGGCATCGAAGAAGATTCAGATCAACATCAGGACCAACATCCGATTCTCGAAGCCTATCTTGTGTCTTCAACTTCTGCTTAATAACAAGCCACATATGTATAGCATGTCGGGGGATACAATGAGGAAACCATGGAATATTAAACCACCCGACCCGATCAGCCCTAGTACGAAGAGAATCCCATGCACAAGCAATTGAAAAATGTCTAAAATTTCCCTCAAAATCACGCCATATTAACCCATCATCAGTATCATCAAGAATATTAGGAACCGGGAGGCTAAATAAATTCGGAAATCTAGGTAACCAATCCACATCAGTCGTGGTGGTGGGTCTTGTTACTACTATACTACCATGTGTTAGTTATGTGAAAGACAATTAGTACACTTTCTGCAAGTATATTTTTGGTGCTAGGATTTGTCTTTATTCGGGTTCACAGTATGATATACGTCCTCGGGTTTCTTCATGAAGGATTGTTGTGAAGACTGGTTCGAGGTTTATTGTAAGGTGCGGTGTGTTCTTGGTTCATGTCGTTTCCTTACTGTTTATTGTGAGACTTTGATCCTCGGTTGTCTTCTTGAGCTTCACTCGGATTGTTTTGGCGACTGGTTCTAGGTTTCTTTTGTATGTTTTGGAAGTTAGGGTTCATGATACCCTATTCTCAGGTTTCAGATCCGTTTTGCATTGGAGTAAATTCTTATTTTGGTATATAAGTTACGGTTTGTTCAAACCCTATTGGTCGTCTATGGCAGGTTATTTTAGTCTTTTCACTCTGATTTACTTTTGTGAGTGAATGTTAAAGATGTAAAGAATAGTGCCAGAGCTTGGGGTTTCGATGTAGTCTTTTGGTAAGGATGGTACTGTGTGTGGTTATTCTTACCATGGTGTAGGATGCTTCGTGGAATGTGTTGGACTTCTATGACGACTCTTGAAGAATCAAGTGTTTCTACTTGAATAGCATTTAATTTGTTATATTTTTATAGTCGTTGTAGTTTATGTTCAATTGTTAGTTATGAGAGTAGTTTGTTACTCTTATATTATGGTTATTGGTAGTTTTAGTTTGGTAAGTTATAGGAATGATTTATCATCCTTATATGAGAGTCTGTAAGTGTCATAAGGGGCTGAGATGAGGGAAGTCACCCTCATCCTTTGTACTTCAATGTTTTTGGTGTAATGCATTTTACCAGGGTGAAAATTCCCTTTTACCCAAAATAGCATGGTTAACCTCTTTCAAAAGCTTACCATTAATGAAGAATTCCTGAACCGCCCTAATAATATCATCAGCAATAATATCCCACGCCCCTTAAAGAACGCCGCAGAAAAACCATCAGGACCAGGAGATTTATCATCTCCCATAGAAAAAATAGCATCTCTAATCTCTTTAGGAGTAACATCACGAACCATATCCAAAGCAACATGAGGATCGAGAGTGGAAGAGAAAAGGTTACTATCATCAAACGGAACATATAACGCCTCTTGACCAAGAAACGATGTAAAGTGACTAACAAAAGCATTAGGAACCTGGTCATCCACGTACATAACTCCATTACCATCACTAATAGAATCAATGTAAATTCTCTCTCACTTGGAGAAATCAGGCTGCCCCCATCCTCTTCCTTAATTCCGGCCAAAAAGATATCCCTATATGATGTCCTCTCTACCTTTGAACGATCCTTATTGTTTTTAGGTATGCAATACATGATTTAGGGGTGTTTTCATTCATAGGAGGGGCGGCTGGTTGTTATCTTTATATCAAAAACGATTTCTCCTTAATCTTGGTTGAAACCCTAATCAAGTGATTATGAACGTTATATGGTGATCTATTAATTAGGGTTTCGAATTTAAATCGTACCTCTTATTCTGATTATCCTAAGTCGGTTTCTAATCAATTATATATATATAAGGGTGGATTTAGTGTGGCGGCTCATTAGGGTTTGTGATGTTTCATCATAAATCTGTTCGTTTATGATTTTATTTATCTAATGGGGTGTTTTGATGCATGGTGGCTAGTGAAATCAAGGAACCCACGCTGTAGGGTTTTACTTTTTTCTATATTTTCTGATTTCGCTTGTATGTAGAGGCTGATGCGTTAACTTTCGAATGGAACCCTAAAATAGGGTTCCGATCTACTCCTTGCTGGAACGTGTATATCGGTTTGTGACGAATACAAGTTCTATATCAGATTCATGTGCTATACCGGATCCATGTTAGTCGGTTTTTGGAGAGAGTGTAAGTCAAGTTTTCTGGGTATCTTGTTAAAAAAACCCTTATTTATCTTTCCTTCGAAAGATTTTCGTGGTTTTCTTGGAAGGGGTGATCATGGCTGTAAGTTGCACATTCGGTGCATTATTTGTTACCATTCACACTGGTTTCTTATCATTGGTACATACATTCCCGTGTTGATTCTCTTTAGTTCAACGCTGATTGAGGCTTGGTTAGAATTTTGCTTGAATGGTAGTTATCTGCTATTTTCATTCGTATTTATCAGAATTGGTGGTTCTTACTTGATCCTATTGTTTCTAATACGATGGAATTAGGGTCTTAAACAACCCTGTTTGGTTATTGCGACCTGGTTTTGGTTGCGGCTTATTTATTGGGCATTATTCATGCTATTTGCTGCAGTCTTTGGTCGTTATTGGAAGTGGTTATTGTGGCTTGTTAGTTGCGGGTTGGCTGCATTGTGATGTTGTTCATCTGGATTAGTATTTTGCATGATATTTTGATGATCTATTGAAGTTGTTCTTGGAAGTGTGTATGTTGTCTACGTACTCTTTGGTTATTCTTATTGGTGGTTGGTTTTGCATCTAAACATACTCATTTGGAGCAAGTTTGTGCTTGCTGCTCTATCCGTGGTTTTAGAGTCTCCCACCAAGTGTTGTGTGAAATTTGTGAACTGATTTCAATTTGATGATCCATGGGTGTGTGATGATCTTTCACACTTCTTGGAGGATACCACTCATGTCCTATGTTTTTGGGTGCTTTTCTGGATCACATGGAAGTTGCTTTGAAGTTCTATGATGGCAGATTATAGTAGGGTCGACATGCATTAACTAAAAAAAAAACCTAAACGATTCTCTCCCTCTTTGGCGACAAAACAGAATTCGAAACCCTAACATCCTGCAAATCGATCCTCTTGAAAACTCTAATTAGTTTGTTTCTACAGCCATCTCATTACATTAGTGATTACATGTTTATGTTAATTACTTTTATTTTCTGATCGCTATAGGTGCTTTCTGTTAGGGTTTTTAAAATCGTTTTTTTTAGGGTTTCGTTTGTTTTTTTTGTTTGCTGCGTGGTTTACTGATTGTGCACCTTCAAGACTCCTAATTAAGCATTGTACTTATCATCATTCGATGGAGGCTGGTTAGTTTTATTGGGACATTGCGTATAAACCCTAACTTTCAGTTAGGGTTTTCTCTTTTGGTTGGTTCGATTCTATGGTTGCTGCTGGTGTAATTGTTTTGCGTGTCTATTGAGTCATTGTTTGTGGGTTTCGTGAGATGGAGAGAGGGTTTTTTTTAACAAAGATGGTTCTTCGAGTAAGGCTGCTACAACAGCCACCAACTTGGCCGGAAAAGAGATGGAAAGTGGATCACTAAAAGCTGCCTCTGCAGCCACCAACTTAGCCGATCAAGTTGGCGTGAATATGGACTCTAATCCATATTCTTCGTTGGATATTAATGCCTTGTAAGCTAGGTTAAAACGCCTTAAAGGTCAACATGGATGTGATGTTGATACTGCTGTTGTGGAGCCACGCAAAGCTGCTAGGGTTTTGCGAAACCCTAGCACTCATGATCGTAATCTGGGTATGGAGAATCCGTTTGAGTCTGTATGGAGTACCACCAATCTGGATAACACAAGTTGTAGGGATACACTTTTGGGTGTGTTGGATTTGAACATGGGGAGCACTAGCCGTGGTGAACCGAATATTTCGAAGGAGGATATTGCACCTTCGAATGTGGTCAATGCTTCTAATTCTGGTACTAACGTGGTGAATGCTTCTACTTCTGGTACTAACGTGATTGGTTGTGAAAATAATGAAGTAAGGTCATTTGCTAATGTATTAAACCCAGAACGTGTCTCTAGGAAAGTTAATTTTCGTGCTTGGTGAATGAGACTCGCATTAAAAATCATGATACGGTGCTTCCAAAGGCTGCTATGGAGGGTGTATTCAACCGCTATGATAATACACTTGTTGGCTTCTTTGTTGGCAAGAATGTTGCATTTCCTTTGGTTCAGAACTACGTCTCCAACACGTGGGGTATGTTTGGTTTTCAGAAACTTATGAAGAATGATGATGGTGTTTTCCTCTTTAAATTCGATTCTAAAGAGGGTGTTGAGAATGTTCTTCAACGGGGCCCTTGGATTATTCACAATTCTCCTCTCATTCTCACTAAATGGACTCCTGATGTGCTATTGTCTAAAAGTGAGGTAACTAGAGTTCCCGTTTGGATTAAATTGCATAATGTGCCATCACTTGCATATTCAGAAGATGGGTTGAGCTTAATTGCTACTCAAGTGGGTAAGCCGATTATGTTACATGCTTTTACTAGTTCCATGTGTGTTGATTCATGGGGTCGCATTAGTTTTGCACGTGCTCTTGTGGAATTATCATCTGAATCTGAGCTTAAACATGTGGTGACTATGGCGATCCCTAATAAGGATGATAGTGGTTTTACTACGGCAAGTATTAAGGTGGAATATGAATGGAAGCCGCCACATTATGCGGAATGTAAAGTGTTTGGGCATGTTACTGCTTGTTGTCCTAAGAGTATTAAGGAGCAAAATGATGTCCCTCCCACCTCAAATATGGAAGAACCTGATGATGGTTTTAAGGTGGTGTAGAATCGGAAAGCTAAACCTAAAGGTACGAAGATGACTGGTGGTATTAATATGGGTAAGGGTCCTAGATTTGCACCTAGGAAGCAGGTATATGTTGCAAAGACGAAGACACCGACAGCTGCTAGTGTTAATGCTAAAGGTACACCAGTTACTACGTCTAACCCTTTTGGGTCTCTTGAGGTGGAAGATGACACGGGCATCCCAAGTACTGTGGTTGATTCTACTACTGACGCGGCGGGGAAGTCTTCGGTACTACTAAGGAAGCGGTATTGATGGTTCTCTGGGGAAGGACTCTCGTATTGATATTGGTGCGGCTTCTAAGCCTCCGGAGACTGTGACTTCTTCTGCTACCAAGGTAAGTAATCCGTTTTTTAAAGTCGGGAATGTGACCTGTTCTGACAGTGAAGAGGATGAGGTTTTGGAGCCAGATAACCCTACGGCGTCATTTTTGGCTTCTGGGGGTGGTGGGGGTTTTGATCTTGAAGATTTTGATGATTATGCTGAGCAAGTCTACGATCTACCGAGACACTTGGAGGATATGTGTGACATGTATGATGTTAGACTCTTAGGTCGTGGTAGGAAATAAATTTGGTTGTTTGGTAGTTCATAAGATTGGCATGTCTTTCTTATGTAATTTGTTTGGTTAAGTGCACTTTTAGTGTGTGTCTGTTGCCCATGTAACAGGCCGAGGTGAGAGATTCACTCTCATCCGTTGTACTTAAACATTTTTGGTTAATATATTTTACCAGGGTGCAGGATTACTCCCATTTACCCAAAAAAATATGATGGCTATGCGTTTGGTACTACCTTAGTGAATCAAGTTGTAATTCCTTATTTATATTCACGTGTATAGTCATTGTAGGTGGTAAGTTTTATTATGTAAGTTATAAGAATGGCGTGTCATTCTTATATGAGAGTCTGTAAGTGTCCTAAGGGACTGAGATGAGGGAATCACCCTCATCCTTTGTACTTTAATGTTTTTGGTGTAATGCATTTTAACAGGGTGAAAAATCCCTTTTACCCAAAAAAATAAAAAAATAATAATAGAATCAATGCGACTCCTCGCCTTCCTACTTTTAACCACCTTATGGAAATATGCAGAATTCGAATTCCCCACCCGAAACAGAAAAACCCTAAAATTCTCTCTCCCCTAGGGGAGAAATCCGGCCGCCACCTCCACACCTTTTTCTGGCTATTATCAATCTCCTAAATCCTTCTCTACCTTGTGTATGCAATCGATCTAGTAGGTGATATATTTTCAGAGGTGGTGTGCTGTTTTTGTCTCCTAGTTTTATCCTATTTGGTTTTGGAATCTGCTCATCAGATCTATCATAAGACCGCCTTAGGGTTTCTTATGTCGTGCTTCATCTTGTAATCCTAACTTTATTTAGGGTTTTGAATCTATGGGCTGTATTTGATCGTTTCTTGGTGCATAATCGACTGAATGTTACCCTATTATTTAGGGTTTCGTTTTATTTTATTCATTGGAATGTGATCTGCTGATCTGAGCGCTAACCGTTTAGGGTTTGTTTGGCTGATGGCATGTTCTTTATCAGATTCACGTTTGTGGTTTGTGGGTTTTATGGAGAGATGTTGGTTATGTTGATGGTTGTTAGGGATTCGGGATCCCTATTATCTGTTTTAGTCCTGGTTCTATTGCGTATCATGGTTATGGTCATGTGGATTGGGATTGAAGTTGTACGTTTTCGGTTTCTAATGAGATCTGATTAGATTGCTACTGATATGGAGGTCCTCTATATCTGATTTATGGTTCTCATTAAATCCCTGTTGATGATCTCATTGTTCGTGGGTACGTTAGGGTTTGGTTAAACCCTAGGTTCGTCATTGGCTGATTCTTTTAGTACTACTGCTGCTAAACTGAATCGTGCCATAGTGGTTTCTTAATGTGGTTAATGTTGATCGCATGGTTGTTGGTTTTGGTGGTGCTATTGATGCTTATTCTTTATTCATGTGATCATGGGAGTTGTGGATTATGGCATATTCGAATTTTATGGGTTACATTCTGAATTATTCGTGGTTCTTCGAATCTTTTCATGGGGGTACCTGGTTTGGTTTGCACCTGTTGCGAATATGGATATATTTTGGCGTGTTAGCTATAATTGGCGTGTACCCATCTTCGTTATCATAGTGCTATGCATTTTTTGGGTCTATGATCAATCTTATTGGAAGTTAGGGCTTGTTACCCTATTGTCGATTTATTGTTTCGACATTTTATGGCATAACATTGTTGTGCCATTAGTAAGTTGTTTAAGCCTTCGTGATGGGGTATGTGGGAGGCTTTAACGAGCTTTTCTTATACACCTATTTATGTAACACTTCTTGGTGCCGTTTGATGAAGATTCTACTTGATGATAAGCGCATGGGTTGTTACTTGGTATTGCTTCTACATGTAGGTTTGCATTTTCTATTGTGGTTACGGATTTATTATGGCTGTTTGTCGACATGGAAGCTGTAATGGTGTGCTATGATAGCTATGGAGACTCAGTGTCATGTACCTGATTAGGCATATAAATGTTTGATCTTTATTGTAGTCATTATAGTTTGTTTGTTTTTGTGTAAGTTATAAGAATGGCATGTCATTCTTATATAGTGGTATTGGTTGTTGCTAGTTTTGCATGTAAGTGTCTACTGGGACTGAGATGAGGGACATCACTCTCATCCGTTGTACTTTAATGTTTTTTGGTGTAATAGAATTTTACCGGGGTGAATTAACCCTTTTACCCAAAAAAAAAGAATTCCCCACCCGAAGCCAATCCACTTTAGCCTTATGCTTAAGAAAACGTTCTTCAGTCAGAATAGCTTCATTATAAGCATTAAGATAACATGCCTCTTCCTCACGAATATCATAATTGAACGGGTCCAGGTCAAGAGCATGTTGAACAGTATCCAAACCCTGATGAAGTTTAATGACTCTCTCATGAATATTACCCTCATTAAAAAGCAATCTCCGAAGCGGCTTCTTAAGAGATTTCAGCTTATTCACCACTTGAAACATGTGAAAGCCACTAAACGGCTTACACCAATATTCCTGAACCTGTAATTTAAACATGATTAGTAAATGATTAACATTAAATGATTCTTGAAAAAACTGGTAATCAATACGGCAAACCCTAAAAAACCAAGCGAAACCCTAATCAAACCAACCACCCAAATAAAACACGACAATAGTGAAAACCACTACAGAAGAATTGAAATAAGGGAATTAGTTTAGAGTAAGGAAATCATTGGGAGAAAGATCAGTCATGGGGTCGCCGGAAATCTCCAAAGGATTAGGGGTTTTATTTATTTTTTGTTTTTAAAATCATTGTGAATCTGCAAGGTTTCGTCAGTGTACCGAGTGACGAAGGCCCTTTTGCTTTCGATTTCTCTCTGTTTGATGGTATGCACGGCTAAGTGAGTCTTAGTGTACTTCTTCTGCTGGCTAAAGTTTGATCAGAACTTAGCCTTGAGATCATCCAGACTCGCGATGCTTCCTACTTTTTGCCCATTCCACCATATTCGTGCAGAATCTCGGAGAGTGGAGGTGAACATGTGGCACGCTACTGGCATAGCCCACTTCTGCATCCTAATGGCGCCTTCAAACAAGTGCAAGAAGTTATCTGGATCGCCTTTCCCATCGTAAGTGCCGATGTGAGAAGGCATCTTCAACCCATCAGGCAGAGGGTAGTCTTTGATCCATTTTACGAAAGGTGTGCAGGGAGGTGCATAAGCAGGTGTAGGGTTGTACGGATTCTGATTTGCAAGGATAGGTCGTTACGAGAACGTGGTATAAGCTTATACCACGTTCTGGTAACTTTCCTATACAACAAAGGCAAGGCTAATTTCTAGAATGGGATTAGCTGAAGTTGAGGTGTGATGTATGGGAGTTGTTTCTAGGCGAGATCATGTAGTGAAGGTGGAGGCGGTTATGGGGGCGAGATTATCGGTGTTAGTTGTTGTAACACCCCCAATTCGGATATGCAGCGGAATTCAAACTGGGTATTACTTGATGGCACAACAGTCATAATAATAGAAAACGATCTCTAAAAGAGTCGTTTTAAAAAGGCTTTATCATTCAAATATATCAGAGTTTACAAAATAGGTCCCAGTTGGTTCCATTGATTACAAAACACATCAATATAAAGTTTTTGATGTTTTGTGAATGATAAATTTTTTATATATATAGCCTTCTTGATCTTGCCCTTCCGTGCCTGCTCCCGACATTATGGACCTGAAATACATGCTTAAAACTGTCAACACAAAGGTTGAGTAAAATTCATAGAGTTTGTTTGATGGTTGAACACATTATGTTGGTAGTGTGAGTTAATTAGACTCACACCATTGGTTTGAAAACAAAATAGTTATTATTAGACTAAGCATCATGCAATCAAGGCGTTAACGTGTTCCAAATTTAATTGGAGAAATTGTTGGTACGTGCCCTAGTAGGTAAAATTGCCATTTTTACCTAATGTTATTCAAATATAGTGCGTTTGTTTGCCTTTAACGGGCCAACACAAACAGGATTCGTCAATTCCAATAGATCTATTCACAATATTCGCACCCACTCTCACATAGTGATTAATGATTCATGATTTAGGGACTTATGTTTGGCAAATGCGGTAACTTAGTGCTAATAAAACAATCAGATAAGCATACAGTTTGAAAGCAATGTGTTCAGTTTAAAATAAATCATGTATCTCCCCAAGGGTATGTAAAACAATTAAGTAATAAAAGTGGGGCTATGAACTCACCAAGAGTTGATGATGTTAAGTACTAACGGATGTGATGGATAAGTCGGAAGACTTCTACGTGCAACCTAAAAATGAAATGTTGCGACTTAAGTTTGGAATAATGTTTAAGAAAACATAAACCATCCTATATATATATTCCTATGTTGATCATGATGTAGTCAATTATCATATGATGTTTATAGAAAGATCTTTAATATGTGAAAACGTATTTAGTTTATAGATATCGTACTACCGTTCGGGCCATCATAATTCAGAGGTCATGCAGTAAACGTTCGAGGAGCTAGGACAGTTAAAATCGTTAATCCAGCAACTCGTCGATACGTTTTACTCAAATAAACCCTTCACATGAAGCTCCCTACTATTGTAGCACTTAGTAGATACAACATACGTTTTGAGTGAAGATTGTTATATAAATAAGTTTATCATGTTCTTACAAGTTCTCGTCGTTTCATAAATATGATTACCCTAGTGAACGGTCTTGGGCAAACAAGCCTTAAGGCTTTAGCCATGGTCTTGTCGTGACTTTGGTCTTGACTACCATGGTCTTGAGACTCATCCTTGACCTTAGCCGTGGCCGTGGTCTTGGCTTATGGCCATTAGGCCTCTTGGTTTGCTTTTAGTTGTGACAAAAGTATAGTTGTGAGACTATATTTACGGCAGTTTCTGTTTTTGAAATATTTTGGCCTATTTATGCGTTTTCAAGGTCCGAGCTTCTATATTATTCAAATAAAACGTCGTTCCGGACAACTTTCTTGTTTTAACTTTTTGATGATTCGGACCAGAAGTACCACTTTTAAAAAGACAGAACTCTTAACAGCTTATACATGGCAGTTTTGGCGTTTAGGTTTCGCTAACTTCTTTTGCTTATAACTTTTGACTCGTTTGTCCATTTCGGGTGATTCAAATTGATATGTTTACCTATTTATCTTGTCTACCATATTATATAAGTTAGAAAGTCCATATGTTACTGATTTTAATGGTCTCACATGTGTAGAATATGACGAGTTTACTAGTTTGTTACTTTTTTGACAGTATATGAATTAAAACAAGTGATTGAGTATATGTACATCATGAATCAACATAGTAACTATATATATAGCATGAAATAGTTAAGATTATGAATAATAAAGATGAGATGATGGTGGTGATAAGTTGCTTACAACTTTTGGCTTTCAATAAGAAAGGAGTAACTTAGTAAGGATAGGACTTTGATTGATCACTTAAGACTTTGGATTGAGCTAGCTTTTCACACCTTGGCACCCTTGCAAACTTGAAGAGTTGGTGATGAAGTGCTAAGTAACTTGAGTGGATTTAAACTCAAGAAGATCACTTAAACTTGCTAGAGATTTGATGAAGTAGCTTGATCTTTGGAACTTCCTTGCATAAACTTGGAGTTTATAGATCAAATGATGGAAGATGTGAATGGTTTAGGGTATGAATGACCAAAATCAGTATGTGAGGGAGTTTATGATGTATTTTACTTCCTATTTATAGGAGGGTAAGTTTGGTTAACCATATATTGGGTTAAATATTAACCATGGTTAAGTTAGGACACTTGTAATGATCAAAATGAACCTTGGTTAGGATTAAGCCACCAATATGATGACTCCCCCCCTTAGGTCGGTCTCAATGTGCCTAGGTGGCTTAGATGATAAGTTTTGATAATATCTTGAGTTTAGAGTAAGTTTTGGTTCCGTTAAATGCCAACCGTAAGTCGTTAAGCCATAAAACGTAAAACCGGGTATCGTAAAAATACGAAACTTGCAGGAATGATGAGACTCATCATTATATTCCATCTAAAAATATAAAATGAGTGATAAGTCTCATTGGGTGCAAAAACGCTGCTTAAAGCTGGAAATACGGGTCAAAAACGTGTAATTCGCAGTTTATCGGAAAAGAACGAAATTTCAGGGAAACGAACGTGAATTTATTTAGAGTAGACTAAAATTAGTCTAAAAGTGATATGAGATGTCAAAATGTGATTTTCGTCATACGCGGGATAACTTAACAGTTATTTGCGAAGTTTAAAAGTTACGCGATTTATGCAAAAATGTAGAACGTACAAGGTTAATTCCTTTATGGTCAAAGGAGGAGGGAAATATGTTTGACTTTTCCAAAAATGTAAAAGTGTCAAAAAGATATTAGAAACACAGTGCAGGAATCGTTAAGTCTGGATGTAAGTAGTATTGTTTAAAACGTAAGTTAAGTTTTTCAGCGCAGGGCTTATTTGGTAACATAAAAATAAATCTTAAAAATTCTCAAATTAATCATGAGTGATCTAAGAATTTATCTGATGTTAAGAAAATTATCAGAGTTGATTTTCGTTATGCGCGTGATGTTTAAACGATTGACCGTCCAAAATGAAACTTTATAACGATGTTTTCTTAATAACTTTTGCGAAAATGATCTAACGATTGTCAAAGTCTCAGTTCATTATTAAAATAATTTATCTTACAGGAATGTGAAATAAAAATTTTATGGATGAATAGTGAAAATGAATAGTAAATGTGAATAGTAAATTCTCGAAAATGAAAAGTAACCTGAAAATGCGGGTGGTTACAGTCTCCCCCCGTTGGAGAAATCACGTCCTCGTGATTTAATTGTTACTTGATGGTGATGCTCCTTCAAAAAGGTGAGGGTACTTTCGACGCATTTGGTCTTCTCGTTCCCATGTAAATTATGGGCCACGTTGGGAGTTTCAGCGAACTTTGACAATTGGTATTCGACTCTGTTTTAGTTGTTTGACCTCTCGATCCATGATCTCCATAGGTTGTTCGATGAAGTGTAGAGCATTGCTGAGTTTGAGTTCGTCGAGTGGAATAACTAACGATTCATCGGATAAACATTTCTTTAGGTTGGATACATGAAAAGTGGGATGTACATTACTGAGTTCCGATGGGAGCTCAAGTTTGTATGCCACTGGACCAACCCTAGCTAGGATTTTGAATGGACCTATGTATTTTGGGTTTAGTTTTCCAGGTTTACCGAATCGTATGACACCTTTCCAAGGTGATACTTTTAGCATAACCTTGTCTCCAACTTGGAATTCCAAAGGTTTGCGTCGTACATCGGCATAACTCTTTTGTCTATCTCTTGCTTTTTGTAACTGATTTTTGACTTGTATGATTTTCTCAATTGTTTCATGAATGAGTTCAGGACCCGTGAGTTGAACATCTCCCACTTCGGCCCAACAGACAGGCGATCGGCAATTTTGACCGTAAAGTGCTTCAAAGGGTGCTGCCTTGATACTCGCGTGATAACTGTTATTGTATGAGAATTCGACCAATGGTAAATGGTTATCCCATCCTTTTCCAAAGTCGATTATACAAGCTCGAAGCATGTCTTCCAGCGTTTGAATGGTTCGTTTACTCTGACCATCGGTTTGAGGGTGATACGCTGTACTCATGTCTAGGTTTGTTCTGAAGGCGTCTTGGAGTGACCGAAGTTTGAGGTAAATCTACCATCCCGGTCAGATATGATAGAGATCGGTGCACCATGTTTTGAGACTATTTCCTTAACGTAAAGTCGAGTCAGCTGATCCATCTTGTAAGTCTCTTTGATTGGTATAAAGTGTGCGGATTTTGTGAGACGATCCACTATGACCCAGATGGAGTCATAACCGTTGGATATCTTTGGGAGTTTAGTGATAAAATCCATTGTGATCCGTTCCCATTTCCATATCGAAATCTCGGGTTGTTGTAAGAGACCGGATGGTTTTTGGTGTCCAGCCTTCACTTTGGAACAAGTAAGGCATTTACTGACATAGGTGGCAATATCGGCTTTCATGTTTGGCCACCAATAGAGTAGTTTTAGATCATGATACATCTTATCAGATCCTGGATGTACGGAATATTTGGATTTGTGGGATTCAAGCATGATTAAATCTCGTAGACCACCATAAATTGGTAACCAACTTCTTCCTTGGAAGCATAAAGTTCCGTCCGAACGGGTTTCAAATTTCTTCTGTATCATGCCATCTAATTTCTCCTTCTCAATGTCTTGTTGTTTTACCGCTTCGGCTTGAGCATTGAGTATTTGAGCAGGGAAATTTGAATTGATGGTTAGGACTAAAGCTCGAACTCGTAGAGGTTTAACCCTTTCCTTCCGGCTCAGGGCATCTGCTACTACGTTGGCTTTTCACGGATGATAGCGAATGTCGCAATCATAGTCACTCAGCAATTCTAGCCATCGTCGTTGCCTCATGTTTAACTCCTTTTGATCGAGAATGTGTTGGAGACTTTTGTGGTCAGTAAACACAGTACATCTAGTACCGTATAGATAGTGTCTCCAGATCTTAAGTGCAAAGACTACTGCTCCTAACTCCAAGTCATGAGTATTGTAGTTTTCTTCATGTTTCTTGAGTTGTCGTGAAGCATAAGCCATGACTTTTTCTCGTTGCATGAGTACGGCTCCTAATCCTTGGTGTGAAGCATCGCAATAGACTACAAAATCTTCGATCCCATCTGGCAATGCTAGAATAGGGGCACTACAAAGTTTTTGTTTTAGGATTTGGAAAGCTTCTTCTTCATCTTCGTTCCAGATGTACTTCTTGTTTTTCTGAGTTAGCGTAGTCAAAGGTTTGGCTATTGAGGAAAACCCCTCAATAAACCTTCGATAATAACCGGCCAAACCTAGAAATTGACGAATTTCTGTAGGTGTTGTAGGTGTTGGCCAATCCTTGATAGCCTCAATTTTTGCGGGATCAACATGTAGACCTGTGCTATCGATAACATGCCCAAGGAATTGTACTGACTGAATCCAGAATTCACATTTAGAGAATTTTGCGTACAACTTCTTTCTTGAGCAAATCTAAAATCGTTCTCAGATGATCTTTATATTCTTCCTCGCTTTTGGAGTATATGAGAATGTCATCGATGAATACTATCACGAATTTGTCCAAGTATGGCTTACACACCCGATTCATGAGATCCATGAATACTGCTGGTGCATTCGTCAAGCCAAACGGCATTACTTGGAACTCATGATGACCATAGCGAGTTCTGAAGGCTGTTTTTGGAATATCTTCTTCTCGAACCTTAACTTGATGGTAACCCGATCGAAGGTCTATTTTTGAATAATAGGTCGAACCTTGTAGTTGATCGAATAGGTCATCGATTCTTGGCAAAGGGTATCGGTTCTTTATGGTTAATTTGTTTAGCTCACGATAGTCGATAGACATTCGTAATGATCCATCTTTCTTTTTCACGAACAAGACGGGAGCTCCCCAAGGTGAGGAACTAGGTCGGATAAACCCCTTGTCCGAAAGTTCTTGTAGTTGATTTGCCAGTTCTTGCATCTTGGATGGTGCTAGTCTGTAGGGAGCGCGGGCCACTGGCGCCGCTCCTGGCACTAAATTAATTTGAAACTCTACTTGGCGTGATGGTGGAAGTCCGGGTAAGTCTTCAGGGAAAACTTCAGGAAATTCACGAGCGATAGGAACGTCTTTGAGTCGTTTTTCTTTGGATTCCTTCTCAGTAACATGAGCTAGAAATGCGTAACATCCTTTTTCAATGTACTTCATGGTTTTCATACATGAGATGATGTTTAAGCGAGTTCCACTTTGATCACCACGGATGACCAAAGTTTCATTGTTACAAGGAATGTGAACAACTTTTTCGCCACATATGATGTTGGCTCGATGTTTTGACAACCAATCCATGCCAATAACCACATCGAAACTTCCAAGTTCGATTGGCATGAGATTGATGTTGAATGGATGATCTAAAAGGTTGAGGGGTTTTGGAGTACAGTATTGGTGTTTACTAAGTTTCCATTGGCTAATTCAATACTATAGTGAGTATCCATAGTGGTTGGTGCAATATTAAGTAAAGGTGCAATTTTGGAAGATATAAAGCTCATATCAGCACCGAAATCGAATAAGACCTTAACAAGATGATTATTGAGTGAAAACGTACCAGTGACTACATTCGGGTCTTGTTGAGGTTCACCGTTGCCCATAACATAGGCTCTACCATGAGCATCTCCACCTTGTTGGCCACGGTTTTGAGGACAATTGGGTTTGACATGTCCTTTCTCCCCACACCCAAAACAAGTAACTATCGGTTGGAGGTTAGCTCCAGTAGCCACAACTTTGCTTCTACAGTCTTTAGCAAGATGTCCTGGTTTTTCACACTTGCGGCACTTGGCTGGGCAAGGACCCATATGATGGTAGTTGCATTTATTGCACTTTGGGTAGGTTCCACCATAATTTCCTCCAGCTGGTGCTGCAACATAAGCCGTTGAGGCTTCTTGTCTTTTGTTTTGTTGCTGATGGTATTGGGTGTTACGATTTTGGTTGATGGAAGGGTTTCTTTGGTTGTTATCCCATTGTCGTTTGTTGTTGTTGTTTCGATTGTTATTGTTGTTGGTATGGTTGTTGTTATTACAGTAGTTGGTGTTGTTGGTGGTAGTGTTGAGATTCTGTCTTTGGGTAGCTCCTGTTCGAACCACTTGATCCATGAGACTTCGAGACATTCGCATAGCATCATCAAGTGACTTTGGATCAAACGATGTCACGTTTCCCTGGATGATAGGCGTAAATCCCCAGATATATCTCTCTAACAGCTTTTCAGTTGTTGGAACCATTGATGGACATAGTATCGCCAATTCTTGAAATCGACGGTTGTAAGTAGCAATGTCAACACCTTTGAGAACATGGTTCCAGAACTCCACTTCCAATTTGTGTATCTCACTACGAGGGCAATACTCCTTGATCATTAAGCCCTTTAGAGCAACCCAAGAGATTTGATAAGCACTCATGATGCCTATTGGTTGAGCAACTAAATTCCACCATGATAATGCCTGATCCAATAGTGTACAAGTGGCATATTGAACTTTGTCACTTTCAGCGCATTTGCTGATTAAGAACGCAGACTCCATTCTTTCAAACCTGCGAGTTAAACCCACCGCTCCTTCTGAACCCTTGAAATTTGTGGGTTTGCAACTCATAAATTCTTTGTATGAGCAACCTCTAGTTGCACTAGATGCGGCAAGCCTAGCACTTCAGCGGCGGCTTCAGGCGGCGGCTTTAGCGGCTGGCGGCGGCGGCTGCGGCTGGCGGCGGCGGTTGTTGCGGCGCGGTAGCGGCGGCTGCAGCGGCGGCGGCGGCGTGGCGGCTTCAGCGGCTATTGCTTGCTCGTTCTGCGTTAATTGCTGCATTCACTCGGGTAGTAATCATTCGCTCAATGGCAACTGGAGTCATTGGTTGAGGTGCTTTAGCTTTCTTTGGCGGCATGATTCTATCAAAAAGAGATATCAAGAGTTATAAAAAGATCATGATTTTTGATGGAAGGTTAGAAATAATAAAGTTTGGAGTTTTAAACCATAACACATGATAGCATAAAGCAAGAGTTTTTATTCACATAACGTTGATTGATTTACAAAATCGAAACCTATTACAAGCTTCTTCAAAATTTACTAACTGAAACTTTCAGTTTAGTAATTTCAACGTTTTACTACTGCTAGCTATTACATGAGTTACATAGAACTAACTGATTCTAATCAGTTTAGTGATTACAAAAGATTACTATTAATATGCTAATCTATTTCGGGCTTGGTAGTTTTTGTGGTGGTTGAGAATTCCGTTTGACCGCAAGAGCATCAATACTATTATTGTCCGTACGGCACATATTAGGGTATGTATTTGCAATCCATGATCGTAATTGGTGTAGCTCTCTCTCTAGCCTATTCTGATCAATCCTTGCAAAGTCATTACTGATTTGAGCGGATGTTAACTGATGTTTGAGTATATTGATTTCTATGTTGTGTTTCCTTTCTCGTCGTTCATCGTTATAGTTTTCTTCGAGGATGTATATCTCGAGGCGCTGCTCTCTCAGCCTCATCTTGGGCCTTAGAAGTTTCTGTTTTACGCAATTTCATTTCTTGCGATAGATTTGTGGTAATGTCTTGTAGTTCGGTGCATTTTCGTTTGAGGCAATATAGATCGTATTGGGGAGAGGGTTTCATGGCCGTTGCCGAGGAGGTTCCACCATCCTCATAAGTGGATGTTGGTCCTTGAGTAGGAGTAGCAAGATTTGGTTCGGAAGAGGTTTCCAAGGCAGGAGGTGGTGATAATGGTGCTACACCATATACATAGTTTTCCTCTTGATCATCCTCGGATTCAACCCAATCTTGAACATTATATTCGGGAGAATCTGGTACAACCGGATCCTCTTCTTCTTCGTCGTCCATATCCTCGTATGGTTCATCTTCGTAATCAACGGCATTGAGGTAATCATCATTTATATCAGGAAAGTCAAGTTCTGGAATATTTGGAATGTTTGGAATTGGTTCGGGTGATGTCGGAACGTACTCAGGAGATGCAGGCACAGACATAGTGACTACAAAAGGATATGATATTAAAATAGTTATAATATTTACGGGGAATGTTTTAAATAATTCAAGTGTATATATCAATATACTAATATGTTCATGTTATTATAACATGTCTTGAAAGTCCATAATCGTCTGGAGGATGGAAGGCACGGAGAACGGAAGGCTATAAAATGTTTTTGTTTGTAAAAGCAGTTATAGTTTAAGTCTTAATTTAGACTCGTTTCTCTATAACTATGGCTCTGATACCAATATGTAACACCCCCAATTCGGATATGCAGCGGAATTCAAGCTAGGTATTACTTGATGGCACAACAGTCATAATAATAGAAAACGATCTCTAAAAGAGTCGTTTTAAAAAGGCTTTATCATTCAAATATATCAGAGTTTACAAAATAGGTCCCAGTTGGTTCCATTGATTACAAAACACATCAATATAAAGTTTTTGATGTTTTGTGAATGATAAATTATTTATATATATAGCCTTCTTGATCTTGCCCTTCCGTGCCTGCTCCCGACATTATGGACCTGAAATACATGCTTAAAACTGTCAACACAAAGGTTGAGTGAAATTCATAGAGTTTGTTTGATGGTTGAACACATTATGTTGGTAGTGTGAGTTAATTAGACTCACACAATTGGTTTGAAAAGAAAATAGTTATTATTAGACTAAGCATCATGCAATCAAGGCGTTAACGTGTTCCAAATTTAATTGGAGAAATTGTTGGTACGTGCCCTAGTAGGTAAAATTGCCATTTTTACCTAATGTTACTCAAATATAGTGCGTTTGTTTGCCTTTAACGGGCCAACACAAACGGGATTCGTCAATCCCAATAGATCTATTCACAATATTCGCGCCCACTCTCACATAGTGATTAATGATTCATGATTTAGGGACTTATGTTTGGCAAATGCGGTAACTTAGTGCTAATAAAACAATCAGATAAGCATACAGTTTGAAAGCAATGTGTTCGGTTTAAAATAAAGCATGTATCACCCCCAAGGGTTTGTAAAACAATTAAGTAATAAAAGTGGGGCTATGAACTCACCAAGAGTTGATGATGTTAAGTACTAACGGATGTGATGGATAAGTCGGAAGACTTCTACGTGCAACCTAAAAATGAAATGTTGAGACTTAAGTTTGGAATAATGTTTAAGAAAACATAAACCATCCTATATATATATATATATATATATTCCTATGTTGATCATGATGTAGTCAATTATCATATGATGTTTATAGAAAGATCTTTAATATGTGAAAACGTATTTTGTTTATAGATATCGTACTACCGTTCGGGCCATCATAATTCAGAGGTCATGCAGTAAACGTTCGAGGAGCTAGGACACTTTAAATCGTAAATCCAGCAACTCGTCGATACATTTTACTCAAATGAACCCCTCACATGAAGCTCCCTACTATTGTAGCACTTAGTAGATACAACATACGTTTTGAGTGAAGATTGTTATATAAATAAGTTTATCATGTTCTTACAAGTTCTCGTCGTTTCATAAATATGATTACCCTAGTGAACGGTCTTGGGCAAACAAGCCTTAAGGCTTTAGCCATGGTCTTGCCGTGACTTTGGTCTTGACTACCATGGTCTTGAGACTCATCCTTGACCTTAGCCGTAGCCGTGGTCTTAGCTTATGGCCATTAGGCCTCTTGGTTACTTTTAGTTGTGACAAAAGTATAGTTGTGAGACTATATTTACGGCAGTTTATGTTTTTGAAAGATTTTGGCCTATTTATGCGTTTTCAAGGTCCGAGCTTCTTTGGTAATCGAAGGAAAACGTCGTTCCGGAAAACTTTTGTGTTTTAACTTTTTGATGATTCGGACCAGAAGTACCACTTTTAAAAAGACAGAACTCTTAACAACTTATACATGGCAGTTTTGGCGTTTAGGTTTCGCTAACTTCTTTTGCTTATAACTTTTGACTCGTTTGTTTGTTTCGGGTGATTCAAATTGCTATGTTTACCTTTTTATATTGTCTACCATATTATGTAAGTTAGAAAGTCCATATGTTACTGATTTTAATGGTCTCACATGTGTAGAATATGACTAGTTTACTAGTTTGTTACTTTTATGACAATATATGATAACAAGTGATTGAGTATATGTACATCATGAATCAACATAGTAACTATATATATAGCATGAAATAGTTAAGATTATGAATAATAATGATGAGATGATGGTGGTGATAAGTTGCTTACAACTTTTGGCTTTCAATAAGAAAGGAGTAACTTAGTAAGGATAGGACTTTGATTGATCACTTAAGACTTTGGATTGAGCTAGCTTTCCACACCTTGGCACCCTTGCAAACTTGAAGAATTGGTGATGAAGTACTAAGTGACTTGAGTGGATTTAAACTCAAGAAGATCACTTGAACTTGCTAGTGATTTGATGAAGTAGCTTGATCTTTGGAACTTCCTTGCATAAACTTGGAGTTTATAGATCAAATGATGGAAGATGTGAATGGTTAAGGGTATGAACGACCAAAATCAGTATGTGAGGGAGATTATGATGTATTTTACTTCCTATTTATAGGAGGGTAAGTTTGGTTAACCATATATTGGGTTAAATATTAACCATGGTTAAGTTAGGACACTTGTAATGATCAAAATGAACCTTGGTTAGGATTAAGCCACCGATATGATGAATCCCCCCCCCTTAGGTCGGTCTCAATGTGCCTAGGTGGCTTAGATGATAAGTTTTGATAATATCTTGAGTTTAGAGTAAGTTTTGGTTCCGTTAATTACCAACCGTAAGTCGTTAAGCCATAAAACGTAAAACCGGGTATCGTAAAAATACGAAACTTGCAGGAATGATGAGACTCATCATTATACTCCATCTAAAAATATAAAATGAGTTATAAGTCTCATTGGGTGCAAAAACGCTACTTAAAATTTGGAAATACGGGTAAAAAACACGTAATTCGCAGTTTATCGAAAAAGAACGAAATTTCAGGGAAACGACCGTGAATTTATTTAGAGTAGACTAAAATTAGTCTAAAAGTGATATGAGATGTCAAAATGTGGTTTTCGTCATACGTGGGATAACTTAACAGTTATTTGCGAAGTTTAAAAGTTACGCGATTTATGCAAAAATGTAGAACGTACAAGGTTAATTCCTTTATGGTCAAAGGAGGAGGGAAATATGTTTTACTTTTACAAAAAATGTAAAAGTGTCAAAAACATATTAGAAACACAGTGCAGGAATCGTTAAGTCTGGATGTAAGTAGTATTGTTTAAAATGTAAGTTTAGTTTTTCAGGGCAGGGCTTATTTGGTAACATAAAAATAAATCTTAAAAATTCTCAAATTAATCATGAGTGATCTAAGAATTTATCTGATGTTAGGAAAATTATCCGAGTTGATTTTCGTTATGCGCGTGATGTTTAAACAATGGACCGTCCAAAATGAAACTTTATAACGATGTTTTCTTAATAACTTTTGCGAAAATGATCTAACGATTGTCAAACTCTCAGTTCATTACTAAAATAATTTATCTTACAAGAATGTGAAATAAAAATTTTAAGGATGAATAGTGAAAATGAATAGTAAATGTGAATAGTAAATTCTCGAAAATGAAAAGTAACCTGAAAATGCGGGTGGTTACAGTTGTGGTGATGGGTACCAGGGTAGAAAAACCTGGTGGAGGTGTATCTTCTCGTCCTGGTTCCATGCCGAAAAAGTAGCGTAATCAGTTAGGAGGTTAGGACTTGGTGGTTACGGGACTTATAGTAGCGGGTCCTACGGATGGCGCAACTGATTGTACAATAAACTGCACTACCATGCTTCAATGATGATCGAAGGTAAGGGGGTGTGTTTTACAGCCAAGATTGTCTTTCACCAGAGAATATAAAATACGAAGACACTACGTTAAGTGATTACGCAGGGGTTGGACCCTGCGAACCACCTCCGGCGTGAGAGTAAGTATAAGTTATGGTTGTATAAGTGAGTGTGAGTAAAGTGTAAAGTTTTAAGTGAGCTTACCATAATCTTCTGCCCGTCCTACCTATTTATAGTAGATAAAATAGGCTTGAGGGCACCTCTGCGCTAATATCGGAGAACATGGGGGCGTCCCATGCTTTTAGGTAACCGCTAGGGCTTAGTGACCCACGTTCTAAAACTTGGCGGGAAAGCCAGGGATGAAAGGGAGATCATGGCTTTGACCAAGTCAGGATGGTCCTCTGTCTTTTGTTCCCTCGTCAACCATACCCCAAAGGGCTTAGGGCTTCGAGTGGCGAATTCCCCATAGGTAACCTTCGTGCGTACAAATGGTTTGACGCCAATGAACATTTGGGAGGACTGACTCGGGCCTTCATACGGAAGGGCTTCGACACAGTTCGAAGGGGTGTCCGTCGACCTGTTCGGAGGGTACATCATCAAGGGGTGTTATGCTTGCGCCAAACTTGTAGCCAATCTGCAATAAGAAATAGAAGACACACTTCGTTAAGTGATTGCGCAAGGGTTGGACCCTGCGAACCACCTCCGGCGTGCGTATGTGATATGTGTTGTAAGTAATGTTGAGAATGTGAAATGCTGTGTTGAATGAACATACCGTTGAAATGACTTGTCCAACCTATTTATAGATAGAAAAATAAGCTTGGAGAGTGTTTGCATATGTTTTGGAGATCATGGGGGCGTCCCATGATTTGTGGTAACAGCTAGGGCTTTATCCCCACTCTCTCTGTCTTGGTGGGGAAGCTAAGGAGATAGTGGGAACGTGGGTAAGACCAAGTCAATGTTCTCCTTTGTCTTAGTGTTTCCAAGGTCAGACCCCGAAGGGCTTAGGCCTTCGATTGGCGACTTCCCAACTGGTAACCAGGTCAATGATGAATGGTTTTACGCCATCGATGACTTAGGATGATAGACTTGGTCCTTAGTCATGCAGATTCGACTGAGGCCGAAGGGGAGTCCTTAGACCTGATCGGAGGGTACGTCATCAAGCCCCTAGTAGAAAGTGATATGTACAAACGAGGATATGTTGCTTACGACTCAAAATAACACACGAAACCTCGCTTTGTCACAAAACTGGACGAAAAGAGTAAGTCGAATATATCCTGAGCGCGCATTAAATGCTAGAGTACTTAGCTAAACCACCCCTTTTCTCTGTAACCCAAAAAGTCATTTCAAAATTTAAATTAGGTTTGAAATCCGGAAGTTAGGTGATCCAAAGGGCACGTGTAAGGCCATGATTTAAGATAAGATAGGGTATTTAAACGTCAAATAGTAAAACCTAAATCACTTTTTTACCCCACGCCCAAAAATTTACACCTATAATCCTGTCTTCCGAGCAAGTGTCTGACCAGAAAGGTAAGGTACTCCTCCTCCATTGCTAAGTTTTCTTACTTTTTTTGTTGCATAAAACCATAATGGATGCGAATGCGAAGTTCACCATAAGGCAACAAACTTGCACCCTGACAAAGGAAGAGCTGAAGGCCTTCCTCACAGACTACCGCACTCCAAAGCAGTTTAAAATCATGCTTCCTAGTAGACGCCAAGGCGTTTATGATGCCCCAAAAAATTATGTAGGTCTATACACACATGCTTTTACTACCTCAAATTTAAGGATACCTTTGCATCCCTTGTTTCTAGAGCTCCTTCAATACTACGAGGTACACATATCTAGGTTTAACCCATTTGGCTTAGCCAAGCTCACTACTTACATTGTTATATGTAAAGCTTATGGGTATGAACCATCCTTGATTGTGCTTAGAGGGTTTTTGAATATATACCTTGGAGGAGATTGGTTGACTCTAGCCAAGAGGGGTGAGCATGATGTGCCCCATCTGATTGAGAAGCCTTTTACTAACATCAGGAATTGGAAAGAGAAGTTCTTTTATGTCTAGGATACCATTGTGCCCCCCGAATACCCTGCATTATTGATCCCAGAGTTTCGTTTTGATGAAAAGAGATTCAATGATCTATTTCCCTATACTGTGAGGAGGGACCCTCTGTATCAAAGCTTGTGTCGTCATCCAGCTGACTGCCAGACTTTCCCACAGCCAATCTTGTTCATGGCTGGTATTGCTGAGAATTGGGAGGGTTCTCCGTTACATCCTAAAATAGTGTGTTGTGGAGAAAGTATGTATATTTCTAATTAAATTAAGATATAGGAACTTGCTAACATTTATCTTTCTCCTTTCATGTCGTTGGAATGGCTTTCCGAAACTTTGTTGTGTCTGGTGGTGTCAAAGAGGTCAGCTTCATCCCCAAGGAGGCTAAAGAGGTCAGCTACGATCTTTGGCTCTCCGTCTGTTTCAGTGAACAATAATGATGTGGATGCCCAAAGGATTGAGCCTATATCATCTACCCAGCCTTCGAAGGGAAAAGAGCCTGAGGAAGAGGACCAACTAGTAAAGAATGTTTCGGATTCTGATGACCCTGCTTCGGAGGACCAACTTGCCATTGTAGGGTCCTCCGGCATTGCTGATAGGGTCTGAAGTAGGAAGGGTACTAGTGCTAAAGCTACAAAGTCTGCCTCTAAGAGGAAGCTCATATTGCCAACCCCTTGGTCTCGTACGACTCGTCAGATAAGTGCCCAGGGTAAAGCAGTTGTGTTTCCTGCCATCGAAGGGCCTAGCAGCGAAGATATCCATGGCAAGTCTTCATTCCTGTTATGCAAAAATTCTTCATATTGTGTTAGTCTAATATTCATACTAATGTTACAGGACCTCCCGATACGAAGGAGCTTCCATCCCCCTTGGCCTGTCAGTTGTTCGTGGAGCGTGTGACCCCACCTTGTTGGAAAGGGGTGATGGACAACATGTCATTGGAGAAGCTTTGTGACCTGCATGACAAGAGTTACACAAGGCAATGTATTCTGGATAATCAGCTAAATACTCGAACAAGGGAGCTTCTGCATCTTTGAGAAGACTGCTAGGGAGGAGATGGATGTGATGCTCTCCAGGGAGAAGGCAAGAGACAAGCAGTATGCAGATCTGCAAGCTAAATGTGAGGAAGCCATAGAGGACTTCGAAAAGAACCCCTGGTCCAGGATCTCCGAGCAGATGTTCAGAAGCTTGAAGGTCAACTTGCTGAAAGCCGTGCCGAGTGCAGCAAGCTAACTCTCGAAGGCACCAAAGTCACTGGTTATAAGGAACAAATTTTTGTGCTGACTACCAAGTGTGCAAGTTTCGAAGCAGAGAGAACAAGGCTTGTTGAACAGTAGATCAAGCTCAGGGAACAAGTGGATGGTTTGGACCTTCGCCTCAAGATATTGAAGAAGGACAGGGTGGACCTGGTGACCAAAGTCATCCCTTATATTGCTATGGAGCTCTACTACAGCGACGAGGTAGGTGAAGTGGTTGGAAGCTTGGTGAATGCAGCCATCTTCCATGTTAAGTGTACCACTCTTGAGGAGGTAGCAGCCTTAGGTAAACCAGTGGTACTTGCAGATGTTCCTTATTACCAATCCACCCATGAGAAGGAATATGACGAAGCAGGTAATGCTTTGTCTAGTGCTGACTTCCATTTCCTTTCTGAGGCTACAAAGGACCCTACGGCATCCATTGAGGATCTATTGTCGAAAAAGCCTAGGAAGGTTCAGCCTGTTACCCCCAGCAAGAAGACACCGTCTGTCAAGGTTCCATCTCCCAGATCCGCTGATCCCACTCATTTAAAAGTTTGATGAAGGCTGCCATGTGGTAGTAATTTGATCCCCAGGGTGGTATGTACCCTGTTTAAAACAATTGTCCTATGTCTCTTTCCAGGCTGAGGCCTGATGAAACCATTAACTTGTGTGTTGGTGAAGGCGATGGCCTTAAGACAATGTTTATGAATGATCGTTAAGGCTTCGGCCTCTTGGCTAGGTGAACTAGTAGTTAAAAAATATCTACTAATGGAGACATCGTCTCATTTTGTTTAAGTATGATTCTTCTCGTACATTTCATATGCGTGTAACTTATTTTACAACCTAAGGCATATGGTAGATGCATAGCCTCATTGTGTGTAAACTCTACACCAAGAATATAACAATCGTATAATTTAATTGCTGACAGAGGGTCGCGACCCACTCCGTCTTTATCCCTTGGGTAGCATAACGCTTGGAATACCTTAAGACCACTTAGGAAAGTTAATGTGAAGTTTAGATGGATGTTATGCATATGATCAAGACTTATTGTTTGTCTTGATACATCCCTTCGACATTGAAACTTATAAAACAACTTGGCTGACAAATATTTGTTGTATTAGAACGAAACAAGAGATTTGAGGGAAAATATGTTATATCATTAAGTGGGTAGGGAGGATTACATCATTTTAAGAAATGAAAACTAGACGCCTACCATTAATGCTTCTTTCCCCAAGTAAAAAGAATGCAAATACATTGATTGAAAACAAAGTAAAAATGTCCTTAGATATTGTAAGTTCTGTATGTAAAACTTAAGAAGGGTAGTTCCATTCCAAGTCCTCTCAATACCGTCTTCGTCAAGGGTTTCCAGCTTGTAGGCTCCGTTGCCATATGCTTCTGTTACGGCGTAGGGCCCTTCCTATGTAGGCCCTAGTTTTCCCTGATACTCAACTTTTCTTGCACTGTTAAGTCAGAGGACGTATTCGCCTGGCTTGAATGTCGAAGGTCGAACTCTACTGTTGTAATATTTTTCAATCTTCTGTTTCTGAATAGCCTCCCGTATTGAGGCGATTTCCCTTCTTTCTTCAAGTAAGTCCAGATTGCTACGGAGTCTTTCTTCATTTTCTGTTCCTTAAAAGTTCATGACACGTTCCGTTTCAACACTTACTTCCGAAGGAATTACAGCTTCGGTGCCATATTTCAGGCTAAAAGGTGTTTCCCCATGGCTGGACTTTTTATGCATCCTGAGAGCCTAGAATACTTGGGGTAGCTCATCTACCCAACCGTGGTGGCTGCGACCGAGTCTCCATTCTATGCCTTTGATGACATCTTTATTTGTGACTTTCACCTACCTGTTACCCTGAGGATGGTAGATGGAGGTGAAGGACTGCTTTATGTTTAGACCTCTGCAAAATACGAGAAATACCACTTCATGGCTGCTTCCCGTTATCTGATATGATGATGTGAGGGACTCCAAATCGGCATATGATGTGTTCCCACACAAATTTCTCCATGTGTTTTCCTGTGATTGATGCTAAAGGCTTAGCTTTGACCCATTTTGTGAAGTAATCGATGGCTACGACCAAAAACTTAACCCCTCTTGGAGCTATTGGTAGAGGACCAACGATGTCTATCCCCCATTGGCTGAAAGTCCATGCGGATGTAACAGAGGTCATATCCTGCTTGGGTAGCCTTGGTACTCGTGAATGGATCTGACAAGCTTCACACTTCTGGATTATGTCCACAGCGTCCTTGTGCATCGAAAGCCAATAGTACCCTATCTTCATTATCATGGAAACGACGGAGCGAGGTCCTGCGTGCAAACCGCAGGACCCTCCGTGTACCTCCTGAATTATGTTCGAAGCTTGCCTAGGTCCTACACAACGGAGCCATGGAGACAAGAAGGACCTTCGGTATAGATAATTCCCCATGATCCTATACCGTGGTGCCTTAATGCGGACCTTTCGTGCCAGCTTTGGATCCTCCGGCAGGATGCCACTTATCAAGTATTCTCGTATTGGAGTCATCCAGCTTGACTCTTCTTCCAGGATTACGTCGGATACCTCCTTTCGGATGATTGACCTTTCTGCCTGTACTTCGACCAGAACTTCCTTAGTGAGATGTGAGAATGCCATTGAGGCCAACTTGCTAAGTGCATCTTCCTTTTTGTTTTGTTTTCTTCAAACGTGCTCTATGTCGTAGGAATTAAATCCTTAGAGCATCTCCTTGGTTTTATCTAGGTATTGCTTAATGACAGGCTGTCTTGCTTCATAAGAACCCTTAATCTGGTTTGCCACAAGTTGTGAGTCAACGAAGATAGCCAAATCCTGGACCTCCATGTCTTTAGCCAGTCGGAGGCTTGCCAACAGTGCTTCATATTCCGCCTCATTGTTAGTAGCATCGAATTCGAAGTAGAGTGCATAATTATAATCCTTTCCCTCTGGGCTGACTAACATTAAACCTGCTCCTGATCCGTCAGAGTTAGAAGCTCCATCGGTGTAAAGCTTCCACCATTTGTTTACTTTCGCAGGCTTCTTTTCAGCAACTTTGTTGTCCTGCTTGGGCTCGGAGGGTGTCTCTACTAAGAAATCTGCCGGTATTTGCCCCTTGACTGAATTTCTACCCTTTTATTCGATTTCGTGCTCCCATAGCTCGATGGCCCATTTAGCTATTCTTCCAGATTTCTCTGGTTTCACCAGTATCTGCTTGATCGGCTTGTCAATGAGCGCAGTTATGGAATGAGCCTGGAAGTACCTTCAAAGGCGTCTTGCTACATGAACCAGAGCTAGGATTAAGCTTTCTAGATCCGGATAATTTTGCTCAGCTCCCTGGAGGACTCGACTAACAAAGTAGATAGGGATTTGCTTCTTTTCCCTTTCTGCCAACAAAACAGAACTGATACTTTGAAGGAGGCTGGATGTACATAAACAACACTTCGCCTTTGATAGGGGCGGTAAGTGTAGGTAGAATTGCCATAAACTGCTTTAGCTTTTGGAAGGCAGCTTCCGCATCTACACTCCATTGGAATGTCTTTTTTGTCTGTGCAGCTTTTAAGTGTTTTGAAGAATGGTAAGGACCTATCTGTACCCTTCGATAGGAATCTGCTGAGGGCTGCTAGCTTTCTGTTCAAACTTTGCACATCCTTAAGAGACTTAGGAGCCTGTAGGTCTGTAATGGCTTTGACCTTCGAAGGATGGATTTGATACCTTGCTTTGTGATAAGATGTCCTAAGAATTTTCCTTCTTCCACACCGAAGGAACATTTCTTAGGGTTTAACTTCATGTTGATGGCGCGAAGCTGATCGAAGGTTTCTTTTATGTCGGAGAGTAGGTCTTCCTCTGTTCTGCTTTTGATAACCATATCGTCTAGGTATGCTTCGAGGTTCCTCCCTATTTGCTTGCTGAAGGCTTTGTCTACTAGCCTTTGATAGGTGGCACCTGCAATTTTCAGACCGAAGGGCATCTTTTTGTAGCAGTACACGCCTTTTCCTGTGAAGAAGGCTGTTTTCTCCTCGTCTTCTTCTACCATCTGTATCAAGTGGTAACCCTTGTAAGCATCCAGGAAACATTTCAGTCGGAATCCTAATAAGGACTCCACCTTCCAATCAATTTCTGGTAGAGGATAACAGTCCTTCGGGCAGGCTTTGTTGATGTCGGTGAAATCTACGCACATTCGCCATCCTCCGTCATGCTTTTTAACCATCACCGGGTTGGCTACCCAAGTTTGGTACTTCACTTCCTTGAGTATGCCAGCCTAAACGGGTTCATCCACCTCCTTGCATGCTGCTGCATTCCTTTCTGGTGCAAGGCTTCGGCGTTTCTGCTATATAATCTCTATGTGCTTGAACTCGTTGAGCTTAAGTTCGGTGCCGAAGGGCTTTCCATCTATGATGAGGGTTCTTGGGACCCCCGTCATATCTGAGTATGTCCATACAAAGACGTCTGCGTTAGCTCTAAGTAACTTCTCCAATTCTGCCTAAAAGGTGGCAGGGAGTTGTTTTCCGATGACTACCGTCTGTTCTGGATGTAAGTCGTTTACTACTATATGCTCTTCGGCATCAGCACAGCTGAGAATATCCTTCAGAACCTCTTCAGGACTTTGTCTAAATCTTTTTCCCACGTCCGTAGGCCTCTTCGTCTTTGTAGCTAGAGAATACCGTTCCAATACCATAGGGCGTTTGGAATTTGACCGCAACATGTATGGTGGAGATAACAATACCCATTTTCAGCATTGCGGTTCTTCCTATTAACAGGTTGTAGGGAGATTCGGACCTTACGATTGCGAAAACCAAAGTTTCTGTTCTTGTTAACTTTCCTTCTCTGATTGTTACCTCCAAAGGGACTTCTCCAAGAGGCCATGAATGTTCCCCTGAGAATCCCACCAGAGGTATCTTCGAGTCTACCCTCTTCAACCGTATCGAAGGCTTGAGCTTTAGGAAACAATGCTCATATATGATTTCGCAGGAGCTTTCACAGTCCAAGTAGGCTCTGTTTACTTACCTGTTGGAGATTAAGACCTTGATGACCACTGGGTCATTCGAAAGAACCCTACCAGCAATCGAAGGAAATGTTACGTCCCCTATCCCACATAAACCTTTCTATGCTACTTTCCTCTTCAAACCAGACTCGTCCCTGTGAATCATGAGAATAGGAGCCTCAACAGGCGTAGTATCTTTCCCCAACTATGTGTCAGAGATTTTCTCTTTACCTTTCTTTATACCCTTCACCAAATGCCCAAATTCACCTGACTTCACGACCTCTTTTATCTGTCTTTTGAGCTCTCGGCAACTGTTGGTGTTGTGGCCATAATCTTCATGGAAGTAGCAGTATTTGGTTGAATCCCTGCTTCTACCTTTACTTGTCATACGAGGGGGAGGTTCGAATGCCTTTGCAGCCCTTCCCGTGCAAGTATTTCCCTTGGAGACTTAGACAGATTCGTCAAGAGTCCGTGCTTGGCGTTCTTGTTGTAGGGTGTGAACCTGTCCTTGCCTTTGTGTCTGTTTTTGGACCCTTCCCATGAAGAGTGCTTTAGAAACTTGTTGTGACTCTCTTTGCTTTCGATCGGAGCCTCATTAGTAGCTACCTCTTTGGCTTCAATCCAGGTGTATGTCTTCTCCAATAAGCTCTTGTATGTTGTGGGAAGGTCAGTGGATAAGAATTCCACCAGACTTCTGTTTCGCAGGCGATGCATAAAACCAGAGATCTTGGTCTTCGTGCAGACCCAAAATCGGCAAGGTGTCATCTGTGTATCTCATAACAAAAGCCCTAGTGCTCTCGTTTTCCATTTGTTTGATATTGTGTACCGTCAAATGAGTCCTTGTGAACTTCTTCTGTTGGCTGAAGTGTGATCTAAATTTAGCCTTGAGATCATCCAAATTCTCTATGCTACCTGCTTTCTGCCCATTCCACCATATATAAGCGGAGTCTCACATGGTATACGTGAACATGTGGCAGGCTACAAGCATAACCCACTTCTGCATTCTAATAGCCCCTTCGAACAAATGTAAGAAATTATTTAGACCCCCCTTCCCATCGTACGTTCCAATTTGTGCATGCATTTTCAACCCATCAGGTAGAGGGCAGTCCTCTATCCATGTTACAAAGGGCGTCACAGAACCCATAGGCTCCGAATAAAGGCAATTGTAAGGCGGCATGTATTTTTTGGGTAAAAGGGATTTTTCACCCTGGTAAAATATATTACTCCTAAAAACCGTTGAAGTACAATGGAATGTGGCTGAACTACCACATTAACCTCAAGCAACCGCTTGAACTACCACTAGATCATTTATGACAGGCCATAAATGAACACCTAGCTACCAACAACTAGGACAACTAGAAAACAACATAAACTGACATGCCAAACTTAAGAAATCAACAAGAAAGTTACTTCCTAGCACGACCTTGAAGCTTGAAATCATTCAATTGCCCCAGAAGATCGTAAACCTGAGCCGCATAATCATCGGAAAAATAATCGTCAAGCTCGATACCGCCACCAGCAGATGAAAAGTAATTTCCTATATTATCATTCGGCTCATAAACCTCGTCCTCATCATTATCAGAATCAACCACTTCACCCACTTTAGAAAATGGATTACCTCTCTTAGTTAAAGAACTCGAAGATGGAGCAGTAGAAGGCTTTAAATGCTCACCCAGAACCTTAGGCTCCATGTTACAAATAGGCTGATCTTATGTTCCCTTACTGTTATTATCATCTCCCAAAACGTCCTCGTCCATCAATGCACCCAAGACACCAAAAGAATTAGTAGACTTAACGTTCAGACCAGATTTAACATTTGAAGGAGGAGCCAACACTGGATCTTTAGGATCCAAACCTGAAATGGTATCACTGTTATTTGTAGCTATTGTAGATTCCATACCTGAGCCACTAGAAGATGCCCCTCCAGCAGATGATGCTCCGCCTTTAACTGTCCCACCCTTAGGCTCCCAACGATAATGAAAAGAAACCTTAGGTTTTGTAAAACGAATACCATCAATATGCTTCTCTTTACTTTGTTGTTTACCTTTACCCTTACTATTATTAATCTCCACATAGCCATCATTATCAACCACTTGTTTCTCATTTGGTCTAACATTCTTAGGACAACCACCATCATTATGGTCAAAGATTTTACACTTCTCACACCTTGGAGGTTTCCACTCATACTCATCTTCTAGCGTTTCCAATGAATGACCAGAACCGTCAGGAAAAGGAATCGCCACCACAATCGAATCAAGTAAAGCAGTCAAAGATGAAACTTCCACAAGAACCCTAACATAAGAATTGCGGCCCCAAGATTTGAGACACATCGCACTTGTATAAGAATCAAGCATAACAGGCCTCCCAATCTGAGTAAAAATTAAGCTGAGATCGACCTCGGAATAAGCTACTAGCGGAATATTATGAATTTTAACCCAGACCGGAGAAAAAATAATTTCATCCTTTTTCAGTTTAGTATTAGGAGTCCAAACATTCAAGAAAATGGGAACTAATCGAATTAACCAACGACCGTCTTCCAAAACCTTTTCCATACCCTCCTTAGACGCAAATTGAAATAAGAAAAAACCATTATTAAGCATCACACGTTGAAGATCATATTTCGCCCAAGTATTACGCACATAATTCTCCACGATTGGAAAAGCAAGACGTTTTCCAATAAAATATCCATACAACGTATTCGTAAAGCGATTACTTATCTCATTAACAACCTCCAAAGGGATAGCCACATTAGCACCCGCAACACATTCACTATTCCTCATCTCCGAGACTTTAACGACCTTCTTGCTTGAATTATCTTTAAACATAGATGCAAATGATGTAGGACCAGTAGAAACCTTTGAAGAAACCCCATTTGACCTAACATTCACATCACCTTGAGTCATATCCTCATGCACATGCGTATTACTAAAGTTACTTGTGACAAATGTTGGACCAGTAGTAATATTCACGTTCCCCATATTTGAACCAGTAGTAACATTCGCTTCATTCAAACCAATATTCACGTTCCCCATATTTAGATTATCATGCATGAAAGTGTTACTTGCATTAATCCCACTCGAGTCAACCTCAACATGAGAAGAATCTCATGCATGATATTATTCTAAGGTATAGGACTCGCATACGCATTAGACGAAAAATTCAAAGGAGGAAAAATCTCATTATATGAACTAGGTGTACTCGCCAAACCTTGCACGTTGGTTGCTCCAATCGACACTTCAGCCCCATAAGTTATAGGAGCAGCTTGCTTCACGGGATGGCGCCACTGATTGTACAATTAATCGTACGACCAGGCCTTCGATGGTGATCGAAGGGTTTGAGGGGTCTTATGTTTGCGCCAAACTTGTAGCCAATCTGCAATAAGAAATAGAAGACACTTCGTTAAGTGATTGCGTAGGGGTTGGACCCTGCGAACCACCTCCAGCGTCTCGAGTAAGTATGTGATATGTGTTGTAAGTAATGTTGAGAATGTGAAATGCTGTGTTGAATGAATATACCATTGAAATGACTCGTCCAACCTATTTATAGATAGAAAAATAAGCGTGGAGAGTGTTTGCACATGTTTTGGAGATCATGGGGGCATCCTATGATTTGTGGTAACCGCTAGGGCTTCATCCCCACTCTCTCTGTCTTGGCAGGGAAGCTAAGGAGATAGTGGGAACGTGGGTAAGACAAAGTCAATGTTCTCCTTTGTCTCAGTGTTTCCAAGGTCAGACCTGAAAGGGCTTAGGCCTTCGATTGGCGACTTCCCAACTGGTAACCATGTCAATGATGAATGGTTTTACGCCATCGATGACTTAGGAAGATAGACTTGATCCATCGTCATGCAGATTCGACTGAGGCCGAAGTGGAGCCTTCGACCTGATCGGAGGGTACGTCATCAGTAATCAAGTGTAACTTATTAGTTTTGATTACACATTATTATTATTATTATTATTATTATTATTATTATTATTATTATTATTATTATGAACAACACTTTATTAAAAAAAATCATAAGATTTACAACACTTTATTATTATTATTATTATTATTATTATTTACAATCAGTGTTAATTTATCGACTCATGTTATTCCTGTTTATAAGTTTACCTCGTGCGTACAAGGGTTTGAAAATCAAATACTTATTATTAATGGGAATATAAATATCAAAATGTAAGTGATAACTTATAGGAGTTTTAGCCTAAATGGCTAAAGCATATATGACCATAGCCGGCCACAAAGCTAAAGGCCTAATAATTTCGCTTGAGGAACCAACTCCTCAAACACATATTAATTGTACAATAAATCGTACGACCAGGACTTCGATGGTGATCGAAGGGTATGAGGGGTGTTATGCTTGCGCCAAACTTATAGCCAATCTGCAATAAGAAATAGAAGACACTTCGTTAAGTGATTCTTGCAGGGGTTGGACCCTGCGAACCACCCCCAGCGTACGAGTAAGTATGTGTTATGTATTGTAAGTGATGTTAAGAGTGTGAAATGTTGTGTTCAATGAACATACCATCAGTAATGACTCGTTCAATCTATTTATAGGTAGAAAAGTAGGCTTGGAGAGTGTTTGCACATGTTTCGGAGATCATGGGGGCGTCCTATGATTTATGGTAACCGCTATGGCTTCATCCCCACTCTCTCTGTCTTGGCGGAAAAGCTAAGGAGATAGTGGGAACGTGGGTAAGACCAAAAGGTAAAGTATATCCATAATGGGTGCTAATGCAAAGTTTACCATAAGACAACAAACTTGCACTTTGTTGAAAGAAGAGCTCCAGGCTTCCTCACAGGCTATCCTATCCCAAAACAATTTAAGATAATGCTTCCTAGCAGACGCCCAGGCATTTATGATGCACCAAAAGGGTATGTTGGTCTGTACACTCATGCTTTTACTACCTCCAATCTTTGCATCCATTGTTTCTAGAGCTCCTTTAGTACTACGAAGTACACATATCTAGGTTTAACCCTTTTGGCTTAGCCAAGCTTACCACATACATTGTAATGTGAAAAGCATATGGGTATGAAACATCATTAACTGTGCTTAGAGGCTTTTTGAACATATACCCTGGAGGAGATTGGTTGACTCTAGCCAAGAGAGGTGAGCATGATGTGCCTCATTTGATTGAGAGACCTTTTACCAACATCAGGAACTGGAAAGGGAAGTTCTTCTATATTCAGAACACCATTGTACCTTCCTAATACCCTGCTTTATTGAACCCAAAGTTTCAGTTTGATGAAAAGAGATTCAATGATCCGCTTCCCTATACAGTGAGGAGGGGCCCTTTGTATCAGCGCTTGTGTCGTCATCCAGGTGATTGCCAGACTTTCCCACAACCAATCTTGTTTATGGCTGGTATTGCTGAGAGTTGGGAGGGTTCTCCATTGCATCCTGAAATAGTTTATTGTGGAGAAATTATGTATTTTTAAAATTAAATTAAAATTTAGGAACTTATCTGCTGATATTTATCTTTTTTCCTTTCTTGTCGCAGGAATGGCTTTCCCCAACTTCGGTGTGTCTGGTGATGCTAAAGAAGTTAGCTTTATTCCGAAGGAGGTCACCTATGATGTTGGCTCCCCATCTGTATCAGTGAACAATGATGATGTTGATGCCCAAAGGATTGAGCCCATCTCATATGCACAACCTTCGAAGGGAAAGGAGCCTGAGGAAGAGACCCAGCTTGTAGAGAATGTTGCGGATTCTGATGACCCTCTCTCCGAGGACCAGATTGTAATTGTAGGGTCCTCCGACATTTCTGATAGAGCCCGGAGTAGAAAGGGTACAAGTGCCAAAGCTGCAAAGTCTACCTCCAAGAGGAAGTTAGTATTGCCGACCCCTCCGTCTCGTACAACTCGTCAGAAAAGTGCCCAGGGTAAAGCAGTGGTGTTTCCTGCTATCGAAGGGCCCAGTTATGAAGATATACATGGTAAGCCTACATTCCTGTTATAAAAAATTTCTTATAGTTTGTTAGTCTGATAATCATATGACTGCTACAGGTCTTCCCGACATGAAGAAGCTTCCGACCCCCTTGGCTTGTCACTTGCTGGTGGAGCGTGTGACCCCGCCTGGTTGGAAAGGGGTGTTGGACAACATGTCCCTGGAGAGGCTTTGTGACCTGCATGACAAGAGTTACACAAGGCAAGCTGTGCTAGATAATCAGTTAAATACTTGGACAAGAGAGCTCCTGCGTGCTGTAAAGAATGCAAGGGAAGAGATGGATGTGATGCTTGCTAGGGAGAAGGCAAGAGATCAACAGTATGCAGATCTGCAAGCCAAGTGTAAGGAAGCCATGGAGGACTTCCAGAAGAATCCCCTAATTCATGATCTCCGAGCAGATGTCAAGAAGCTTGAGGAACAAATTGCCGAGAGCCGTACCGAGTGCAACAGGCTAACTCTTGAAGGAACCAAAGTCACCAGCTATAAATAACAACTTTCTGTGTTGACTACTAAGTTTGCAGGTTATGAAGCGGAGAGGACTAGGCTTGTTGAGCAGGAGATCAAGCTGAGATAGGAAGTGGATGGACTGGACCTTCGTTGCAGGATGTTGAAGAAAGACAGGGTTGATTTGGTGTCCAAAGTCATTCCTTATATAGCTATGGAGCTCTACCACAGTGATGAAGTGGGTGAGGTGGTGGGTTAGATGAGGTTAAAGTGTTTTGTTCGAGATTAAGTCTTTTAGGGTTTATAAGAAGCTTTCCATTTTTAGTAAGTTTCCAATTACAGTAACTTAGCCATTTTAAGTAACTTAACCATATTAAGTAACTTTCCATTTTAGGTAACTTTCTATTTTAGGTAACTTCTATTTTAGGCAACTTTATTTTTAGGTAACTTTCTATTTTAGGTAGGTTTCCCGAATTAGTAGATTTCTCGAATTAGTAAGCTTTGATTCTTTAGGGTTACCAATAACAAAGTTTAGGGTTTATTATATCATTTTAGTAAGGTTTAGAGTTCAATGCGTCAAAATTAATTGTGTAATTTAACTTTACAAATGGACCACTTATATTAATGATTGTACAATAATTCGTACGACCAGGCCTTCGATGGTGATCGAAGGGTATGAGGGGTGATATGCTTGCGCCAAACTTGTAGTCAATCTGCTATAAGAAATAGTAGACACTTCGTTAAGTGATTGCGCAGGGGTTGGGCGCTGCGAACCACCTCCGGCATGTGAATAAGTATATGATATGAGTTATGGATAATATGATGTATGTGAAATACTGTGTTGAGTGAACCTACCATTGAAATGACTCGTCCAACCTATTTATAGGTGATGAAAATAGCTTGGAGAGTGTTAGCACACGTTTAGGAGATCATGGGGGCGTCCCTTGATTTATGGTAACCGCTAGGGCTTCATCCCCACTATCTCGGACTTGGCGGGGAAGCTAAGGACATAGTGGGAACGTGGGGAAGACCAAGTCAAGGTTCTTATTTGTCTTGGCATCTTCAAGGGAAGACACCGAAGGGCATAGGCCTTCGGTGGCGGATTCCCAACTGGTAACCATGTCAATGATGAATGGTTTACGCCACCAATGACTTATGAAGAAAGACTTGGGTCTTCGTAATGCAATTCGGCCGAAGGGGTCCTTCGACCTGTCGGAGGGTACGTCATCAAGCCCCGGTCGAAAGTGATATATGTACGAACAAGAAATATTGCTACGACTTCGAAATAAAAACGAAACCTCCTCTTCGTCACAAAAAACGAACGAAGATGAAAAGGCTTGTAATTATTGACCGCAATAAATGCAAGATTAATCCTAACTACCCCTGTTTCCTCGGTAAAAGTAAACATCCTTTCAAAATTTAAAAATGGTTTGAAATCCGGTAGGAAAGGGATAAGTCCGGACACGTGTAGGGCTGAGATGCAACATTTGTAGGGTATATAAAATGCAAAAAACAGTAAAACCCTAACAAAGTTTAACTCTCGCCCAAAGTTTTTCACCTACTAAAACTTCTTCCGATCAAGCCTTCGACCAAACAAGGTAAAGCACTTCTTCTTCTCTGTATTTCAAATACATTGTTGTATTCTTTAGAAGGTATCATGTCTACCAATAAAAAATTTGTGATAAAACAACAAGGCTGCACACTAACCAGGGAGGAGCTTAAAGCGTTCCTCACTGATTATCCCATTCCAAAGGAGCATAAAATAATGCTACCGAGTAAAAATCAAGGGATATTTGATGCCCCTGAAAATTATGTAGGCCTGTATACCCATGCTTTCACCACTTCCAACCTTAGGATACCTTTGCATCCTTTGATCTTAGAATTCCTCCGGTATTATGAAGTACACATTTCTAGGTTCAACCCTTTTGGCCTAGCCAAGCTTACAACATACATTGTTATGTGCAAAGCCTATGGGTTTGAACCATCCTTAACTGTGCTTAGGGGTTTTTTGAATCTATACCCGGGAGGAGATTGGTTGACCTTGGCTAAGAGGGGTGAAAGGGATGTGCCCATTTTGATAGATAGACCTTTTACGAACATAAGGAACTGGAAAGGCAAGTTCTTTTATATCCAAACTACCATTATCCCTCCTGGATACTCTGTATTGTTGAACCGAGACTTTCAATATGATGAGAAAAGGTTTACCGATCCATTGCCTTATACTGTGAGAAGAAACCCATTGTATCAGTTGGCTCGTCATCGGTACTTTGCCAGACCTTCCCCGAGCCAATCTGTTCATGGTGGCATTCTTTGAAAGATGGGAGGGTCTCATTTGGTACACGAGATAATTTGTGATAGAGAAAGTATGTATTTTTTAAATTAACATAAGAAACTAAAACTTATCTCGCTTATATTTATCTTATTTGCTTCTTTGTGCAGAGATGTCGTTCAGGAACTTTGTTGTGGCTGGTGGTGCAAAGGAGGTAAGCTTCCTTCCCAAGAATCCCCAAGAGACAAGCTATGGTGTGGGCTCCCCATCAGTGTCTATAAACAACAATGATGTGGACGCCTTACCCATCGAGCTGTATCATCTGCTCCTCCGTCAAAGGAACTCATAGATGTAGAAGATCAACGGTGGAGAGCGTTGCGACTCGATGAACCGGTCTCAGAAGGGCGGTGGCCATCGTAGGACCCTCCGCATAGGTGAGAGGGTCCGAAGTAGAAAGGTGCCGATGCTAAAGCTGTGAAGTCGCCTTGAAAAGAAAGCTCATTCTACCTACTCCTCCCTCTCGAACTACGGCAAAAGAGTGCGGGGTAAGGCTGTGGAATTTCCAGCCATCGAAGGGCCCAGCGGCGATGACATCCATGGTAAGTTTTTTTTTTCCATGTGAAACAAAATTAGGTACCAAATATAATATGTTAATGAAATGTACATTTCTTGTAGGACTTCCTGATACGAAGGAACTTCCTTCTCCCCTAGCTTGTCACCAACTTGTGAGCCATGTGATCCCACCCAAGTGGAAGGGGGTGATGGATAACATGTCCATAGAGAGGCTCTGCGACCTTCATGATAAAAGCTATGTCCGCCAGTGCATGCTTGACAACCAACTCAAAGCTAGGACAAGGGAATTGCTCCGTCTTTGTCACCAAAGCTCGAGAAGAAATGGATGTTATCTTGAGGAGGGAGAAGGCTAGGGATCAGAAGTATGCAGACCTGGAGAAGAAGTATGAGGAAGCATTGGAGGATTTTGATAAGAACCCCTTGGTACAAGATCTCAAGTGAGAATGAAAAGCTCAAAGGTCGGTTGGCAACGGCGAGAGTCACGGCAGGTTAAGCTGTCGAAGGTTCTATGGTCGTTGGCTATAAGGAACAGATATATGTTCTTTCATCCAAGTGTGGAGGCCTCGAACAAGAGAGGGCAAAGTTCTTTGGACCAAGAGATCAAGCTCCGAGAAAAGGTGGATGGATTGAACCTTCATCTGAAGATGGACAGAGTGGACCTGATAACCAAGGTGATCCCCTATGTTGCTATGGAACTTTACCATAGCGATGATGTGGGGATTGCCATTGGGAATGTGGTGAATCTTTGCCATTTTTCATGGCAAGTGTACCACTTTGGAGGAGGTAGCTAAAACTGGGGAACCAGTGGTCTGGAGAAAATTACGTACTACAGGGCAACTCATGAAAAAGAATATGATGATGCGGGTAATCAATTAAGCGCTTTAGAGTTCCCTTTCCTTGATGTGACGAAGGACCCCCGGCCTCAATTGAGGACCTGCTAGTCAAGAAGCCAAGGGCGATCCGACCTCCATCTTCCTCCAAGAGGACTCCATCACCCCGGGTTCCATCCCGGTTGGTGATCCCACTCATTCTAAGGTTTAATGAAGGCAACCATGTGGTTGTAATTTGATCCCCAGGGTGGTATGTGCCCTGTTTAAAACAATTGTATGTGCTCCTTTCCAGGCTTTATGCCTGATGAAACAATTTACTTATTGCATGTGTGATGTAGGCTACGGCCTAAGACAATAGTTTATTATGTTGGATCGATAAGGCTACGGCATGTTTTTAGACTAGTTAGACTAGTCATAAATCTACAATGAAGCCACTAGGGCTCGAATTTTTCCATGTGTGATTCTTCTCTTTTTATTTTTACTTACGTAAAAAATATTTTTTACAACCTAAGGCGTATGGTAGATGCATAGCCTCATTGTGTGTAGTTACTTCACCAAGAATATTAGGAATCGTATAATTTAGCTGGCGTGAGAGGGTCGTGACCCACTCCTTCTTGATCCTTTGGGCGTGAAAGGCTTGAAATACCTTAAGGCCATATAGGAAAGTTAATGTGAAGTTGAGATGGATGTTATGCATGTGAGCAAGACATGTTGTTTAGTCTTTGTACATCCCTTTCGACATTGAAACTTATAAAGCGACTTGGTGGACAAATCTTTGTTGTATTGAACGAAACAAGAGATTTGAGGAAAATGTGTTATTATCATTAAGTGGGTAGGGAGGATTACATCATTTTAAGAAATGAATACTAGGCATACCATTAATGCTTCTTTTCCCAAGTGAGAAGAATGCAAATACATTGATTGAAAGCAAATAAAATGTGTCCTTAGACATTGTAAGTTTCATACGTAGAACTTACGAAGAGTAGTGCCATTCCAGGTTCTATCAATAGCGTCTCCTTCCAAGATTTCCAGCTTATAGGCTCCGTTGCCATATGCTTCCTTAATAACGTAGGGTCCTTCCCATGTAGGTCCTAGTTTACCACAGTACTCGGCTTTACTTGCTTATTGAGTCGGAGGATATATTCCCCTGGTTTGAAGGTCGAAGGTCGGACCCGCTTGTTGTAGTACCTTTCAATCTTTTGCTTGTGGATGGCCTCTCTAATTGAGGTTATTTCCCTTCGTTCTTCAAGTAGGTCCGAGGTTACTACTGAGTCTTTCTTAGTTATCTGGCGCTTGAAGTTCATGACCCTTTCTGTTTCGACACTTACTTAGGAAGGGATGACGGCTTCCATGCCGTATGTCAAATTTGAAGGTGTTTCTCCGTGACTTGACTTCATATGCGTTCTATGTGCCCAAAGTACTTGTCGTAGTTCATCTACCCAACCGTGATGATGTATCCCGACCTTCGTTCTATTCCTTTTATGATGTCTCTGTTGGTAACTTCTACTTGACCGTTACCTTGAGGATGGTAAGCGGAAGTGAAAGATTGTTTGATATTAGGACCTTTGCAAAACACTGGGAATACTCCTTCGGCTGCTTCCCATTATCGAAATAATGATGTGAGGTACTCGAACCCAGAATAATATGTTCCCACACAAATTTTTCCATGTTTCTTCCTATGATGGATGCCAAAGGCTTTGCTTCCACCCATTTAGTGAAGTAATCGATGGCTACGACCAAGAACTTTACTCCTCACGGAGCAATTGGCGAGAGGGCCTACAATATCTATCCCCATTGGTGAAGGGCCATGCGGATGTTCTGGAAGTCATATCTTGCTTTGGTAGCCTTGGGACTCTTGAGTGAACTTGCGGGCTTCACACTTGAATGATGTCGACGGCGTCCACTGCATCGAAGGCGGTAATATCCTACCCTCATGACTTTGGAGACAACGGCGGGGTCCCGCATGAAGTCCGCAGGATCCTTCATGCGATTCTTGGATGATGTTGGCGGCTTGCCTTGGTCCTACACAACAGAGCCAAGGGGACGAAAAGACCTTACGTATAAGTAATTTCCCATGATTACATCTTTGTGGTGCTTTGATGCGCACCTTTCGAGCCAACCGATCCTCTGGCAGTATACCACTTATTAGATATTCTCTAATTGGAGTCATCCATTGAGTCTTCCTCTGTATTACGTCGAGACACCTCTTTTGGGCGATGGACCTATCTGCCAACACTTCGACCAAAACTTCCTTAGTTAAATGAGCAAATGCCATTGATGCTAGTTTGCTAAGTGCATCCGCCTTCTTGATTTGGTTTCTCCGAACATGCTTTATGTTGTAGGATCACGAACCCTTCGAGCATTTATTTGGCCTTATCCAGGTATTGCTTGATCACAGGTTGTCTTGCCTCGTAGGAGCCTTTTATCTGGTTGGCTACTAGTTGTGAGTCAACAAAAATAGCCAAGTCTTCCACTTCCATATCTTTGGCCAATCGGAGACCTGCTAACAGGGCCTCGTACTCCGCTTCATTATTCGTAGCATCGAATTGAAGCGGAGTGCATAAGTGTACTCCTTCCCTTTGGGGTCGTGACCATGAGACTGCTTGGGAACCATCGGAGCTAGAGGCTCCGTCGGTATAAAGTTTCCACCCTTCGATTGCTTTATCGGACTTCTTTTCAACAACCTTTGTGTCATGTTTGGTTCGGAGGGTGTTTACGCTAAAAAGTCCGCCAATATTTGCCCTTTGACCGAGTTTACGCCCTTGTATTCAATATCATGTTCTCCTAGCTCGATAGCCCATTTAGCTATCCTTCAGTTTCTCGGCTTCAAGAGTATCACGCCTTAATTGGCTTGTCGGTAAGTACGGTTATGGGGTGAGCTTGGAAATACCTTCGAAGCGTCTCGCGGCATGGATCAAGGCCAAAATAAGCTTCTCCAATCTTTGGATAATTTAGCTCGACTCCTGTAGAACCACGCTAACGCAAGTAGATAGGGATTTGCTTCTTCTCCTTTTACGCCAATAACACAGTGATGCTTTCGAAGGAGGCTGCAATATACATGAACAACACTTCACCTTTGATAGGGGCTGTTAGTGTAGGTAGAATAGCCATGAAATCCTTTAACTTTTGGAAGGCATACTGCGTCCATACTCCTGGAGCGTCTTCTTGTCTGTGCATCCTTTGAGTGTTTTGAAGAGCGGTAAAGATGCATGCACCCTTCGACAAGAATCTGGAGGTCGCTAGCTTTCCATTCAGATTTTGCACTTCCTTTAGGGACTTAGGAGGATGCAAATCTGTGATGGCTTTAACCTTCGAAGGATTAGCCTTAATACCTTGCTTGGTGATCAGATGCCCCAAGAATTGTCCTTCTTCCACACCGAAGGAGCATTTCTTGGGATTTAACTTCATATTTATGGGCGAAGGTCGAAGGTTTCTTTGATGTCGGAGAGCATGTCCTCCTCCGATCTGCTCTTGATGACCATATCATCTACGTATGCCTCCAGATTCCTACCTATCTACTTGTGGAATGCTTTGTCCACTAATCGTTGGTAGGTGGCACCTGCATTTTCAAACCAAAGGCATCTTTTGTAACAATAAGCGCCTTTCTGTAAAAGGTTGTCTTCTCTTCGTCTTCTTCGCCATTTGTATCGATGGTAACCTTTATAAGCGTCTAGGAAACACTTTAGCGAAACCACGACAAGGATTCCACCTTCCAATCAATCTCTGGCGAGAGGGTAGCTGATCCTTGGGCGAGCTTTGTTAATATCTGTGAAGTCTCGCACATTCTCCATCCTCCGTCATGCTTTTGACCATCACGGATTGGCCACCCAAGTTTGATACTTCACCTCTCTTAGTATGCTGCCGCTACGAGCTCATCCACTTCTTTGCATGCGTGACATTTCTTTCGGGAGCCGGCTTGGCGCTTTGTTTGATGGGTTCAATATGTTTGAACTCATTGAGTTTGTGTTGATGCGAAGGGCTTCCGTCTATGGTGAGGATTAAGGGACCCCGTCATGTCGAGAATAGGTCCATGCGAAGACATCTGCGTTAGCACGCAGTACCTTTTCAATTACGCTTTAAAGGAGGTTGGGAGTTGCTTTCCGATTACCATGTCGATCGGGATAGAGATCATTTACCACAATCGTTCTTCGGCGTCGGTACAAGCGAGAACATCCTTGAAGATTCCTCGAAACACATGCGATCCTTTTGCCTCCTGTCGTAGGCTCCTTCACCTTATAGCTGGAGAAAACCGTTCCAATGCCGAAAGGTGTTTGGAATTTGATCGCGGCATGTATGGTTGAGACAACGATGCCCATCTTACGCATTCTTGTTCTCCTATCAATAGGTTGTAGGAGATTCGACCTTCGATCGTGAAAACAGAGTTTCTATTATTTTTAGCCTTCCTTCTCCGATCGTGACCTCTAGAGGGACTTCTCCCAAGGGCCATGAGTGTTCCCCTGAGAACCCCACTAAGGGTACCTTCGAATCTACTCTCTTCGACCTTATTGAAGGTTTGAGCTTTAGAAAACATCATTCGTAGATAACTTCGCAGGAGCTACCGTAGTCAAGGTAAGCTCTGTTTACTTCTCTATTGGAGATCAAGACCTTGATGACCACGGGGTCGTTTGAAAGAACTTTCCCAGTGAGTGAAGGAAAAGTGACATCTCCTACTCCGCACAAGACTTCCTCTGTTTCTTTCCTCTTTAAACCAAAACCTTCTTTATATACCATGAGGATGGGTGCTTCGGCAGATGTGGTATCTTTTCCCGACTGTGTGTCAGAGGCTTTGTCTTTACCTTTCTTTATACCCTTTACCAAGTGTCCCAGTTGGCCGGACTTCTGACCTCTTCTATCTCATTTCTTGAGCTCTCTGCAGTTGTTGGTGTCGTGTCCGTAATCGTCATGGAAGTAGCAGAACTTGGAAGTATCTCTGGGCCTGCCTCTGTTTGCTAAACGTGGAGGAGGATCAAAGGCCTTCGCAGCCTTTTCCGTAGCAAGTATCTCCCTTGGGGATTTGGACAGATTAGCCAAAAGCCCATGGTTGATGTTTTTGTGGTATGGTGTAAACCTGTCCCTGTTTTTGTGTTTGTTCTTTGACCCCTCCCACGAAGGATGCTTCGTGGTTTTACTGTGACTTTCTTTGATTTCAACCGGAGCCCCATTGGTAGACACTTCTTTTGCCTCGATCCAAGTGTAAGCCTTTTCCACCAAACCCTTATAGGTTGCAGGGAGATCAGTGGAGAGGAATTCAACCAAACTTCTGTTTCGTAGGCCATGCACGAAACACGAGATCTGTGGTCCTCATGCGGGCCCATTATCACGTAGCGTGTCATCGGTGTATCACGGTGATGAAAGCTCTGGTGATCTCATTTTCCCTCTGCTTGATGTTGTGCCTTTGTTAGGTGCGTTCTTGTAAACTTTTACGTTGGTGAAATGTGATCCGAACTTGGCCTTGAGATCATCCAAATTCACAATGCTACCGGTTTTACTGTTCCACCATATCTGGCGAGTCTCGTAGGGTGTATCAAAACATGTGACAAGCAGCGAGGCATGACCCACTTACGCATTCTAATAGCCCCTTCAAATAAGTGTAAAAGTTATCGGATCCCTTTCCTATCGTAGGTACCAATATGCGGGCATTTTCAACCCATCGGGCAAAGGGTAGTCTTCTATCCATCTTACGAAGGGTGTTGTGGAGCCCATGGACTCGAATAAAGGCGATTATAAGGGGCATGTAAGTAGGGGCGGCATTATGCGGGTTATGATTTGGGGGTATTCCAACAGGGTTTTGGTTAACATATTGAGGGTAAGCAGTAGGTATATAAGGTGGGTGACTTCCTACGAGTCACGAAGGATATATCATAGGTTGCCCGTAGGGCATACTTCCTTATGGTTGAGTAAAACTGGGATTACTAGCACGCCCATTAGGTGGGGATAAACCCCTTGAGGGTAAGATCGAGCACGAAAAGGAGGGTACATACCATGAGGAGGAAGATTTTCTCCCCATTTATTTGAGATGGATTGCCTTCTACGCGGATGCTTGAGAACACTGCGGAACCCACCTCAGTTCTTCCCGGATGGATGCCAAAGTGGTGGCAAATTAACCTTTGTAGCATCCCTTCGGTGACTCCTTCCATTGGAGCCTTCTATCGTACCTTCCCGTCTAGTCGGAGCCCTCTCCGGAACGTCTTCAAAACCAACTGACCTTCCATTCGGCCTTCTACTTCTCGGAGACCCTATCCTTAGCACTGGCGTGTAGCCCGGGAACCAAGGGCCTAGCCTCCATTTCCAACTATTCGTCATACTCATCGCAGGTATTCTAACTCCCTACGCATCTCCACATTCCGAGCTTGCCTTCTTCTAGCCCTCAATAAAGATTCTAAGGTTTTGATGTTAGCTTCGACAAACGCTGGGCTAATTACCGGTTCGGGGTTGGCCGAGGTTGAAGCGTGGTTGTTGGGAGTTATTTCAGGGTGAGATCGTGTGGTAAAAGTGGATGCGGTTATATTGGGAAGGTTGTTAGGATCATTGGTGGGATTGATGTTAAGGTCGAGAAACCGGAGGGTGTATCTTCTCTTCCTTGATTCATGCCGTAAAACTAGCGAGTGATTGGTGGGTGTAAGTTTGGAGTAACGAGACCAATAGTAGCGGGTCCCACGGATGGCGCCACTGATTGTACAATAATTACGACCGGGCCTTGATGGTGATCGAAGGGTATAAGGGTGATATGCTTGCGCCAAACTTGTAGTCAATCTGCAATAAGAAATAGTAGATACTTCGTTAAGTGATTGCGAGGGTTAGGCCTGCGAACCACCTCCGACGTGTGAATAAGTATGTGATATGAGTTATGGATAATATGATGTATGTGAAATATTGTGTTGAGTGAACATACCATTGAAATGACTCGTCCAACCTATTTATAGGTGATGAAAATAGCTTGGAGAGTGTTAGCACACGTTTAGGAGATCATGGGGCGTCCACGATTTATGGTAACCGCTAGGGCTTCATCCCCACTATCTCGGACTTGGCGGGAAGCTAAGGACATAGTGGGAACGTGGGGGAAGACCAAGTCAAGGTTCTTATTTGTCTTGGCATCTTCAAGGGAAGACACCGAAGGGCATAGGCCTTCGGTGGCGGATTCCCAACTGGTAACCATGTCAATGATGAATGGTTTTACGCCACCAATGACTTATGAAGAAAGACTTGGGTCTTCGTAATGCAATTTCGACTGAGGCCGAAGGGGGGTCCTTCGACCTGATCGGAGGGTAAGTCATCAATTAACCTTCTCAGTATTATGCATGTATAGTCTTAGTCGATTTAGGTTCCCACTATCTAAGATAAAAACCCCATTCAAATTCACTTAACACCATTATATCACAAACATACTACTCACACATGGATACAAACAACCCTCTTCAAATCGTTTTTTCATCTTTTCTGGCCTACAACCTCTGATTCTTGGATCGAATTGCTTATCCTAGTGTTTAAACATTGCGTTTAACATTGTTTTACTCAATTCCTTGCTTGTTTTTTAGGTTTTTAGATCAGATCTGGTGTAAATCGTTTTTTAGGGTTTTCAACCACCATTAACTATCCAAAATCGATCCTATATATTCTTTTATTGTTAAAGTCGGTTTGATTGTCAACTTATACATATTTAAGGTCGATTGATTGTTGGTCTTGATTTAATCGTATTACATCTATATGATCATGGGAGCAGGTTAGGTTCTTGGTTCGTTACGTTTCAAAACCCTAACTTTTTAGTTAGGGTTTCGTTTAATCTGTACGAATTGCTTCTTGCTGGTTAAATTCTGTTTGTTTGTGGCGTTTTTTTGGATTGTTTGTGGGGGTTTAGAGAGATGAAAGGTTTTCTTGACAAAGATGGTTCGTTGAAAGCTGCAAAAGCAGCCACCAACTTGGCCGATCAAGTTGGCTTGAATGTGGACTTGAATCCGTATGATAGGGTGGATATTAGTGCGTTGGAAGCTAGATTGAATCGTCTTAAGGGTGATGGAATTGATGTTGCTGCTGCTCATGAGTTGCGTAAAGCTGCTAGGGTTGTCCGTAACCCTAGCGCTAATGATGGGAATCAGGTTGGTGATACTGATTTCGAATCTGTTTGGGGTACGGAAACTATGGTGAAAACTGGTAGTCTTGACCCATGGGTGAACACTAAGGTAGGACTTGATAGTGATAAGGTAGGCACGTCGTCTTCTCTTAACGCTAATGCTCATGATTCTGATTTGAACGTGAATTTGGTTTCTCCTTGTGTTAATGATTCGAAGGTGGAAAATTTAGTTGCATCTACTAATGTGGTTAATGAGTCTAATTCTAATGTGAATGACAAAGTGCCTAATGATGTTAGGTCGTTTGGTAATGTGCTAAACCCGGAACGAGTTACTAAGAAAGTTAACTTTCGACCACTGGTGAATGAGCATCATATTGCTAATCATGATAGGGTTCTCCCTAAAGCTGCTATGGAGGGTGTATTTAACCGTTATGACAATACGCTTGTTGGCTTCTTTGTTGGTAAGACTATTGCGTTTCCTTTGGTACAAAACTACGTCACTAACACGTGGGGTAAGTTTGGACTAAAGAAACTTATGAAGAATGACGATGGTGTGTTCCTCTTTAAGTTTGATTCTAAACAGCATGGATGTGATGTTAATGCTGCTGTTTTGGAACCACGTAAAGCTGCTAGGGTTTTGCGAAACCCTAGCGTGCATGATGGTAATCAGGTTGAGGATGGTTCGGTTGAATCTAGTTGGAATAACGAGGGGTTGGATTCTGTTAACGTGACTCCTACAGATCAAGATACTGATTTGAAATCAAAGTTGCAATTTCTAGTCTGTTTGATGGAAAGTGAGTCGGTTGCACCTACAAATGGGGTACATGTGTCTACTTCTGCCCCGTATGTGAATGCTTCTGAAAAGGCGCCTAATGAGGGTAGGTCGTTTTGCTAATGTTTTAAACCCGGAACGTGTTGCTAAGAAAGTTAACTTTCGATCACTGGTGAATGAGCATCAAATTGCTAATCATGATACAGTCCTCCCTAAAGCTGCTATGGAGGGTGTCTTTAATCGTTATGACAACACCCTTGTTGGTTTCTTTGTTGGTAAGAATATTGCGTTTCCTTTGGTCCAAAACTATGTCACTAATACGTGGGGTAAATTTGGGTTGAAGAAACTTATGAAGAATGACGATGGTGTGTTCCTCTTTAAATTTGATTCTAAAGAGGGTGTTGATACTGTCCTTCAACGGGGCCTTTGGATTATTCGTAACTCACCTCTCATCCTTACTAAATGGACTCCTAATGTATTATTGTCTAAAAGTGAGGTTACCAAAGTTCCCGTGTGGATTAAATTGCATAATGTGCCATTACTTGCATATTCGGAAGATGGGTTGAGCCTTATTGCTACTCAGGTGGGTAAGCCGATTATGTTAGATGCTTTTACTAGTTCCATGTGTGTTGATTCATGGGGTCGCATTAGTTTTGCACGTGCTCTTGTGAAATTATCATCAGAATCTGAGCTTAACCATGTGGTGACTATGGCGATCCCTAAAAAGGACGATAGTGGTTTTACTACAGCAAGTATCAAGGTGGAATATGAATGGAAGCCTCCACATTGTGCGGAATGCAAAGTGTTTGGGCATGGTACTACTTGTTGTCCTAAGAGTATTAAGGAGCATAATGATGTTGCACCTACCTCAACTTTGGACGAACCTGATGATGGTTTTAAGGTGGTGCAGAATCGAAAAGCCAAACCCAAAGGTATGAAGATGTCTAGTGGTATTAATATGGGTAAGGGTCCTAGATTTGCACCTAGGAAGCAGGTATATGTTGCAAAGGCGAAGACACCGAAAATTGTTAGTGTTAATGCTAAAGGTACACCTATTACTACTTCTAACTCTTTTGGGACTCTTGAGGTGCCGGATGACTTCGGGTATCCCAAATCGTGGTTGATTCTACTCTGATGAAGCGAAGATTGGGAATTCTTATGGTTGTACTAAGGAAGCAGGTATGGATGGTTCTCGGGGGAAGGAATCTCGTGTTTATATGGATGCGCCTATTAAACCTCCAGAGATTATGACTTCTTCTGTAACTAAGGTAAGTAATCCGTTCTCTAAAATTAGGGAATGTGACTTGTTGATAGTGAAGAGGATGAGGTTTTGGAGCCGGATAACCCTATGGCGTCATTTTGGCTTCGAGGGGTGGTGGGGACTAGAACTTGATGACTTTGATGATTATCTTTGCTCAAGTCTATGATTTATCGTGACACTTGGAGGATATGTGTGACATGTATGATGTTAGTCTCTTAGGTCGCGGTAGGAAGTAATTTTGAATGTTTGGTAGTTCATAAGATTGGCATGTCTTTCTTATGTATTTTGTTTGGTTATTAGGCACTTGTTAGTGCGTGTCTGTTGCCCATGTAACGGGCCGAGGTGAGAGATTCACTCTCATCCGTTGTACTTAAACATTTTGGTTAATATAATTTACCAGGGTGTAGGATTACTCCCCTTTACCCAAAAAAAGAGGGTGTTGATACTGTCCTTCAACGGGGCCCTTGGATTATTCGTAACTCTCCTCTCATCCTCACTAGATGGACCCCTGATGTGTTATTGTCTAAAAGTGAGGTCACCAAAGTTCCCGTGTGGATTAAATTGCATAATGTGCCATTACTTGCATATTCAGAAGACGGGTTGAGCCTTATTGCTATTCAGGTGGGTAAGCCGATTATGTTAGATGTTTTTTTTTTTTTTTTTTTTTTGGGTAAAAGGCCTTCCGCCGGGTAAAATTCATTACACCAAAAAACGTTGAAGTACAAAGGATGAGGGTGAATCCCTCAACTCTACCCGATTAGGGCTAAACAAAAGCACAAAAGCACTAACACGCTTCTACCAGCTATCTAACAAGAAACACAAAAGAAATGTTTATGAAAAGCCATAAACAACAACTAACTATTTCTTATTGCGTCCCTGCACTTTGAAGTCTCAGAAGAACCACCGCTATACATGGAATTAGTAGAATAATGAACAATATCATCATAGTTTTCGTAGACTTCATCATCACTTTCCTCTACCACCTCCACTTGAGCCTTACTAGAACTTGAATCCTTATAATGAACATTAGATTCTTCCACACTATTATCTTCATTCAAAAGAGCATTAAAAGAGTTCTTCAAAGAGACACTATTAACATCAATAGGACTAGAATTTTCACCATCATTACTTGAGGCTTGAAAACCTTAGGATGAGATGTAGAAGCCTTATCACTAGGCTTACTTATAGGTCTATAGTAATAATTAGGCTTAGGCTTATTTAAGCGGATACCTCCTATAGGCCGAGAAGGATGTTTAGCTGTTGCTTACCCTTGCCATTCTTGTGTTTTACTTCAATAAAACCATCATCATGATTAGCGAGAAGAAGCGACCTTACAATTCTTTGGACAATGCACATCAATATGACCAAAAATCTTACAAATCGAACATCTGGGAGGTTGCCATTCATATTCAATTTCAATAGTTTCCAACGAATGGCGGTCTTATTGAGGAAAGGAATAGCGATAACCAAAGAATCCCTTAAAACCATATCGGCGACACCTCAATAAGAGCTCTCGCATAACCGGTTTGACCCCAAGATTTGGACACATATCACTTTCATATCGCATCAAGCATAATAGGCTTACCAATCATAGTACCAATAAGACTCAAACCTACTTCATATAAGCGCAACGGTCTATTATGAAGCTTAACCCAAACAGGAACATTAAGTAATCTCATCTTTTTTAAGAACAGAGTTGAGATCCCATGTATTCAAGATGATAAGAATCGTACGAATGAGCCATGAGCCGTTCTCTAGAACTTGTTCCATGCCCTTCCGAGTTGAGAATTTGAAAAAGAAAAATCATTTTTCAACATAACACGTTCAATACCATACTTAGCCCAAGTATTTTTAACGTAGTTCTCAACTATAGGAAACGCTAACCTCTTCCCAATAAAATACCCATAAAGCATATTCACAAACCGATTATTAACCTCTTCAACTGATGCTAATGGAATAGCCAAATCCGCATGATCAACAACTTCATTAGATGTTATGGAACAAAAATTTACCTTTAAACTTGCAAGGAGCATCGATAACAATTGACGCAAATGAATTATGAAGACCAGTAGCAGCCCTTGACTCATTCGCATCAGTACCTTTGTTTCCCAAGACTGATTCCATACCATCCGTAGGCTTTCCATGCATACCACTCACCTCCTTTTCAATCAGACCTTCCTTTAGCGTACTTGCTGCCAAACTCGACTCCCCACCCACATGAGAATAAAGGGTCTGATTGGCGGTTCGGCTCAAAAGAAACAGCCCTAAGAGGTAATCTACTCGAACGAATCATGTGCCCATCCACATTCCTAATCTTCTTCGCCAATGAATTCAGCAAGGGGAACTCATCCTCCCTTTCATCATCATAAAAAACAGCCCCTACATGTCTAGATATATCAGAGTTAACATCATTACCCTCAAGATTCTGATTTGCCGATCTATCCATACAAACCAGCAATAATATAACGAATCAATCACAAAAACCCAAAAACCCTACACTCCCACGAACCGGCAAAGAGACGCAACAAACAAGAACACGATCAGGGACGAAAGAAAATTGAAACCCTAATCGACCTCCATAGTAGAACAATGATAGCGCAATGATGATCCAATAAAATATGAATAAAAATGGTGGCTAGCCCTAAAAAACGATTCAACCCTAAAAGAATGATACCGCAACCTAATAAAAACTGTTTAGGGGTACAATCAAAGATTAGTAAACCAAAAACAAGAGTTTTATGAGGTGTAGGAATGAAATCAGATAGAGAAAAAATGAATTGATTGAAGAGGTGGGCTGGTCGCCATTTACCTAGAGAGAATTAGGGTTTTATGTGTGGAAGAATTTGCATATTCAACCTTGATGCAGCTGTTTCAAGAAAAATTGTTAGATGCTTTTACTAGTTCCATGTGCGTTGATTCATGGGGTCGCATTAGTTTTGCACGTGCTCTTGTTGAATTATCATCGGAATCTGAATTGAAACATGTGGTTACTATGGCGATCCCCAAAAAGGACGATATTGGTTTTAATACGGCGAGAATCAAGGTTGAATATGAATGGAAACCTCCACATTGTACTGAATGTAAAGTGTTTGGGCATGTTAATGCTTGTTGTCCTAAGAGTATTAAGGAACACCATGATGTTGCTCACACCTCGTCTTTGGATGAGCCTGATGATGGGTTTAAGGTGGTGCAGAATCGAAAAGCCAAACCCAAAGGTACGAAGATGTCTAGTGGTATTAATATGGGTAACGGTCTTAGATTTGCACCTAGGAAGCAGGTTTATGTTGCTAAGACGAAGACACCGGAAGTTGCTAGGGTTAATCCTAATTCTCTTGGGACTCTTGAGGTGCAAGATGACACGGGCATCCCAAGTACTGTGGTTGATTCTACAACTGACGAGGCGAAGACTGGGAAGTCTTCTGGTTCTACTAAGTAAGAAGGTATTGATGGTTCTCGGGGGAAGGACTCTCGTGTTGATATTGGTGCGGCTTCTAAGCCTCCGGAGACTATGACTTTTTCTGCTACCAAGGTAAGTAATCCGTTTTCTAAAGTCGGGAATGTGACTGTTTTGTGATGAAGAGGATGAGGTTTTGGAGCCGGATAACCCTATGGCATCATTTTTGGCTTTTGGGGGTGGTGGGGGTTTTGAGCTTGAAGATTTTGATGATTATGCTGATAAAGTCTACGATTTACCGAGACACTTGGAGGATATGTGTGACATGTATGATGTTAGTCTCTTAGGTCGTGGTAGGAAGTAAATTTGGTTGTTTGGTAGTTCATAAGATTGTCATGTCTTTCTTATGTAATTTGTTTGGTTAAGTGCACTTTCAGTGTGTGTCTGTTGTCCATTTAACGGACCGAGGTGAGAGATTCACTCTCATCCGTTGTACTTAAACGTTTTTGGTTAATATATTTTTTCAGGGTGCAGGATTACTCCCCTTTACCCACATGGATACAAACACATCTCATACTACACTCACACCATGCATAAGATTATAACCCCACATACACACGCGCCCTATATCCATATAACACCTATACGACCCAGGTTAAAATAAAAAATCAACATACACGCAAACATAATCACGCACACCAGGTTCAGATCCCATGCGAATAAACTTACTTATCCATATTACCCACGCTTCATTTATGAACAACACTCATGACCATTATTGTAAACAAGCATGCAAGATAATATACGTAAACACATACACCATATTCATTTTAAAACCGATCTACTAGTGTGACTACATGTATATTTTTAGATTCCAGTTGACATTTAAACACAACCAATATTCATATATTCAGATTTAAAACAGATTCCAAGGCATATATCCCTTTTCATTTACATGGTTATATTAACGATTATAATGGGTAGGTTTTAGAAGCAACAACCCTAAAAAGCTCTCTCTCTCTAAGGGCGAATTCCGGCCACCCTAACCCTAACAATTCTGGTTTTAATTCTTCCTATTTGATTTGTTCCTTCTTTAATCTTTGTGATTATTGAATTAACGTTTTAGAATCTGGTTGTTAGGGTTTGTGGTTCGGGTTTTTTTGTGATATTTTTTCATAATTCGTCCCATCAGCCGTCTCATATATTTTTTTCCTAAACCCGCCTCTCTACCTTTTAATGATTGTTTCTATTGATTATTCGAATGGATTTGTCCTTACTATTCCATTCGTGGTTTAGTTTGGTTAGTTTTTTTCAATAATCGTTCAAGAGCAATTCTTATCTGGTATGCAATCGTTTTTAGGGATCTATGTATATTGGTTGCGTGATATGGTACTATCGGCTATGTTTGCACCACATATGACTACCTTAACATTTATATTACTCGTACTTTCTATGTTGGCCATGGCGTTGTGGTGGTTTGATGCGTTAAAGGCAGAATGGAACCCTAATTAATTAGGGTTTCGTTTTATTTTTTCTTGATGTTTGTGATGGTGGATCTGGTAGTGATCATGCAAGATAACCCGTTTTGGGTTTGTTTCTTGATGTCTACATCAGGTTTCAGTTATGTTTGTGGTTTTTACGAGAGCTGTAAGTCAAGTTTAGGGGAATCTTGTTCAAAAACCCTTGTCTCGATCTCACAAGTCCTGCACGTGATTTTTTGGGTCTTGTGATCGTAATATCTGGAAGTTAGGGTTGGTTAAGCCCTATTAGTTTGTTATTGATTCGTATTTATCCCAGGCCTGGTTGTGGTTGTTATGTTGAGCATTCTTATGTCTGGTATACGATATTATGGGGTTTCTTAATGACCTGATTGTTCATTGGGTTGTGATCGTATGTATGTTTTTTGGGTAAAAGGGTTAATTCACCCCGGTAAAATATATTACGCCAAAAACATTGAAGTACAAAGGATGAGGGTGAATCCCTCATCTCAGTCCCTTAGTACACTTACAGACTCTCCCATAGGAATGCAACATCATTCCTATAACTTACAATATAAGCGTGACAGACCACACTCTTATAACTAAACATCAGACTACAACGATAAAAAGAATAAAAATAAATCAACTACAAGTAGAAATACTTGAATCTTCAAGTCACCATAGTAGTCCAAACTTCCAGCGTCGTCCAAATATACAATATCACGGTCCTCAAATTGAAATACAGTTCACAAGTTTCACACAACGGTTGGTGAGGGACTCTAAAACCACGGATAGAGCAGCAAGCTCAAAACTCACTCCAAAGGTGTATGTTGAGATGCAAAACTGAACACCAATAAGAATAAACAACAAATACGTATAAAACCAACGCACATCCACAATAGCAGCTCCTAACCGTCAGTGACCACTCGTAGAAGTGGGTCAACAGGAGTACCAAGTTAGAATCTGCCACGGATCTTGAAACATGATACTAGAGTTGCAACCAACTCTAACTTCCAAAACTACGACCATAGCACCAGAATTGCCATGGATGAAAAATAGGGTTTTGAACAAACCCTAACTTACAAATGTAACCACCACATGGAACCAACAGCGGTGGTGTAAACTGAAACTAGGGCTGAAAAAAACCCTAACGTACACAAGATCCGATAGCAAGTTCGAAAAATCAATGAACACGGATCTACATGGGATACCATATGACATATGGACCTGCACCTCTCCCTTAACCCACAAACAATACCAACCTCCAACCACCACATGCAGCAAACCCCAGCGGTTTACATCCAAAGAACCATCTCCATCGTGCATAAAATACAACGGAAAATAAATCACCAGCGATGCGCTACAAGGCGAGCCGGGAGATCGTAGAGTGATAAACCGGTGATTAGACAACCACCCATGTGCGGCCTTGATGAGCGAGCACAACAACCATCAAGATATAGCAATAAACGCCCAAGCGTCGATTCTGGATATATAAGGAGCGATTCAAAACAAACCGCCATAAGTGAAAGACCAGATCTATAAACGAACCACACGAAACCCTAACCAGAACGAAACCCTAAATACATGTTTTAGGATAATCGATTGAAAGTGTAAGTACAGGTTAGGGTTTAGACAAAAACGGTCAATATCATGGAGATAATGAATAGATAAATAAATAGAAAGCACACCAGCCGCCACCCACAAATTAAAAACGCATTCCAACCAACGTATTTCATACCCAAAGATGGGTAGAGAGGACGTGGTAGGACGGATTCATAGCCAAAAAAAGAATGGAGGGGGCGGCCGGTTATCTTGAGGGGGCGAACGTCACAATTCCAATAGAAGCTTGATCGTATGTATGTTAGGGTTGTGATAAAACCTAGTTTTGTTTCAAGTCAGTTCTGGTGTGTGGTTGTTGTTGAATTGTGTCGAATGGGGCTGATTTGAAGTATACACTTTTATATATGACCTGGTGTTATGATGAAAAGTATTTTGTGGTCGTTTGATGGTATTCTTGGAGGTTTGGAAGTGGAATGAGGCTGCCATGGTGTTGGTAAGGCGTATTAACTCCATGGGGTCGATTTCTACTTCTGATTTATGTGTTATGTTTGTGGATTCATGAATGTTAACTCTTTGGTTATGGAGGCTTTGGTCTGTTCTGCGATTGAGGTGCATTGAAATTCTTTATTGTTGGTGTTTGGTTGCAGAATAGTACTTGATTGCAAGGGCTGATGTCATTGGCTTCTTGAATGATGTCTTTGTTGGTATGAGTGTGTGGACTTGGTGGTTGTTTGATTTGATCATCATTGATATACAACAGGTTTGGCGAGGGTTATTTGTCCCTTTGCTACTTATTCATGGTCTATCATTGTTGTTGCTCATGATGACATGTCATGTTCCATCATTGTTGTTGCATATGAATTGCTCCTTGGTAGTCTTCATGTGACTCATTCGTAATTGTTTTGAAGATTGGTTCAAGTTCGGATATCTTTGGAAGGTTGGGTCGATTAGACCATGTTTATGCTTCAAGTCGATCTGCTACGGAAGTCACTCTTATTAGGTTATTAGATTATGCATTTTGCATATTACTAATAGAAGACGCAATTGGTTGAAGCTGGAAGTTTGAGCAACTATGACGATTTGAAGATTCAAGGATTTGTCTACTTGAATTGCATTTTATTTTTAATATATAGTCGTTGTAGTTTGTGTTCAATGTTTGTTATAAGCGTGGTTTGTCACATTTATATGAGTGTCTGTAAGTGTCCTAAGGGACTGAGGCGAGGGAATCACCCTCGCCCTTTGTACTAAACATGTTTGGTTAATAATATTTTACCAGGGTGCAGGATTACTCCCCTTTACCCCAAAAAAACGATTATAATGGGTTGAATAAAGGTGGGTCGAGCAGATTTCATATGGGTCGATTATATACGGTCTTTCATTTGTTATTTACGTGGCCAAAGTTATCATTTCATGTGATTATCTTGTCATTTCATGTGAGAGTTTTAAACGTGTAACATGCATTCGAAGGGAAAACCATTTCACATGACATGTAACCATAAAAGAAGAGGATTGAAAAGAGTTTGGTGATACAATTACCCTTGATGCGTGACGAGAGATGAAACAAGAATCAAGAGAGACGAACCCACGACCACAGCAACCAAACCCACGACCTAGCTTCCTTTCGAATTAGAACCCCACGACAAGCCACACCAAACAGTCACCCTTCAAAACGAGAAGTCCATAACCACGATCACCTTACCACAGCCTTTGGATCATGATACCAAGACACCTTGTTGTTTGCTTTTAATCGAAAGGAAACGAGAGAAAATTTCTGGTTGTCACTTTTGATTAGGGAGCCAGGGTTTTTATGAATTTTGAATGTGTAGAAAGTAAGTTACAAAATGAGGTGATAAATGAGATTGAATGAGAAAATCATGGGGAGTAAATGGGCGTGAGTTTTGGCCGAGATTAGGGGGGTACAAGACTTATTCAATTTCCATAATTGCCAAAATGTATTAGTCTTTAATTTAGTTTAATTGTCTTTTATAACTTGTGCATGACATGGTCCAAATAACTTATAATGTGTGATATTTATTTTATAAGACATAAAGTGTAAGTAGGTTATTATTATCTTGCATAAATCATTTATTTCCTGAGTTAGGTTTAGGATCGTAGTTAATGAGATTGACTTAATATACGTATTTTACAATTATTAAAGGTGAGGGGTATAATGGTCTTTTAACAGGCATTAGACTTTAGGGTTTTACAATTCTTCCCCTCTAAAAGAAAATTTTCGTCCTCGAAAATTGAAATGAAAACGAATGAAAGCAAGCGGAGACATACCAGACTACGAAAACGAATGAGGGTAACAAAAATCAAACGGTAGAAAGCTTTACAAAGAATCCTAAGATTCTTGACTGATGAACGCATGTCGAGAATTTTTTTTGGGTAAAGGGTTTTACCCCGGTAAATATATAACAAAAAAATAATGTTAAGTACAAATGGAATGTGGCTGAAGTACCACATTAACCTCAAGCGAACGCTTGATAAACTAGTGTTTATGACATGCCATAAACACAAAAGACCTAGCTATATTACATCAACTAACTAGGCATAAACAAGTAAAAAACTTGTAGCAAGCGAGCATCGCATCCGCCAATCCACAAAGGGAGCAAGTTAACCCAGGAAGTCTGCCTCCTTAAAAACCCTTTCCAAGAAAAACCCAAAGGGAAAAACCTTGGAGTAGGGAAAAGAGTACAACCCTTACCCGACACTCCCTTCGTGAGAAATACATATACTTGGAATCTTCCATTTATCAAGGATCAAGCGAGACGCGAGGTTAGCTTCTTGAACTTGAAGGTAACCAGCTTCAACCGAATTGTAGAGACAATGATGCTAACCACTTCCGGTGAGACTTCATAAGCGAAAATCCTAGGATTACGCTCCATCCGGATAAAGTATGTAGTAGCCATAGCGATAACCGAGAAATGATGCTACCAACCGACCGCCCCTTAGATATAGGAATAAGAACATTAACAACACTCTCCAAGGAAGGCGGGGCGGCATCCATGCAGATAAAACCCGGACCGAAACCAAACACTGCATAGAAAACGGCACTCAAAAATAAGTGAGAATGAGAATCCGGAACCAATTCACAAAGCGGGCATCTAAGCGAGTCCAAATCAACATTAGGACCAACATCCCATTGTCGCATTCTATCTTGGGTCTTGACTTACTGCTTATAGCGAGCCACAAGTGTATTGCATACCTCGGGATACAATGAGAGAACCAAGGAACATTACACCATCCAACCACATCAGCCCTAAGGCGTATAGAATCCCATGCACGGGCGAAAAACCACAAAATTACCATCCAACTTAGCCATAATAATCCATCAACGGTATCATTAAGGTAAGGGACCGGAATTGCACTAACAATGGAAAGCGAGATAACCATCCACCGGCCATCGCCAAACACCATTAGCAATCAATCGAAGCAGAATCGGATAAATTAAAACACCTGCTCGGGCAATATCTCTAGCGTAAGCAAATCACGCAATTGGGCTTAGCACACCACCTATCAAACCAAACCGATGTGTCCTTTCCATTATTGATCTTATGCCAAATAAATGAACGAATCTTTGGTCGAATCGCAAGAAGCTTGCGCCATCCCGACTAACATCCCCAAACATGGAAAATCCCAAAAACTTCTCCCACGAAGTTTATAAGAATGAATCCATTGAACCCATAACGACTCTTTATGTGTCAAAATACTCCAAATATGTGTAGTCATGAGAGCAATGTTAAAATCCTCCAAACGTCGAATACCAAGACACCAAAGGAACCTTAGCCTTTCCCTTTTTCATTTCTCCTTGACACCAAAGGAAACCCCTCATAAGCTGCTCTAACTCATGTATTATTACGAGTAGGGAGAGTAAAGACTGAAGCCCAATACAGATGCATCGATGATAAAACAGACCTCACCAACTGAAGCCTACCCGCAAGAGATAAGAACTTATTACGCCAATCATTCACACGGCCTTCCAACTTTTCAACAAGCACCTTACAATCCCTATAAAGAAGTCTCGAAGATATAAGGGGAACCCCTAGATACAGCGGGAGAGAACATACAAAGCGGCATAGGCGGAGAATAGCGGCTTTAATAGCATTAGGCACATTGCAAAAGCGTACTTTTAGGGATACTTGGGACAAGACCGAAAAGTTCTTGAAATCCTCCAAAGCCTGCATAATGACATTAACAAAATCCTGATGGCCTCTAGCGAACAAGAAGAGGTCATCTGCAAAACATAGGTTAATAATTCTCATTTGTTCACACAAATGATGAAGCCGAAAATCCAGCATTAGAAACCTTTATATAAGAGTTAAAAATTCCATAACCAGAGTAAACAAATAGGGAGATAACGGGTCACCTTGTCGAAGACCCCGCTTACCTTTAAACCAACCATGAAGATCCCCATTAATACATATAGAATAAGATGTAGATGAGATACATACCATGATCCATCCAACCATTTTTGCGTGAAAACCAAACCCAATCGGGATAGCTTTAAAAAAGCCCAATCAACCGTATCATATGCCTTACGAATATCAACCTTAAGCGCAGCATCTAGGTGGACCTCTCCCTCTATGATAATTCCGCATAAGCTCTTGGGTAAGTAATATATTATCGGATATCACGGCGACGGGAACAAAGGCGGATTGATTATCTTGACCAATGACCAAGGCCTTCCTTAATACGGTTAGCAAGGATTTTGCTAATGCACTTATACATGACATTACAGCAAGAAATAGGCCTATAGTCAATAATCTTAGACGGAGTAGACACTTTAGGGATCAACGATATAATGGTATGATTAATCTCCTTAAGAAGCTTACCATTCATGAAAAATCGAGCAATGAGATATAACCTCAACACCTACAATATCCCATGCTTTCTTAAAGAAAGCAGCCGTGTAACCATCGGGACCTGGAGCTTTATCATCCCCAATAGAAAATATAGCCTCCTTTATCTCCGCATCCGTGACATGACGAACCATCGAATTAGCCAATTGATGTGAAAGAACATTAGAAAATATACCGTACTCATTAAATGGACTACAATTACCTTCAATACCAAGAAAATGTTCATAATGAGCAACAAAAGCATCTGCAACCTGATGACCCTCATACAAGACATTGTTTGCATCTCTCACCAATTCAATTCGGTTACGGGCACATTTGCTTTTAACAATATTATGAAAGTAAGCCGTATTAGAATCACCTGCATGAAGCCATTGAACCTTAGATTTACCTTTAAAACCGTTCTTCATCTAACGTAGCCTCCTTATAAGCAAGAAGATAGTGAGCATGTTCATCACGTAGGTGAATTAGGCGGATCGTATCAATAGCCTTTTGGACCTCATCTAACTCCTTCCGAATCCTAACTACCCGCTCATGTAGATTACCTTGACTATGCAAAAGCTTACGAAAAGGAGATTTCAGCCCCTTTAAGCGTTGAACCACACGATACATAGCACAACCATGAACATTAAGATTCCATCCCGCAATAACCGTATCAATAAACCCATCTTTATGAACCAAGAAATTAGAGAATTTGAACGGTTTAGGCTTAGGCTTAGTTACACGGGAATAGCGAGAACACACGGAGAATGATCGAAATCGATAAGGTTAAAATATAGCAAACGAACACGGAAACAAGTCAGCAAATTTTAGATTGCCCATCACCCTATCAATTTTCTTCAATGTACCAAATGAGCCTCTTGGTTTATGATTCCAAGTAAAGTGAAGACCAGTACTATTAAGATCCTCAACCTCCATTTTCGAACACAATCTTTAAATTCGGCATAGTCGAGGAGCATAACTACCACATGAATGATCCTCCAAGTTAAGTGCCGCATTAAAATCACCCAACAAAACCCAAGGCCTACTACGCATAAACCCAGCATGGCAAACAAGATTGGACCAAAGAGCGCGCGATGAACATAGTAATTATCGCATACACAAAGAAACGAGAAAAAAGTTTTCTTTGTCGTCAAGTATTTACGAACATGCATAACACGGTTAGTTTGAGACATAATCATAACATCAACAATATCATCATTCCAACCAAGAATAATCACGGGACCCTTATCACAAAGACTACCATTTGACGTCCATTTCCACCGACGACAAACATTACGACATGTATCATACACTACCGACGCATCAACATGAGATTCCAAGATAGCACACACACTAAGATTATTATCATTTACCACATGTTTAACCTCTTTTTGTTTAGGGGAATGGTTCAAACCCCTTATATTCCAAGAGGCGATACTAAACATCGAGGACATTCAGGACGAGGAGTGCTTGCCCCTGATTTGTCAAACAAATTACCAGATTCATCATAAACATTTTCAACCTCATCATCATCCGCCAAACCATTATTCTCATCAACATCATCAGAAGTAGCCAAAGAACCAAAAGGGTTAGATGTAGATATATTAGGAGCCAGAATTGGATTACTTACCGTTGTTGAAGCATGAGCAGGTTGACTATCCTTATTAGACATATCAGTAGGGGCATTAGGTGGTATATTAAACACATAGGCAGAATGATCCTAAAGTCTTACTAAACGCAGACAATCTTAGTCAGATTCCAGAAATTCTAAGCTTCTAAGGCACTCCTCAAAATATCCTATGATCAAAATGAGGGTACGTCATATGATGTAAGTATTATCACGTTAGCTACGCATCATAATACTAGCATCATATGAGTATACCTTCATGATGGTCATACTTTATCTCAAGTCGTGAAAACCATCCTATCAACCACCTAACGGTCCATTATACATCTTAGGGTTGGCATGAATCAATTATCACTAACGGATTCAAAATCAGAGAAAACCGAACGTAACGGAACTTAGCAAGTATCATCGAAATGAAACACGTCGGCAATAGCATCAGGTCTTCCACAGTTCGTCAAATTTATCATAATAAAACAATCATCCAACATACGCAGAATTTATACCGAATGGAAAGTTACCTAAAGAGAACATAATTTATTCAAAGGATCTTATTCAAACAAAACGCCACGCCAGTGTGTCATAGGAATGAAAAGGGAAAATAAACGTCAAACATCTGAATCAAAATGATTCTTGGGGTAGGAGTAGTTTTGCTCGTTGCTTAATTGAGATTGATTCTTGTGTTCCACTTAAGGAATCTATCACTATAGGTGTTCCTTATATGGATAGTCTCGGCTTTTTTTTTTTTTTTTTTTTTGGGTAAAAGGGTTAATTCACCCCGGTAAAATTCATTACACCAAAAAACGTTGAGGTACAATAGGATGAGGGTGAAGTCCATCACCTCCGTCCCTTAGGACACTTACAGACTCAAATATAAGAATGACACACCATTTCTATAACATACAAAAAATGAACCTAACTAATAATGACAAAAGTACATAAAACATTATAATACTACTCAAGAAAAGCACTTGAGCCTTCTATATCATTATAGCGGTCCACCTTTAACTTCCATGAAGAATTCACATATAATATGTCATGAATGAGCGCCCAAAATCCACAAACCCATATCATAGGAATCCTCCAACTTACCACAAGTTCAAGTATCCAGCCATTAAGCTTGTACATAAAAGACTTGTACCAACACAATGCATCTCAATACACACTTACACGAGCCTAGATTTTTTTTGGGTAAAGGGGAGTAATCCTGCACCCTAGTAAAATATATTAACCAAAACGTTTAAGTACAACGGATGAGAGTGAATCTCTCACCTCGGCCCGTTACATGGGCAACAGACACGCACTAACAAGTGCAAATTAACCAAACAAAATACATAAGAAAGACATGCCAATCTTATGAACTACCATACATTCAAAACTACTTCCTACCGCGACCTAAGAGACTAACATTATACATGTCACATATCCTCCAAGTGTCTCGGTAAATCATAGACTTGAGCAGAATAATCATCAAAGTCTTCAAGCTCTAGTCCCCCACCACCCCCAGAAGCCAAAAATAACGCCATAGGGTTATCCGGCTCCAAAACCTCATCCTCATCACTATCAGAACAAGTCACATTCCCGACTTTAGAGAACGGATTACTTACCTTAGTAGCAGAAGAAGTCATAGTCTCCGAAGGCTTAATAGGTGCATCAATATCAACACTAGATTCCTTCCCCGAGAACCATCCATAAGCGCTTCCTTAGTACAACCGGAAGAATTCCCAATCTTAGCCTCATCGATAGTAGAATCAACCACGGTACTTGGGATGCGTGTCATTTTGCAACTCAAGAGTCCCAAAAGAGTTAGACGTAGTAATAGGTGTACCTTTAGCATTAACACTAACATCTTTCGGTATCTTCGTCTTAGCAACATATACCTGCTTCCTAGGTGCAAATCTAGGACCCTTACCCATATTAATACCACTAGACATCTTCGTACCTTTGGGTTTGGCTTTCCGATTCTGCACCACCTTAAACCCATCATCATGCTCTTCCAATTAAAACAAGTTTCGGGTCATTAAGCCCAAGCTAGCCGTGCGGCTAAGTTATGGTTAAGCAACTTGAGATAACAATAAGGCCATACCAAATGGCTATTTTTAAGTCAAAATACCTTGAGACATCAGCCTTGGCTTAATCTTGGCTTTGTTTTGGCCTTAAAGAATCAAAATACACTAAGGTTTCTTAGCCATGGTCGTTTTCCAGTATACAACAGGTCCGGTTAGTTTTTGTAGTTTTTAGGATTTGTCGTTCACTTTCTGCTTATGTTTTTTTAGCCATGGTCGTTTTCTGGAATACAACAGGTCTGGTTAGTTTTTGTAGTTTTTAGGATTTGTCGTTCACTTTCTGCTTATGTGCCTCTTAGTTTTTGTAGAAAAAGTCATTCTGGGCAACTTTCGTGTTTTACACTTTTCTTTGATTCGGACCAGAAAAGGGTCAAAACCTTGTTTTAAAATCGTATCAGCTAACTTTCTTGTTCCAGCACTATATTTACCCTTAGTAACACTTAACTAGGCATAAGTTATTAACCACAAGTCCGTTTTAAGTGATTCAAAAGCTCAAATTCTAGTTTTTACTTCCTCTAACAGCTTCTCAAGCTTAATCAAGTCCAAAGTCTAAAGTTTACTTATATCAATTGTCTAATAACAAGTAATTACTTATATTTCATTGCAGAAAGTTTGGCTGCACATTCAGTCCTGCCAAAACCACCATAAGTTGAGTTCTACAACTTGTTTTGACATGCAGCTTTCGCCAAACTTCAAGTTTAGGTCTTCGCTACATTTCATAAAACTGAGTCGACTTCCCAAAATGAACAGAACCATGGGCTTTTCTTAAATGAAATCTGGTGTGCAGATTTTGACATGTTTTTCCATTTTGGCTCTCATTTACTCATCGGGATGAGTTATGAGGTGAGCCACCCGGCAAAACGACCATAAGACATAGCTCTACAAGCCTATCTTACTGAATTAACCTCAAAGTTTACTGAGATGATCAGTTTAATCAATCTTTGGGACTGTTGCAGAATTCAGGTTCATAAAACCTACCTAAGGCTTGCTCTAGCTTCTTTTCATGTTACAAACTTCATGTACAACATTAATCATGCCATATTACATATACTACTTATATCAAATTACATCCAATAATAATATAAATTATTACAACCATATTGAATGATAAAAATATTAAACAAACTCTTACAAAGTTGGGTTGAGTAGTTACAAATAATCAAGCCTAACTTCTTTCAATCTTCAATCCTTGTCTTCAACCTTTTAACCAAACTTCACTAATCTCTTTACCCTTGTAATAGCTCCTTTTATTCAGCCTTTAATACCTTGTTTATCTCCTAGAATATCTTCTATTTCAACCATGGAATCAAAGACTTGTTTGAAGATAATGAACCAAGAACTAGTTAGGACTTATAACCTTCAATCTTTACCCAAACATGATAAACCTTATATCATCTTGTAATCAACCTCTTACTCCAGCCCTTACACCTCTTGTATAACTCTTAATTCAATCATGAAATCACCAAATAAAACAAAGATTACTATGAAGCTACCTAAAGCCTTCAATTTTGATGTCTAACTTGAAACATGAAATCAAAATGATGGTTATGGTGGTGATTCTTGTTGTACGGCAAGATGGAGAGATAAGGGAGGATGGAGAGATTTTTATTTTGTACAAATAAGGTGATAAGAATAGGATAATGGTGATAAGGTTGGTGATTAATCATGAAAGTTACCAACTAAAGACATGTGTAAAGGTGATGGTGTAGGCGTGGCTTAATGATAAGGTTTTAAAATGTACCTTTTTGAGGGGTCGTTTAAGCCCTTATTTGATCACTTTTGTATCCGTTATTACTTAATATCGTTCCTTTTCACTTTTTAGGTCTCTTGAAGGCAAATTGCTGGAATGACACTTATTTGGACGAAAAGGCGGATATCTGAAAATGGCCAAAGTCAAGAATCGAGCCACTCAATGCTTTGAAACACAAAGAGACGGCGTCGAGTTCTAAGTGTGGCGCGTCGTGCATATTTTGTGACGGCTCGTGCCAAATTGCTATTTTACACTTGTCGGCGTCGGGTTTTAAAGAGTAGGGCGTCACAACTCGGGCGTCCTAGATTCGGATCCGGCGGCGTCACAACCATAAGGTATTGTATGTCATAAAATTTTACAACATCTTGTGAAGTAGAATCTTGTTTTGGCCATAACTTTTGCATACGAACTCGGATTTAGGTGATTCACTTTGGTGAAAAAATGGTCGTGACGCCGTCACTCTTTAGGTGTGACGCCGTCACTCTTTAGGTGTGACGCCGTCACTCTTTAGGTGTGGCGTCACTCTTTCCAAACAGAAAATCGCTATAAATATAACATTATAACTTCACTTTTTGTAAGCCCTAAACCCTAAGTCTGATTATGGGGTTTAGGTTGGTGTTTTTCCAGCAACTTAAAGGGTTTCAAACACTCTATAAACATCGTGTAATGGTTTGTTTGATTATCCAATCCTATGGTATGTCTTCAATTATCATAATTGTTGCTTGCTCTTCATTAATTATGCTTGGCTAATCCACCTAGTGTTTGCTTATGATTGTATGAAACTTGTATATTGTAAAACCCGAAAATCTAAAACACGTGAAAAGACTATTTTGCCCCTCAAGTTTATATTTATAAAATACGTAAAATCTGTCAATTCTCATTAAATGCAAATTTAACCTAAACTTATAAGTGAATATTTAAACCTAATACCCAAGATCAATAAAATCCAACTTATGCTTATGTCTAATATATCCTTGAACCGAAATTTGTGTAAGTAGCACACGTTTTTCTTTAGTTGCATGGGCTAATTTAATTATGCAACCTACAAATCATGTCAAGTGAAATATAAAGGCCCATCCAAGTTGTGAGCTAGGCCTTGGTAAACCCTTTCTCTCGGCAACTGATCACACCCCTATATCCCTTTTTATCTCATTTGTAACCTACATTGCACCTCCCAAAAACACTTAAAACCCTAGCATTAAAAAGTGACGGCAACATCCCATCTTCTTCCTTGTTTCATTCGACACCAAGGGCAGGCAAAGGAGACTCGTAAGGTGTTATGAGGAGGTTGTGATCGCGATTCGTTGGTGCTAGAGTTCTGTTCGTATTCGTGGTTAAAGGTTGTAGGTGGTGTCGGTTGTGGTTAACAACTCTTATGTGCTATTCATAGAAGCCTTTGGTGATCGTATGTGGTTGTGTTCAAGTGTTGTCTTCCTTCTTTGTCGATCCTCTTTATTTCGGCTTTAAGGTACAAATCGATTACCACCCTTGTCATGCATATAATGCACTAACTTATATACGATTAATATCATACATTATAGACTCTAATCTAAAAGCTGTTTTCATTGCATCTCATTAAATAAATCATGCTATCATTTGAGTAAAAGAAGTTTCGTATGATATATATATATTAACCATACATCTCCAAAACTTGTTATCTGAGAAACCCAAATCATGCATCAACAAATAATGGAGAGATCGAATTCGTTTTCGGTAAAAATATGTATTACGTATGATAAGGAATGAAGAAGTTATCATGGTTTACTACAAGATTTAGAAGCCATGGTGGTCTTAGAATACTTGTTCTTTTAATTTCTTTATTCCTGAAATAAACAAGTACAAAAAATAAAAATAGCGTATTATGTCAATTGGCAACCAATGTGAGAAGGAATCGGTAAGTTTTTTTCCAAAGAAAGTGCATGCTTGGTCTTACGATTAATGCGTTTAAGGGTAATCCGGAGTTTGTGTGTGGGTTGTTGGTGTTTTGAAGATGTGTCGTGAGAGTTGAGTGGGGGTAAATCATAATCCGTGTTACTCGATTAGCAAATGTAAGTTTCTTGAACCGCGATCAAATATGAAAATATGTATTTGAAATGGTCCATACAAGGTTTTACGAGGGGGTATGTTTGAGGCGTACTGGGGAAAAATAGTTAGGTTGTTCGGAATTTTGAAAGCATGTCGGGATAGTTGAGTCAGGTGTTAGTCGTAAAGTATGATTATTTGGTCGTAAATATCGGTCATTTGAACCATGGCGTGCTTAAAATGGACCGATAATATATATTGAAGTTTTGTTTCCTTTTTCATTAACGTACATGAAATCATATGTAAAAGTAAGTCTTTTGTCATTTTTACGTTTTAAATCTTAGGCTTTGGTCATGAGCACATGCAAACCCTGAACTTTATCAAGTTGTCACTTTCGACCATAATCTTTGGAATCTATCACAATTGACCTCTAACTTTGCTATATTAAACCTTTAAATTTACCATTTATCATTTATAACCCCTAAGTTTGGATAATTAATAATTATTACCCTAAAGTATCTATTTCGGTCCATTACTAAATATGAGAATACGCTTAATAACTCTAAAAAAATATTGATACGATTCATATAAGCAATAAATCCGTTATGACTTAAATGAGCTAATAAATATTGTACGAACCGTAATCCGTGTAGATTCATTAAAGAAGACGCGGCGTTGTATCTTTGTGTTCATTCATTCGTTTGTTTTCCTTTCATCGGCGTTAAGGTACGAATATTCGACCTTTTCTCTTAAGGTTTCTCATGATTCGTTTACATCTTTCGATATTAGCTTTGAACTGTTATACTTTGCTCTGAGCCTTCTATTTAGGGCTTCCCTATGACTCTGCTATGCACCCTTTTGTTATGAACTCGATTATGAACCTTTCGATTATGAACCTTCGATTGTGAACCTTATGACTCTGAACCTTTCGATTATGAGCCATTGATATGAACTTTTGATTATGAACTTATGTTATGGAACTTTGATATGAACTTTGATATGAATCCTTATGATATGATTATGCTTTGACCCTTGATTTGATACGAGCCAAATATGTTTCCCTAGCCATGAAGGTAACATGGCCGTGTTAGTGATGCACCTCGGCATGACTCTCGAGCGATAGAGTGATGTTACGCTACGTCCTTGGTGGTGGATCATATTTTGTATATGTGAGGTAGGGCGTATGGATGCATCCTAGATACATTCGTTATCGATATGATATGATTTGTGCGGTGAATGATGTCACGTGCAATACGCGTCTTCACGGTCACGGGAGCTAGCTACTCCATTTGTTATTGAGGTCTCCCCTCCTATTATATATGGTATTCCGAGGTCACCCCTCCGAATACTATGGCTACTTATGATATGATATGATATGTTTCCGGGCTCGTGGTAGATTTCTGACAACCCTTACACTTTTAATATACCTATATTGTACCTTCCGTATTCCCCAACGCACCATAATCTGTATTAATTGTTCATTACTCAGTACCCTTATATGACTCACTTTTACCAAGATATAGATACTCCATTTCATTGATCTGTCATACTTTCATTCCGTTACTTCAAACTAAGGCTCCATTCACATACCGGGTTATTATATGTTTGTTAGATTTGATTATGCTATTCATGTTTTATATGACTCTTGATTACCACCTTTCGATATGATTAATATACGGTTATCTGATTTACTTGTCATCTTTTATATGTGATCTCACTATTATGTGACCATCTGAATGCTGGTGACCATGCTAGTGTGTAATGTCGATAGTTTTTGTCTGTTTATCATGTATACTTCGTTCAGTTAATTTTGTGGACTATGATTACCTGATAGTCTCCTTATCTGCTTGTTGTTGACCTGCCATGTTTGCATTTCTGTTTATGCTACGGTTTGATTGGGTAAATGGTTCACTTGTGACGTCGGCTTGTTAATTTGTTTAGTTGCCCTGCTATGTCCTTAATTCATTTAATTATATCATTTATATTGTATTCCTACTTATTACGTGTATTGCCATGTATTGAATCTTTGTTAGCACTTGGTAACATTATGATCTTGGTTATGTCTTCAACTAAGGGTTTTGATCTGTGTGAATTGCCATGCTCACTTATTAATTAATTGCTTCCGCTTTCCTGTAGATATCTGTTTGGCTTGTATGTCTTGATTTCTGAATTGATTGTATGACATATATGTTGTGTTGATCGGCGCTGCTATGTTTGCCTTATGTTTCATTCTTGTATATGCGGTTTGTATGTGCTTTTATATATGTCATCGATGCTTTGCTTTGCTTCGTTCTCCTTGTTATCTGTGCTTTGGATATCTATATAATTGTGTTCTGCAGGATCTTCATTGACTCATTGTTCTCATTTATTTGCGACTTTGTTATTCGTTTCCTTTGTTTCATTTTGCATTTCAGATTTTCTTTAGCTTTCATTTTGTTATATCGTTCCTTGAGCTTTTTAAGCTCGGCCGCATTCTTTTCTGCTTGGCGGGTTTTAGGTTTGAAGATGGGCTTCGATGGGCTGAGAGTTAGAGTATCTAAGTGGACCAACCCTAGCACCTTATTACTTTGGGACTTATTTTGAACAACTTTTGTTTTGGGATTTTAATTCATTCTGGATATTGTATTTTCTTGTCAGTCAATTGTGTGTATGTTTTGATACTTCATTTTTAAGGTTTCCATTTGTAAAGATTTCATTTGTATGTTCTGATATGACACCAGAATGTGACACTTCTACCCTTGCCGTGTTGGGGTGTTACATATATAATTAATTAGATCTTATTGATTTCTTAATGATGCTTGTGTCTATCTTCATCATTAGGGGTGTGACAATTTCAATGAGTCTAATTGGTTTAGTTTATAATTCTTGCATCCTACTGTCTCTTGTTTGATTGGTTGTCTCTTATCTTAATTGTAATTGGCTTAGGAGTGCGACTAGGCTATCGTTGTGTTTAATACTTGATAAATCTTGGATAGTTTATGAATGACTTAGTGGATTTCGTTTACTAAACCCAAAGATAACCTCAAAGTTAGTTTATGAATGACTTAGTGGATTTCGTTTACTACACTTAAAGGTGACTTCAAAGAGTTAGGGAATGCACACCTTACGACCTTAGAAAACACAAGGCGTTAAGAATAAGGACGTGACAATTCAACCATCAATAGGACGTGACAATTCAATAGGTAGAATTGGATAGCTAGCAAGGAGTAATACATCATAAGTAGATACGCTTCACGTTCCTGGTAGACCCATAATTTAGTTAGTATCTTTTGGGATAGTTGACTAGCAACTAATTCCACCCTACCCTTCACAACCGAGATTCATAAAATATAAAAATACAAAAATAATCATCCCTCACCTTTAGACTTAAATCGTTATACACTTCAGCCTAACGACACTATTCCCCTAGAGAACGATATCAATGCACGTGGCTTACCCTAATACTGCACTACAACGATTAGGTTCACTGCCTAGGGTGTTATAAAACTTGCTCGAAGAAAAGGAAGTTCCTTTGACCCCGAACGACGCGTGTAGCATTATCAAGTTTTTGGCGCCGCTGCCGGGGAATAGTTATTGTTTAGGCTTGATTTATATCTCGTTTAGGTCTACTCACAAGATTCCTATCAAGTGAGATTTTTTTCTCATTTTTAGCTTTCTCGTAGTCTATCCCCCTTCTTCGTTACCTTTGTTCGTAACCCCATCACTTTTCATCATGGAAGGTGATAATTCGCCAAACAATACTTTGCCACCAAACAAGTACCCACCGTTTGATCCAGCCTTGGCCAACCAACTTCGAGCTCGTATTGGAGAGCTTAGGAAGCTGCATAGGATAAATGTGAATGAGGAGGATAGTGCTTATTTTAATATTTACCCCACTAAGGAAGAGGTTGCCTACCATCAATACATAATCGATAATCCCCAATCACCCATCATTAGGATATGCCCAAAGATTAGGAGAGGAAATCCTTGGAACCTAAAAATCCCTTGTATGATCGGATATAGGAGTGTCGACCATGCTTAAATAGATACGGAATCTCCCATTAATGTGATGTCATCTGCTGTCTACAATGACATTATGAATGAGAGACTTAATAGTAGGAGAGACCCTAAGTATCCAGGAGGAGTTTGCAACTTTGTGGGAAGAGTCAAGGATGTACATGTCTTTATAGGAAATTTCACCTACCTAGTTGATTTTATGGTCCTAGAAGATATAGGATGCGTCATTGACTATAGCTTATCCCAAGTAATGCTAGGAAAACCGTTCGTTGAAACATCTAAGATGAGCCATAACAAGTATGATGGAACGGTTAGGTTTAAAGAAGGAACCGATGAGATCACTTATAGGATGCCTTGGAAAATAAATGAATATGGCCATTTACCCATTTTTTAACGAGACAACATCAAAGCTTTTGAGGACAAAAGCAAGGACAATGTTGAAAAAGGTTATAAATTTATGTGGGAAAGAAGGAGGCTTTATTATAAGGATTGCTTGACCCTAGGGCCTAGGTATAGAGTCGATGAAAATTTTGTCAACATGATAGAATTCTCATTGAGAATGCAAAACGAGACAACGTAGGAGCACGACTACGAGTCTAGCTACAAGACTCATAAATAAAGAAAAGCTCTTCATAGGAGGCAACCCATGCTTAATTATTTGTTTGTTAGTGTCATATATCTTTTATTGATTGCTTATTCTCATGTTTAAATTTGTAAAAATGCTTTATTTTGTTTTTAACCTCGTCTTAATTGCATATAAAGGTATTTTACACAAATGATAAGTGTAGGGAGGATTACACACATTTTCAAAAGAAACGTGAACATGAGAATAACAATTAATTAAAAGATATATATGTGTGTTTGTTCGAGTCAAATGCTTGTATCGAGTCATAATTGATGTTTTGCAGAAATTTTTCCAGATTCTAAAGATGTAAATTTTCCAGAAAATCATGAACCGATTTTTGTCGGGATAACTGACGGCGTCGGATCGCAACTGACAGTCGGGAAGGAGTAAAACAACAGATTACATTTTTTCTCGTTTTCTGAGCTACTTATAAATTTTTGGAATTTTCCAGGTCTTAATTTTCCGAAATTCGTAAACATCCATTCCACAAGCATTATATCCTAGTTTAATAGAGTCTTATATATATTATTACGCCAATTTTACTGAAGGTTTAGTTTGTTTTCTTCAAGTGTGCAGGTTTAATTTATTAAGAAGAAGATACATAAGATTGGAAGGAGCTTTTCACGCATACATTCTTCTTGGAAAGGATTTAACCACCACTTTACACGATCCTACCGAGCTAATCAGGGGAGTATTAGTTTCTTTCGTTTTAATCACCTTCTATTATCATAACTTTGATACTTTCGGGGAACATTGGGGACAATGTTCAGTTTAAGTGTAGGGAGGGAAAATAAAACGGGAACTTTGAAACTATGCTTATCCTTGACTATTTGCTTTGTCCAATTGTATTTGTGTAATAAACCATGAGAAAATGTCGGTTAGGGTAATTTTGGCACCAAATTTCAATTTTTTATGACATATAGGAGTGGGCCATTAGTCTTAACAAAAGCGTCTCACGGATAGGAAGTTATATGACTAGCACAAAAACCCTTTACCACCTAAATTCCACCCAAAATGTGAAGATCACCCTTAGATTAGTAGGAATTAAAGCATTCATCTTTAATGCTTAGAGTGTGAACCGGTAGTATAATAGATTCTAGAACTTGTTTTGTGATGCATCCCGAGATCGCTAGTAAGACTACACTTGTGTAGTTAGGAATAACTAAATGATAAGAGGCATTAGGATAACCCTTGTTTGATACCCGTAATATAATTACTTCTTCCACATCGGTTGAGTAATTCCCCCACACCCTTGCGTTGTACTCATCTTTAGTACACGATACCCCTAGTTAACCTCTTAGAGCCTATCCTTTTCGCGGTTCTCGTGATGTTTCGGTTTTTCGGAATATCAATGAAGAGCATTGTTTACACCTCACCCCCAAATGTACACCCAAATCGCCTTAGCCTACCTTGTATGCACTCACTTTTAGTGCATTATTGTTATCACCCTAAACCCTTAGTTCAATTATCTAGTTGCTTGCATAAGTTGCTAAGTCGAGTCATATCCTTTGTATACAGTTTTGGGACGATTGGGACTCATGGGAAAAGTTAAAGTTTATGAAATGACGGGAAGGGAACGTTAAATTCAAATTCCTTTATTTGCATAATAATGTACTCCAAGTGTTTTGATCTTTTCAAATTGGGTCAAATTAGTGTTAGAGTAATAAAAACTCAAGTGTAGGGATGTGCCTATAAATCCCTATCATTTTGATGTTACCGTAGAGGATGGTAGAGTAAAAGTGTATGAAAAAAATGAAAAAAAAAAATAGAAAAAGAGAAAAAGAAAAAAATAGAGTGTTCAAAAAAAACGGGCTACCATCCTACATCTATCTTTAAATTTATGTTTGTTTGTTTCAGTTATCTAGAGTTTAAAGTGTCGAGTAAGGCTTAGCAACGCCATTCTTCGTATGCTTGTAACATAAAGATTTTTGACTTACCACCACTAAATAGCCTATTCCACCAAACCATTTGTTTCCCTACCGTAAGCCTAACATTACAACCCTTTAAAAGACCTCTTTGATAGTCTTTCCTAGGTGCTTACGCCAAAGCGATGGAGGTTTGATCTATTCTCAAGCCTATGGTAATCTATGTACTATGACCGGTTAATGAGTGTTTATCTTCCATTTCCAACTTGATATATTTCATATACACCCGAGAGATGTGAGTATCCAAACACCCCATGTGAGGTGCTAGTATGTAATTTCCGTGCTTGTTATGACTTTTGCGGGGCTTATATGTGTTGTGGATTGTTTTAAACCAATGCTTCATGACCCCTAACTTATAGATTGATTGGCTAAAAGCACATTTGCTTGAGGACAAGCAAATACCAAGTGTAGGGATATTTGATAAGGTTTTAAAATGTACCTTTTTGAGGGGTCGTTTAAGCCCTTATTTGATCACTTTTGTATCCGTTATTACTTGATATCGTTCCTTTTCACTTTTTAGGTCTCTTGAAGGCAAATTGCTGGAATGGCACTTATTTGGACGAAAAGGCGCAGATATACGAAGAAAATGGCCAAAGTCAAGAATCGAGCCACTCAGACTACTGAAACACAAAGGGACGGCGTCAGGTTCTAAGTGTGACGCCGTCGTGCATATTTTGTGACGGCTCAGTAGCCAAATTGCTATTTTACACTTGACAACATCAGGTTTTAAAGAGTAAGGCGTCACAACTCAGACGTCCTAGATTCAGATCGGTGTCAGAAGATGAAGCCGGCGGCGTCACAACCATAAGGTGACGCCGTCACAAGCTGCAACATCTTGTAGCGAAGTAGAAATCTTGTTTTGGCCATAACTTTTGCATACGAACTCGGATTTAGGTGATTCAAAAGCTCACGCGGCCGGATTGAGAAAATCTACAGTTTGGTGAAAAAATGGTTGTGACGCCGTCACTCTTTAGGTGTGACGCCGTCACTCTTTCCGAAGAAAATCGCCTATAAATATAACATTATAACTTCACTTTTTGTAAGCCCTAAACCCTAAGTCCGATTATGGGGTTTAGGTAGGTGTTTTTCCAGCAACTTAAAGGGTTTCAAACACTCTATAAACATCGTGTAATGGTTTGTTTGATTATCCAATCCTATGGTATGTCTTCAATTATCATAATTGTTACTTGCTCTTCATTAATTATGCTTGGCTAATCCACCTAGTGTTTGCTTATGATTGTATGAAACTTGTATATAATTAATTAGATCTTATTGATTTCTTAATGATGCTTGTGTCTATCTTCATCATTAGGGGTGTGACAATTTAATGAGTCTAATTGGTTTAGTTTATAATTCTTGCATCCTACTGTCTCTTGTTTGATTGGTTGTCTCTTATCTTAATTGTAATTGGCTTAGGAGTGCGACTAGACTATCGTTGTGTTTAATACTTGATAAATTTTGGATAGTTTATGAATGACTTAGTGGATTTCGTTTACTAAACCCAAAGATAACCTCAAAGTTAGTTTATGAATGACTTAGTGGATTTCGTTTACTACACTTAAAGGTGACTTCAAAGAGTTAGGGAATGCACACCTTACGACCTTAGAAAACACAACGCGTTAAGAATAAGGAAGTGATAATTCAACCATCAATAGGACGTGACAATTCAGTAGGTAGAATTGGATAGCTAGCAAGGAGTAATACATCATAAGTAGATACGCTTCACGTTCCTGGTAGACCCATAATTTAGTTAGTATCTTTTGGGATAGTTGACTAGCAACTAATTCCACCCTTGGTTTCTAATTCCAAGTAAAGTGAAGACCTGTACTATTAATATCCTGAACCTCCATTTAAGCGTTATTATTGGGGTACCATATTTGGGAATGGTAATCAATTCACCCCTTCCATAAAAAATTCTTTAAGCTTAGATCGAAGCTCTTAAAGAAGAAAACAGGCCAAATGAGAAGATTTATGGCATGCCGGAGAACGAAATGGATTTATGAAGAGATCAGATGGAATGTTTTGTTTAAAGGATCGAAGTTGGATTCCACTTTACGGAGGTATCCGTGAGCTCATCATGCATGAATCTCATAAATCTAAGTACTCCATCCATCCTGGCCGTAACAAGATTTATCAAGATCTTAAACATCTATACTTGTGGCCAAACATGAAGGCCGATATCGCGGAGTATGCTAGTAAGTGTCTAACATGCTCGAGAGTCAAGGCAGAACATCAGAAACCATCCGGATTGTTAACTCAGCCAGAACTTCCCGTTTGGAAATGGGAAAGAATCACAATGGACTTCATTACTAAACAACCAAAAATTTCTAATGGTTTTGACACCATATGGGTCATTGTTGACCGTCTCACCAAATCAGCTCACTTCTTTCCTATCAAAGAAACCGAAAAGATGAGTACACTTGCTCGGTTGTATCTTAAGGAGATTGTTTCTCGCCATGGGGTACTGATTTCTATCATATCAGATCGTGATAGCCGATTCACCTACCACCCTCAAACAGATGGACAAAGTGAAAGAACTATCCAAACTCTGGAAGACATCTTTGAGAGCATGCGTGATCGATTTCAGAAAAGGATGGGATAAGCACTTAACTCTGGCAGAATTCTCTTAAAATAACAGCTACCATGCTAGCATCAAAGCAGCTCCATTTGAAGCACTTTATGGACGAAAATGTCGATCACCCGTTTGTTGGGCAGAAGTTGGAGAGGTACAACTTATTGGCCCTGAAATTGTTCAAGAGACAAGTGAGAAGATAATGCAAATCAAGCAACGTCTATAAGCAACTAGAGATAGACAAAAGTGTTATGCTAATGTCAAAAGAAAACCCATGGAATTTCAAGTAAGAGACCGAGTAATGCTAAAATTATCTCATTGGAAAGGAATGGTCAGATTTGGCAAAAGAGGAAAACTCAAACCCCGATACGTGGGACCATTCAAAATTCTTATCAGAGTTGGTCCAGTAGCGTATAAGCTCGAGCTTCCGGAAGAGCTCAGTCGAGTACATGACACTTTTCACGTTTCAAACCTTAAGAAATGTCTATCCGATGAAACCCTTGTTAATCCTCTAAAGGACATTCAGCTCAATGATAAAGTTAGCTTCGTAGAAGAACCCGTTGAGATCATGGATAGGGAATCAAGAGGCTAAAGCAAAGCCGCATTCCTATCGTTAAATTTTGGTGGAATCATAACAAAAGAGGTGCTGAGTTCACCTGGGAACGCGAGGATGTAATGCGTTCCAAATATCCTCACCTGTTCACCGAATCACCCACGACAACCTCTGCGAGTTAAACCACGGGACGCGGTTCTCTTAAGGGGTAGGTACTGTAAGCACCTGGAAAATTTCATTCATCATTAACAGTTTAATCATGAATAAAGCACGAATTACAGAACCATGAAATTTTCTTGCCATCGTTCTTGCATATCACTTGGCATTTGCGTCGCAAATTTAACACTCAAAATTACACCGTTGTGACCCGATCAAAATTCCCTCGATTCCGGTATTATTAATTATTTAAATTATATAAAATATATATAATAAAAGTTTATTTATTTTTTATTTTTTAACCAGGCTAAACCCAAGCCCAACGCCACTTTCTCTCTTCCCTTGGGCCTCGTTTACATCCGACCCAATCCTAAGTCCAACCCACCTCATTTTGTTTTGAGCCTAGCTGGTTGCAAGCCCAAGTGCACCATTGAGTATTTTCTACACAAATTGACAAGTCAATGTAAAACCCTTGAGTATTTTCTTTGTTGTGCTACTCGTTCGTTGTGACCAAGTGAACAACCAAAGCAAATACAAGTCAAAATACAAAACATAATACTTCACCCATGGTCTTTCATGTTTACGTGTATGTGTGTGATGACAATAATAAGCTAATAAGCTTCAAATAAGCTAGAATAAGTTTTTACAAAAGTTTAACAAATTAAGTAAGTCGAAAAGTAAATTTTGGACTAAACTTAACAAACCTAATCGCTAAATAACTCTAATATCGTACTTGCATGTAAGTTTTTTCGTATCTCTAATGCCAATCTAGGGGTCCTTTTATAGGCATAAGGAATACCCTAGTCAGTTTACAATCCTTGTACGACAAGTAAACTAATTCTAATCTAAGAATATTCTAGAATTACATAATAATCCTTAAACGATTTGCATAACAGGTCCTTTAGCATATCAATACTTTGACCAGGCGATACTTTGACTTTCTTCATTAAGCGATTACTTTGATTACGACTTTGACTTTCAGACACTTTGACTTTATATATCCCAACAATCCTCCCCTAACTTGAATTCTACTTGCTTGATTTCAAGTTCCTTTGAATCTTTAACTTCAACATCTTTTGTCTTCAAGGAAAGATTGTATCTTTAACTTCAAATTCGTCTTGTACTCACTGTGTTTGTATTGTCATCATCAAAGTAATCTTTATCAGCAATCTTTATCAGCAACGTTTATCATCAACCTTTATCTTTTCAGCTACTCAGCAACATATGGCAAAGCGTACATCGGATCATAAAGTTTGGACTATTCTCATCACTTCGGGTGTGTAAACTCCGTGAGAGGTGAATCATTGAAAAATAATAGATTTTGATGTCTCTTTACCAAAGCCATTAACTCTGGAGTAGCCAATGTTTAGGTGAAAAACCATGGTACATTGATAACCATATGATTTTTAGCAAATCATCAGCTATCAATGGATTTGTTAAGTCTTTACCAAGAGCCGTTTACTTTTGTACTAGTTAGTTCTTCCTACCATGGTGAACTAATTACCATACAAATGGTTTTTCCACAGCCTTTACCACAAGCCATTTTCTTGTGAGCTAGCCAACTCTTCACTATTACAGATATGGTGAGTTGAAAACCATACAATTTTTAGTAAATTGTCAACTAAAAACGGATTTCATAATCACATCAGAGCCGTACCCTCATGATGAGTCAAACTCTTTCTTGTTTATTAAACATGGTGAGTTGATTACCATTTTTTGTGTAGTACAAGTACTAACACCAAGTGTTACTCTCAAAACAATTTGTTCTTTGTTATCTTGTGCTTCAAAAAGCATTTTGCACTTTTACAAAAATTGCTTATTTTTATTAAAAGACTTTCTTGGTTTTGTCTTTCAAGCGTACTTTGATAAAGTCTTGTTTGTTCATTGATACTTTGAATAAAGTATTGATTATTCAAAAGATGTATATAATAAAGACCATACCAGTAATTATGCATCATCATCTGCTAAAGTTGTCCATTTGATAAACAACTCAATTACCATAAGATTCTCCTGTTCAACTTCCATACCATGATCTAGCATCCTGATCATAAGATCTCTTGTAAGCGGATATCTCCTTTCTGCTAGCATATGAATGATGGTCCCATCTTCTAACTCTAATACATGCACTCCTGATTCTTCAAAGAATCTCCAGCTTGTGATTTCCCAATCTTCTTGATTATTCCAGAGAGCATCATTGCTTGTTTCTTCTGTCTCCCAGATAGTTGTAAGATCACCCAGCAAAACTAAACCCACTCCAGTTGGTGGAATATGCTCAAAATAATCTTGCACCAGTTGATAAAGATGAAACAGATCTTCTCTATCTATCATATGCAGTATGTCCCACAATAAGTTGAATGCTCTAAAACTTTCATCTTCTCTATGAAACATAAGATAATCTCCTTCCTTTGATTCTACAACTTCAAATGTAGAAATCTTAGACTTCATCTCAGCAGCTTCTTTAGACTTAGGATGCTCAAAATCAACAAGCCTTATATAATTCCTTAGCTCATCAACTGTATCTGTTCTCAATTTAAACTTCTTTGATAGCTGTTCATCATCAGTTGTCCTCTTTCTCTTTGAACTTCTTTTTCTTGCATCCACATTTTGCTTTTCAGAATTAAAAGGAATAATACCATCAAGTTCCTTTTGATAAGACTCTCTAACAGCATCATATAAGTCTTTCATCTCTAGATATCTTAACTTCTGTAAACCTTTATATCCTTGACCCTTCAGATAAGCCATCATGGCATTCCTTTCTTTAGCAATACCTTGTGGTCTTCTTGGTATAACAGCTTGCTTCTCTAGTAGAACAATTTTAGCATCTAATTCAGCTTGTAACTTTCTAGCAGCTTCTTCATTTTGAGCTTCTTGAATAGCTCTTAATTCTGCTAAAGTGAGCTTCTTCTTTTTCTTTGATTCTACCAGAATGCCTTTTCCTTTATGCTTTGGATCTATTTCTTGAGTAGGTTGAGCAGTTTGTAAGACTTGAGGTTGTTCAACTCCAGGAATACTAATACCTCTTGGTCTTGACATGTTGAGCATTATTTGAGCAATGGTCTCATCATCACTAGCAGTATGTTCTACTTGCTGAATTGGATTAGAAGTACCAGCTTCTTCATGTATAATTGTTGAAGGACCAGCTTCTTCATCAAAATTTAAGGTTCTTGGTGTAATAAGGTCTTGCCTAAAAGTACCTTGAAGAGCAGTATCTTGATCACCAGTACTTTGAACATCAGCACTTTGAATACCAGTACCTTGAGCATCAGTACTTTGAATACCAGTACCTTGAGCATCAGTACTTTGAAGATTAACTTGCTCAGCTTCTTTATTTGGATCTTTATAAGTTTCAGCATCTGGCTCTTCATCCAAATTCACATGAGGTTCAACATCTTCATTCAAATTCTCATTCTCCAAATTCCTCCCCAATGTGAATGAAGACTGCTTTTTAGGCTTCTTTCCCCTTAGAAACCTTCTTAGGTTTGTGACCACTCCTCTTGTGTGATTTCACCCACAACCTGTGATGTTGAACTAGTGGCCATACAAATCTTTTTAATCTTTTGAACTTATTGTTCAACTTCAACAGCTGTGCAACTTGAGCTTCATTATCCTTTTTCAACCTCAGTAATTCCCTTGTCAATGCATAATTATCCAGAACTATTCCCTCAGTAGCCATGACTCCCTCATCTCCTCCAGATGTTTGAGACCCATATGTTGAAGTATAATCATTGGGAGATGGTGGTTGATTCACAACTTGTTCCGAATCATCTTGTGTAGTACCTTGCAGAGAAGTAGTACGTTCTCTTGAAGTAGTATGTTGAGGAACTTCATGAGCTAGGAATGGAGCAGTATGTTGAGAAACAATCCCTTCCTTTGAATCCGAAGGCTCAGTATCATGACTTGACTCAGCTTCTTCTCTAACAGCCTGTGCTACTTCCAACATATGAGCAGTTAAAGGTGTTGTTCGCCCAGAAAATTTATCACTCTTTTTAGCCATAAAAGTAAACACCTTTGGAGGAAGTACTACAGTAGGTAAAACGCTTGAAGGTTTAGGAATATCCTTAAGCTGTTTGTTCAGGAATAATTGAACAAATCTAGGATACCATCCAAAATCATTCTTGAAAAATTAAAAGGTTGATTGGTAGCTAATCCCACTAATGCAGAAGCTATGTTTGAACCAAACTGTTTCCATGAAGTACTTTTATGACTCAAGCAATGAAGTAAAACATGAACGAGATATTTCCAATGAGGACTAAATAAAGGCTTCTTAAAAGTAGTTTCAGTGAGGGAACCTTCATACCCTATATCTCTAAGTGTATCCCAAAGTACTTGTTTGTCAAAATGAACAGCACCTTTTTCATCATGAAACAGTAAATCTTCCCTTATTGTAGCTTCAGTAATGCGAATTGTCCTTCCAGCAACCTTAGCTTGAATGAATGATTCATCATCTTGCAAATGAGATCTAGCACTAGCCCAAAATTGTTGAATCCATGGTTTAATGATGTCAGGATTGATCAGCAGAGCATAATTGATTGAAGACCCAGTAAGGAAATCAATGATATCATGAAAATTGATATTCGATGGTGTCTTGTCCAAATTAGCGACCATGTTGTGCTTACTACAGGTATTACGATTAGCCATTGCTTGTTGGTAGAAGAATTAATGGATCGGCGAAGGTGAATATGATGAAAAAAATGATGAATGGATGGATAAGTATAAAGATGAGAGTAAAAATCAGAAGGGTAGTTATTTATAGGTAAGATTTAAAAAATCAAAGCTCAATTAATAAAGTTACCGTTGTTGAATTTTACCCCTTATTTATGACCGTTGTAACAGTACTTTGACAAGACAGCAGTGCTTTCCACGTAAGATACTTTCAAAGCAGTACATTCAGATAAATGCCAAGCAGTACTTTCCATCCTCTTCTCCACAAGAGCAAAAACATCAAAGAACATTGTGTTGCCTCCCCTCAAACAATGCATAGGACTAAACTAAACTAATATAAAGTCCTCCCCTTAAATGTAGCTTAATAATTAATCATACCAATAATCACCACTAAATTGTTGAATCTTGAAACATCAAAGCCCTTTGTTTAGATCAGCTACATTGTCATCTGTGTAGATCTTGACAATATTAATGAGCCTATGCTCATAACAATCACGAATAAAGTGATGCCTAATCTGAATGTGCTTGGTCTTGGAATGATAAACAGGATTCTTGACAATGCAAATAGTACTCTCATTGTCAATGTAGATAGGAGTATTCTTAAAATTGAATCCATAATGCAAGAGTTGATTCTGCATCCACAGTACTTGGCCACAACAACTTGCTGCAGCAACATATTCTGCTTCAGTGGATGATGTTGCTGCAATGGTTTGTTTCTTACATTGCCATGAGACTAATCTTCTTCCAAGATATTGGCATCCTCCAGTGGTTGATCTTCTATCATAATTATCTCCTGCATAATCACTATCTGAAAAAGCTTCCAAGTGAAAAGGTGAATCCTTAGGATACCACAACACTAACTTAGTTTGTTGCTTGAGATAACTAAAAATCCTCTTGACTGCATTCATATGAGAGATCTTAGGTGAGAGTTGATATCTTGCACATAAACATACAACAAACATGATGTCAGGTCTAGATGCAGTTAAGTACATAAGACAACCAATCATTGATCTGTAAAGTTTGACATCCACAGCTGCTCCATCTTCATCTTTTCCTGATGAGTTTAAAACTTTAATGGGTGTAGTGACCGGCTTGATAGTACTGAAGTTAAACTTTTTAAGAATGTCAGTGACATACTTATCTTTATTAATGAAAATTCCAGCCTTTGATTGTTTAACTTGAAGCCCCAAGAAGAAAGTTAATTCACCCATGGAACTCATTTGAAACTCTTGTTGCATGAGCTGCTCAAACTCTTTCACCATTGACTGTTTTGTAGCTCCAAAGATAATATTATCCACGTATACTTGAACAAGCATTATATCATTTTTGTCTCTCTTGATAAACAAAGTCTTATCAATTGCAGCTCTCCTGTAACTTTGTAGACTTTGTTTGGATGTGCAGGATCCTCAAAACCAGGAGGTTGTTTCACATAGACTTCCTCTGTAATTTTGCCGTAAAGAAAGGCACTTTTGACATCCATTTGATAAACAGGAAATCCCATATAAGATGCAAAAGCAAGAAATAATCTTATGGCTTCAATCCTTGCTACAAGAGCAAACACTTCATCATAGTCCACTCCTTCTTCTTGTCTATATCCTTGTGCAACCAATCTTGCTTTGTTCTTGATGACATTACCTCTTTCATCTCTCTTAACTCTGAAAACCCATCTTGTACCAATTACTTTCTTTCCATCTGGTAAATCACATAGTATCCAAATATCTTGAAGTTTGAATTGAAGAAGTTCTTCTTGCATGGCTTCAACCCAACTCTCTTTGGCTAATGCTTGAGCTATAGTCTTGAGTTCTTCTTGAGAGATAAAGCAGGTAAATAAGCATGTTTGTTGATCCTTATGATTCATCCTATTTTGTTTATAAACAAAGCTGAGTAAAGCACTATGTTGCTAAGAGAGACCTTTAGCTAAGAGAGACCAACAGGATGATCTTTATGAACTCTTAATGTAGGAGTTTGTGGAACTTCAAGATCATCACCTAAATTTGTGAAATCAGGTTCTTCATTGGAATTTGAGAAAATACCTTCATCTTCTAACTCATCATCAATATCTTCTAACGCATGCATGTTTGGATCATTCAAATCATCAGAAGTACTGTTAATTGGTTCGGTACTTTGATCCAAAGTACTTGTGATCAAAGTATTGTGATCTAAAGTCTTGTGAGTAATCAGTAGACTTACCCTTTTTCTTTGCTGCTTCATAAGCTCTTCTTTGATCATCGTCATAAGGTTGTGCTATTGTTTCTTGAAAAAGCATCCTATTAAGTTCATCTTGAATAGCTTGATCATCAGACAAAGTGGATTTTGGTTCAACAATACTTTTCTCCTTTTCAATAGTTATGGGTTCTTCATCAGGAACATCATCAGGTCTAAGATTAACTCCATGAACAATGTACTGTAAATCTTCTTCTTTGTGAAAAACTTGATTTTCTTTTCTGACAGGAATATAGTTCATAGAAGGAGTCAAAACATCAAGATCAAACATCCAATCAGGACCTTTACCTTTTTGATTTTCTTGATCTTCAAGGAATTCAACATGAAGACAATCTTGAACCTTTTTGGTAACCTTGTTGTACACTCTAAATCATTTGCTATTGGTACAGTAACCCAATAAGTATCCTGCATCTGACTTGCCATCAAATTTTCCCACAGTATCAATAGTATTGAGAATAGTCAGAGGACAGCCAAAATGTTTCATAAAACGAATATTGGGTTTGTTTCCCATAAGAACTCATAAGGTGTCTTCATCTAAGGTTTAGTGACTGATACTCTATTTAACACATAACAAGCGGTAAGCCCCAAAATTGAATAGGTAATAAAGAGTCTGCAAGCATTGTTCTTGCTGCTTCTATCAGTGTTCTATTCTTCCTTTTTGCAACACCATTTTGCTGTGGAGTTCTAGAAATGCTAAACTCCCTCTTAATCCCTTTCTTGGCACAAAATTCATCCATAAACTTGTTTTTGAATTCAGTCCCATTATCACATCTAATAGATCTTACTTTGAGTCTCAATTGATTTTCAGGGGCTATTATAAGATCATGAATATCATAAAAGGTTTCATCTTTAAATCCCAAGAAAAAGACCCAACTAAATCTACTGCAATCATCTGTTTACAACTAAGCAAGATTTCTTCTTGTTTAAGCTTGCAATGAAACAGTGTCCAAACAGATCCATGTGCAACTACTCTAAAGGTTCTCTAATAGTTCTTTCCTCAATCTTCTTGCACGCCAAACATGAATGATCATTCTTGTATGTTTTAGAAGGTAAACCTCTAACTAAATTGCCTTTAACTAACTTGTTGATATTCTTGAAATTCACATGTCCTAATCTTCTATGCCATAGATGTGCTTCTTCAAGTGTTTCCATTGCTACTAAACATGTTGCTCTTTCAGTAGAGTTAATATTCTTCAAATCTAGACTGTACACATCATTGGTTCTTGGTACTCTTAGTGTTACCAAGTGATCATCAACAAGCTTGAACTCAGGGGAAAGAATAAGACATATTGTGTCAGTGAATAACACAGGGGAAAGAATAAGACATTCAGATCGATGAATAACAGGGGTGCTTTGTCACGCATCTGAGACCCACAAAAGGTTGAACACGAGCTCCTTCACATACCTAACATTCTCAAAATCAATGCGTGTTGCCTTGATGGTTCCTTTCCCAGTAATTCTACCTCCATTAGGATCATTCCCAAACGCAACTCTTCCTCCAAAATATGACTTAATATCTGACAGAATCTCCTTGTCTCCTGTCATGCTTCCAGAGCAACCACTATCAACAATCAAATGATCTTTAAGCTCCTCTTATGGGTTGCCCTGCACAAAGATGAAAAACTAGTTTCTTTTAGGAACCCAAGCCATTACTGACTTGTGTTCCCCTTGTGGAGTGACATACTTAAATTCTTTATTTTTTGGGTAAAAGGGTTAATTCACCCTGGCAAAATACTATTACACCAAAAACATTGAAGTACAAAGGATGAGGGTGAATCCCTCATCTCAGTCCCTTAGGACACTTACAGACTTCTCCTAGGAATGCAACATCATTCCTATAACTTCAATATAGCTGACAACCACACTTATAACTAAACATCAGACTACAACGATAAAAAGAATAAAAATAAATGTACTTCAAGTAGAAATACTTGAATCTTCAAGTCACCATAGTAGTCCAAACTTCCAACCAGAAATATACAATATCATGGTCCTCAAATTTAAGTACAATTCACAAGTTTCACACAACGGTTGGGAGACTCTAAAACCACGGATAGAGTAGCAAGCTCAAAACTCGCTCCAAAGGTGTATGTTGAGATGTAAAACTGAACACCAATAAGAATAACCAACAAATACGTATAAAACCAACGCACATCCACAATAGCATCTCCTAACCATCCGTGACCACTTGTAGAAGTGCTCAACATGAGTTCCAAGTTAGAATCTGCCAAATAACGTAGAAACCCAAAACTACAATCCAACCACAACACCATGCAAAAAAACTAGTTTTAGGACTATAAAAGGGTTTAACAAACCCCAACTTCCAGCAATATCAATCATCAACAAAGACGAACCCAGCAACCAATGGATAAGAATGTTGCATAACAAATGACGGAGCCATCTTACACAAAATAGTATGTCGATATGAACAACCTGCCATAAACACACCTAGGGTTTTCCAACCCTAACTTACACAATCGATCACAAGACCAAGAATCAAACGAAACCCTAATAATTAGGATTCGTTATCCTCAACCAATGACCCAAAATCGCCTTTTAACAAGAATCAAGTGAGTCGTAATCCAAGACCAACTCTTGTGAATGAAACACGAAATAGGGTTTTTGAATAAGCTACCCATAAAGTTAACTTACAATCTCTCTATAACCTACTTACACAACTGAAAATCAGATATAGAACATATAGATATATGATCACACACCAACGCGGACAAACCCAACAATAGGGTTACTTAAAAATCAGAGAATAAAACCAAACCCTAGTTAATTAGGGTTTCGTTTTTCATTAATAGCAGCCAACAACCAGAATCGACAAACAAATGTATGTCAATCCAACCCAATACACAGATCATACCAACATAATAAATATCGATCAAATATCAGATCGACAAGAGTGATAAACCAGATCTACGAAAGTAGCCCTAAAGAACCAGATGTACGATCAAAACAGATAGTTCTCTCTAGGGCTATGGCACCGCAACCCTTTCTTCACTTTTTCCTGCCAAAACCATCCCTAACGCTCGCTTCTACCACTATTCTGGTATGCATCGATTCTTAGGGTGGTTTCTTTCAAGGGGTGGCGTGTCTAATGCACTCTCTCTCAGAGGCTTATTGCTTCTTACCCTAGCAAATCCGTCGTTATGCTAGTGTGGGAGTCCATGTGTTATGGTTTAAGGTCGGTTTCATGTTTTATTATTTATTAATCGCCTCTATTGATATTTTTCGAAACCCTAATCTATCACTAATTTTAATCGTTCCCTTATTCTTGGGGTATCGTTGTTCCTTTTAGGGTTTTGATATATTGATGTTCTTTGATCGTATTCGCTTTTGATTTACTCATTACTAAATCAGACGCTTCTAAGCTTGATACGATCTCATTCATTCCTCTTCGGTCCATTATATTTATATTTTTGAGGATTGTTTGGTTCTGTTGCAAGTACCACCTTGTTTGGTTTGTACTATTTGTCGTGTGATCTTAAATCTGGGTATTACTATGCGTGTATTGATAGTGGGTTGTAGAGAGATGGATGTTGATGTTTCATTTGGGGTAGCATGGTGATGGGAAGTAGTATTTGAATGATTGTAAGTTTGTTATGCAGGTTGGCTGCGTTTTAATATTAGCAGCTTGCTTTGACTTCCTTCTTCACCATTTGGGAGTCTTTGTTGGATATAAAGATGGCTCTAATTTCCCGCATTTATGTATCATCTTAGCCGTGTCGGTAAGTGCGGTGTGTTCGACTCAAGTTATATTTATGGTTGTTCGCTTAATGTTGTTGGAAGCGAAGACCTGGAAGTTAGGGTTTCTGCCTACACCCTATTATTGGTGTTTGATTTGATCTACTTGTGCCGATACCACGGTTTGTTTCCGCTATAGTAAATTGTGTTATGCTTGTGATGGATCTCAATCTTCGTTTATTGCATGAGCCGCGTGTTTGGTTCATGCCGTCTCGCATCGGTTACCTCGCCGACTTTGATCATTGGTCGTCGCTCAAGAGATCCATTCGATTGTTGTGGTGACCGCTCAAGGTTCTTGCCGCCATAGTCCACTAGTATTATTGGAATTCATTATCTTGAGTGGTCGGTTACTAGTAGCGATTTGGAAGTTAGGGTTTTGATACCCTATTGTTTAGGTTGCATGATCCGTAACGCATTGCATTCTACGCCTACATAGGCTATTATGGTTTTGATAATAGCGACTTTATGCGCGTTTATATTAAGTTGGTCATGATTTTGGTCCATTGTTGCAACCTTATTGTGATGTTATTATTGTAAGTTGCGGTTGTTACTGCATGTTGTTGCTCATCATCTTGGGGTCTCAGGTTATCCATTATTCAGATTTGATGCATTTGGGGACCCTCTTTACGCTGCTTGTTCGAGTGGAAGTTGGGCTGATTTTGGTCCATTGTTGCAACCTTATGCGACGTCGCTTCTGTCGATGTGGTTCTTGGAACCTTGTTTAATTACATTTAGATTGTTATTTAATGTAATGGTAGGTAGCTTTGTTTAGCTTGTT